>CM068311.1:6030786-6541465 GCA_034768735.1 Schistosoma mekongi | reverse complement strand
TCTCCACAAACCATCTCAACTCATTTACAATAATCAGTTTACTAGTGATGGATTTTAAGATGTTCCTGAAACTCTAGTGAGAGGTCATGACTAGTGGAGTTTAAAATTGTTGAGATCGAAATAGTTATCACCAATGCCAATGAATGATCGTCGCTCTATATCGCAAAGTGATTGGAGCGGAAATTCTATAATTTCACGCCCAATGACCAAGAAGTTAATAGGGTTGGACATCCATCAACCTGAAGGCTCTGGTAAAATCAAGACTCCGTGATACTGAAGAGTTCAATGTTAGGACGAAACAGCCATACACTTCTTCCCGGTTTTCATCGGTATGCTACCTGCATCAATCTGGGCTCAATCGACTAAAGCTAATACCAACCTCCATAAGAACACTTCAAACAGTATTGATTAGTAGAGCGAATGCATAATCTAAAACCTATAGATCGAAAACCAACAGATTTAAGCCCTATCCAACTGATATATGATATAAGTAATACATATGCGATTGATGAAAACACTCACAGGAAAAGAATCAATCTGTTTGTTTGAAAAATCTTTACCTATTCGTTTAAAGAAACGATTGCAAATATAGGCGTTGTGGTGAATATTGAATTTGAATTAAACATCATCAATCGGCATGTTATAACGTGAGAAAAAGGTTTTTGTCCTGTTGATCGGTTGTGCGCGGACGCCTATTGAAATGTGCCTAGTTGATAATTTGCGACTGCCCTATGCCCACTAGGTCCAAAGCCGGAGATAGAAGAATAAGACAATAGACCAACCAGACAGGTCGAAATAAGATTCAGTCTATTTTACACATTTTACACATAGTGATTATTCATCAAATGAAATTATCAACATTTTTAATAATACAATTAATTGCTGTCAAATGTGCTCACATAAAAGTGATGAAAGTTTACAAATCATGTTAACAAAAAATCAATACAACTTGATAAAATGATCAATTGCGTTTCTAGGGATTTCGAATCCCTAACACGGCATAAGCAAAATATCTATTGAAAACTAGGAAGTACTGGTTAAACGTAACCAGTGGAATTCATTCGTGTTAACTATGATTCAATTGCTCACTCGTGGTAAAGGATAAGGTGGCACAAATGGGTTGACTATAGTAAGAAACTTCACTAGTCTGGTGCCAGCCAACTTTGTGATGGTTAAGCGTTCTCTGTAAAACTTAAAGTTCCTGTCCTCAATTTCTTCGTGGGTTTGTGAATGCTCACTGTTGAGGAGCCTTATTCTATAACGAAACAATTGTCCACTATCACTCCTCCCTTTTCGTAACTCAAGTTTATGATAACGATGTGAAAATAAACAACTAGCCATTAGGTTCTGAACTAGATGTATTGACGAAGGTGTTTATTAATAACTATTGATATACTGCATAACTTGTTAAGAAATGGAAGTCAAGAACACATTTCTACTATCAGTACTGTTTAGTATCTAAGTGTTTACGTTGAATAACTTGAATAATCAATAATGAGTTCAATTCAGTCCACTTAGAAACTAACAAGCATATGTTAAGATGAATACAAGAAAACTTTATAAATAACCTGATTTATTATCTCACTCCACTCACTTCAATAGACATATATGATTATTGATTTATAGTATACATTACTGAAGATACCATAAAGTACAAACTGGTGTAAGTGAGCTGTGGATGTGATTGGATTACTATGTGTACTGTGATGTTAAATTTGATAAGTCATCTTAACTACAACTAATTGTTGAAATCTCGTAAATCAAAAAGATAACAGTCGATGAAAAATGTAAATCTCAGCTTTGTATAATTAACACGATGGACTCCAGTGCCAATTTACATTTTTCATACGAGTGATTCTAGATGTTCTTACTGGGTTATTACTCATGGTTGTTTTGTTCCCTTTTCTACCTTGTAGGTTGCTTACTTCTTATCCCAGGATCTCTTCTTTCAATTACTGACCGAATACAGAAGTATAACACCGATTCAGCCCAGCTAACAGATATAATTTGAAAGAACTTTATTAATAGTTGACACCGAAAATACTCAATCAGTATAGACTCCATTTTAATTACTCCTAATGACCATTTGAATTTCTGGAAATTTACATTAGTCGTTGAAAGTACAGAGTAGTTTGTAAACGAATAATCGGAAAGCTGTCAGTATCCACTCAGAAAGTGCCCATAGACTTTTTAATGAATTAATACCACCTGTCTTGTTCCATTCCAGATCACGCAATCGCATAGACTACAACAATTACCATCGATCTGTTTAGACATCAATTACCCCTTTGTACGACTTAGATTACACTAATTATTCTCTTTGAAGGGATTGATATGATTCTACTAAGTTTTGAAAACAATTAATCAATATCGATTCCTTCAAACATCCTGCTCATGAATATCAACAAGCACGAGACGTAAGACACAAAGCGTGTAATGCCAACTACCTCCCAATTATCATATTCCATTTGAGAATAGTGTCTACAATGTCAAATCTCTATGACTAGTTGTTTGTACATTTTATCATGTTCAGTAGAGTTCAATCAACACCATCGAAGACTAGATAAACATCACATTCTCCATAAATGAATGATCAATCAGTGATTTTCTGATTGTTAATATGAACCAATTGACAATGGAATGTAATAATTTGAGTGGAGTGTTGTCTCTATCTATTTGTGATTTCATGTTACTATGTAGATGTAATAACTTGAATGGATAATGTCTTCTGTCATGAAACTAATCAATCAATGAAATGTGTGATGGTTGGGCGGATGAAGAAGAATAATTAACTCTCGACATTGTCCTTCTAAAAGACTAATCCATCTATGTATTGAGTATGTGTTAATCGATTAGCTCATTTCGATTGTTTTTATGTTCTCCTTGTTCTAACCTCCCAATGGATACATGGACTTTTATCATAATATTTTCCATTTCCTAACACTAACTAACTTACTCTGTATCTGTTCTCTCGTTTCTTAGTCATTATTGCTCTTCATTTGTATGAATGTTATTGTTCTTATTAGTCTATGGTGTGGTCATGTTTTGTGTTTGTATAAATGAATGAGTGAAATATAATTTTGTCTGGTTGGTTGTTGGCATACTTATCTTGCGTTCTTTGATCGAGCTTGGGGACTAGACATAGTGGAGTAGGTGTGTAGGTATCGAACATTCGCCTTGATATCTGGATTTTTCTGCACTGATTCCTATTATGATTGACTGTAGTTCACTTTACATCAACTAATGTTTGACTATTTTCAATCAGTAGAATAAATATTTATTCTGTAGTTTGGTGTTGTGGAAATTGTTGATATTACGAATTGGTCTGAGTTATACAGCCAATCGTCTCTAGGAACTGGCTTTGGATAGCTGTTTCATCTTAGTACGGGACTCTTCAGCAGAGCGCTTTCACGACCCGTCAAAAAATTGGATCCAAGACCCTCTGGTTCTGCATTGAATGCATTATCATCAGACTACTAAGTTGGCTCTTGACGAATAATATTTCTAATCCAGTCAATACATGATACGTTTGCTCGACCTCGTCTATTACCATTCGTGGGTAACTGTCACACACCCGATACGGTTGAACTCCACTAGTTGCGTCGCATAATAGGATGAAACAGCTGTTCAGTGCCAGTTCTTTGTGATCGATGGTTGTCTGATTCAGATCAACTGGTGCAATCAAAATGAATGATTTATATATTCAACTCATCAGTAAGTCAGTGTGTGATTGAAGTAATCAATTGTAAAATCATTTATTTGAGAGGAAAATAAGTCTACTTATTATAAGATGACCTTAACTTTGATGTATTCTGTTCAACATATGGACGATCGAAGATAATAAAAATGTTATTTCACAACTAATCCGAAATCCTTATTCCTATTTATGACAGAATACTTCATTCATTCTTCATTCTAAATTAGTAGGCTATCCATCTACCTCATTATTAGATGTTTTGTCGTTTACACATTGTTACCTCACTGAAATGACTACTTTGTAATCTGGATGTATACAGGGATAACCTAATATGATGTTTGAATTACCATAAAGTTTGTAAAGTAAGTTTTTCATGACTTCAGTCTACATATACGTTACACAGATGGAGAAAATGATTATTATGAAATTCCATCTGAACAGATTAGTCAATCGTTAACGACATAGAACTTGGAATGTAACATCATAAATTGTTTGAGTGATGAACGTGGTGGCCAAATTGTTCACGAAATGAACTGAGTTTTAATCCCTGTGTGAACATCAACTATGGGATGCATGTTCATCTAGCTGACGAATCCCAGATGGGACGAAACGCGCTGCCTGAATTTTGCTTACCAATCACAATCTAACTGAAATAATACTTGTGCACTAACACTTTATCGTGGCAATTCGGTCAGAGTGCACATAAGACAACAGAGTCTGACCAGTTTCAGTCTATAACAAATCAACAGGAAGATCCAAATACATTCGAATTGTAACATCTGGAAGATGATAATGACACAATCTTGCCAATCAATGATCAGGATTTATCACGTAATAACTTCAGCCAAACAGTCTTCTGTCATCAACAATAAATCAAAATTAACTTGTATAGACTGATGAATAGAAGATCGGTTGATTAACTCAGGGTGATCGACATTGAAGTAAAATATAAATAATTCATTGTTTAATTTACATAACTAATTAACAATGGGATTTTATTTATTCAATAGATTACATAACCATATAAATCAATATGCGTATACTTCACATAAATCATGTTGAATGAATTACGTTAAGTGAAACTATTCGATAAAAAGGTATTACGTTGTTATTGTAGAAGAAAAGGAACTGTATATACTTTAGGCATATTTAGCCTATACACTACTAGAATCAACAACCTGTTGTGGCAGAGAATTAATCAACTTCCAGTTGAGGAAGAAATTAGGAAAAGACGCTGGAGATGGATTGGATACACACTGAGGAAACCGTCAAACTGTGTCACAAGACAAGCACTGACTTGGAATCCTAAAAGCCACAGAAACAGAGGATGACCCAAGAACACATTGCGTCGGGAATTAGAAACAGACATGAAGAGAATGAACAGCACTTGGGAGGAGCTAGAACGGAAAGCCCAGGACAGAGTTGGCTGGAGAATGCTGGTGGGCGGTCTATGCTCCACTTGGAGTAACAGGCATTGATTGATTGATTGACTACTAGAATCAATTATTAGTTAATAACAGTAATATAGGTAGTTTCAATAAAAGATTAATAATTCTGATAGACTAATAGAATATAATGATTATTTACATGGTTATAATACTGTTAGCCACGCCTATAACATACAATTTAACCGTATTAATCAGTGGTTTATACCGATTACAAGGGTATGAATGTAACTACTAACTAATGAATCAGACATTTTGACAGTGAGATTACAAAATGGCCATATAATATGAAGTATTCAGTAGGAAAGAATTTTGAAAGCGGTTAAAATATTATGTGAGATTCGAATCTGTGTCATACAGATTAACTAAACGACTAGACAAACATGATAGTGGCCACCAACTTAAATATCTCAGTATTACAGAAGATTAGATGTAACTTAAGTAATTAAATGATAACCGCAGCAGACAATGAATGTAAATGAAGGAAGAGGTTCGAACCCATATCATTTTCTCTAGAAACATTTAGAAATTATCAATATTTTGATACAGAATATTCTTAATGATATAAACTGTAACCACCGTTTAGAGGCTTTTTAAAGCGAATATTATGATTGATGTGATTAGTATTAAATGTAAGGAAAGTGCTTTGAATGAGTTAAATCATTTAAATCTCCAGTGATATGAATTAGGATTCTGTTTCTTCCTATAATATGTAACTTACATATTTCCCATGTTAATGATTTCACTGTGTCATTTATGTGAGACCCCTGTCTATTTGTTGTTAATTTATTATTTTCTATTTCTGATTCTTATTCACAGAAACTGGATATTGTTTCTGACTGTATGTGTAATCAGCCGACTTAATTATACGCACCATTCTATTTCATTCTTATAGATCATAATTTCTTCGAGTAGCGGCAAAATATCCATCCATAGATATAACAGAGTTCTACGGTGAGCATCACTTTCTTTGGGATTGCTAGTTAATCATGTTAAGAAGTATCGACTTGTATAAAATCTAGACAAAGAAAGGTTTTTTAGTAACTATCTTCAATCACTTAATACATTAAATCATTGTACATTCTATGGTGAGTAACTTAGACTTGTAGAAACACTGTAGCTTGATTGACAGAATCCAGTCGATACTAAACATAATACCAGTTACTACTTAAGTATTCATTCAAAGTAGGATATTATAACAACAAGATGAAGATTCATTGTAACGAAAACATAATGTTAAACGTTAAGAAAGCCAACCGATAGAAATGTGTAACACTTTCGCAGACTGATGAATAATGTACTTGATCAATGATAATATGGTGTACAACTTTAACACATTTCAAACCCTCTTTAAAGTAAGTCACAAGACAGAATAGAACAGGAAAGAATGTTTATTGAAGTATATGTCTAATATATACAAAATAGGGAGCCTCATCAGTCCTGACGGTCTGGTGTCTGGTGAAATCTCGGCTCGTATACGTAAAGCGCGACTAACTTTTGAGAATTTGCGTGACTTGTAGAGTAGGCGAGACCTCCGACTACTGACCAATGGACGCGTTTACTGCACAGTTGTTCGATCCGTCTTATTTTATGGATGTAAAACATGGCCATTAAGGATAGAGGATATTCGAAGGCTCCTGGTATCCGATCATTGATGTCTTCGAAGCATTGCTCGTGTTTTCTGGGACCACCGAGTAAGCAATACGTGGGTTAGGAATAGAGTACTAGGTAGATACGGTAAGTCTATTGATGAAGTAGTAAATCTCCATCAGTCAAGGTGGCTAGGACATGTGTTATGTATGCCTGACCACCGCCTACCTCGACTAGCAGTGGTGTCTGGTGTGGGAGTAGGCTGCAAGAAAGCTAGGAGCGAACAAACCAAAACATGTCACTAGTCCATGAAGTCATTGACAATTGGTTTGAGCCATATTAATAAGTGCTGACTATCTGGTTGGGGTCCCCGTGATGTTCGTCACAAATGATTAAGGACTTTAGCTGATATGGCTCAAAATCGTTGGAAATGGCGCAGGCGCATCTACTTATTGTCTTCCTCCAAATTCTAAGTTTCTGGATTTACCATAATTTTCTCTTTACTGAATCAGATTTTCTTAAATCTTATCTCCGATCTCTATTCCCTTCCATTAATACTAACTCTTTTACTATCTCCCCTACTCTGGGATTTGATTCAACAATTTAGTCTCTATCTGCTAATTGAGGTATGGCAACTTGAACTGACGTACGCATGTATCAAGTTCTACTTTGTAACTGTCTGTCCCTAAAATAATCAACACCATCATTTCCGATTAGATGATAGGAGACACTTTCAACTTCATAGTACAGTTTATATATTTTCCTCATAATTACGTAACAATAATATAATTTTTCAGGAATAATGAAATCAGGTTACCCACAATATTCGTTGAATTTATTGTATTTAGCACTTTCTCTTCATTGGGTGGTCAATTTTAGACGAACTTCAATATGATGATGACCAAATAGAGGTATTTTGTTTAGTACATTTATCCATTTAGGTTCTGCTAGGTCAGAAAGGTTGGTTGAAGAGTGGTAACATTAAAAATACAATGGACCTAATGTCCACGAAATAGATAGTACTTTTAATTGTAGTGAAACACAATAGCAATAAGGTATGTCAGGTAAACAGTAACTTAGTAGTAAATATCGTTCGAACTATCAGTATTGATACAGCAAAGATGTCCAGGTCGGTGATTTTCTTAGTGACGGATACTCGAGTCCCTGACCAGAGTGTATAATAAACGGGGCAGTACGGCATTGTCATCAGATACGGTCCGATGGTAGTTGGTTACCGAACCACGTTCATACACCATTAGCCTCATTAGAGCCTTGAGGCCCGTTTAAGTCAACGTTTGGAGCTAGTTACTCAACTGCTTTAGGTGGAGCCCCTTTACAGTCCAACTTAGTTTAAATGGCGAACGTTCACTACAACCCATTTATTTTTTGCAAAGATACTTTTTATAAGAAGGTAGTACAAATTCCCTTGTGGAGACTATCAATCCATCACTGTGTGAAATTGCGAGATCCCCCTCCCCCTGACTGTCGGTCACATCAGGACATTTTAGACAGTAGCATTTCCAATTACGCTGCCCTCTTACGACGAAAGGAGCACACTTAACTTGACTCTGGGTTTATGACCCTAGTGACAAGACTTTAAAAGTATGGAGTTAATAAGTCAAAAATACACCAAAATCATATGTCCCATAGATCATACCGTCACTCAACCATCTTTTAACTTAATTATTATTTTCATGTACCTCAAAAAAGAATCTATCCATATTATGGGCAACTGTGATGGGACATCTAATCTTGTTAGGGATTCATTATCCCCCAAAATACAGTTCATAAGTAAATCAAGCGAAAGGAATTGTACTGACTTAATTGGTAGGCTTTCATTTACACTTAATTTTACTAATAAAATATTGTACTTAGTTTTGTTGAATAAACATTCGTGTTGATTTTTGTACACCTAGTTATATGAAATTGATGATTACACTAAACTTGTAATCACTGTAAATTGATATAAAGATGGATGCATTCAAATTAATGTTATTGTTCGCTCATCTTCAGTTTACTACACAATATAGTCTTCCTATAACTGTATATTTTTGGAGAAGCTGTGGGTTCGGAAAGAACAGGTCGTGGTAGCCGATCTGAAGCACAAATATCAGAGATAACGTTTGCACTAACCATATCGACTATCGACGGAATCATGTATATAATCCAATTACTGTAGATCTATCAACTGCATCGCTAATCGTACGAAACCCATCAGAAGCCACGCGTTTTCCCTATTAAATACATATCAGCACGAAACACCCACCCACCCCCGTTACTCGAATAAACAATAAAAAGATAACAAAAAAAGTCCTATATATAAGCAATTTTTCGGAGATGCAAAGGTACACAAGAGGGTGTAAGTCAATACAAATGTGACAAAACAACAAATTAAAAAAACATTTCACAGAGTAAATATTACTACAAAGTAAATACCGTAGAAAGGCGAATTAGACTATTTTCATGTAGTTAAACCGGCAGCATAAACATATAGATATAAGAGAGTTGAAAGTGCTTTACAATTCTCTTCAGGAAAAGTTAATGAAGAGAACATCACCACGTGCTACATTTCATATACATTCTCTGGAAACCATCAAAACTGAAGAAAAATATTGAACAAATATATAAACAAATAACGAATGAAAGGTAAAGTTAAAATTTCAAGGAAGAAAGTATTTAAATGAACAAAACGAATGATAAGAGTACAACGAATGATTTACTTGAATACATGACATGTGAGAATGTTCACGAGTTAACCATTGAAACACCAGTGTATTAAAATGAAAGTAATGCATGAAATCATACTGATTAAAATATCAGTATTGGGGATTACACATTGCTTTTCTAATTAAACCGGAAGAATTAGTTGACGACCTTTTAGTACTGTAAATGAAAATACAAAGAAATAACATATGAAAAGGTGATTGAATACGTCACAGATTGATGTTGGTAGGCTACCATTCAAAATCAGAGAGCATTGGATACCTGTTTCGCCCTAGTATGGGACCCCTCTCAGCAGTATACCCTATATTCCGCTCCAGGAGCTTCAGATTGATGAACAACCAACACTCTGCACCACTGGGGCGGCATCCAATGCTAGAATTCCCACTTCCATCAATTTGTGATATTTTAAAATTAAGTGTACACACACTAGATATTCAATTGATACTAAGAGGATTAAGTAGAAAATCTATGCAAAGATAGTTCGAAGCAATAAAATATCTCCAAGCAGGTATTCATTACCTACTAGCATTGTTCAAACCAACGGTCAACCTCCTAATCTAGTTCTCTTCCATCTTACTCCTATGCTAGTCAACGTCAAGCGTAGAAGTAGGTGGTGGTTAAGCATACGTTATCACAATCACCTCAGTCGATGAACTTTCAAAATATCAATTGATTTGTCATCTTTACCGAATAATCTGAGCTTAATTAATACAAGAACAATACTTCAATCATACATGACCAAAAATCTAGAGCCGATGTATATCATTTATTTTTATATCACGTATTTCACAGAAATAGGATTATTGCAGAGAGGACTACTATATAGTGTACTCGTCGTTCAGTTGACAGACAGCTAACTAAAGTTAGTAAAAGTAAGCTTTCTGAATTTATGTTCAGATTTCAACAAACGTCGATCCATCAAAACGGAGACTTTCAAGATAAGTAATATGGTCAGCGAATTTAACTACTAACTTCTTATGACCAATCTAGGTAACAGTGTAGATCAATTCTGAAGTAGTTGGCATTTAGAAGAAAAATGTATCCCGAAAATGTCTGAATCTTTACTTCAACTACTGAACGTGATTATCACGAGAATCCCAACCGCGAACAAAGACCTAAAAACATTAGTACTCACTTGTGCACCAAAAACTATCGTGTATCGAGATTAGTATTAGTCGGGTATACATATCCCAGCTAACTCAGTCGAAGATACATAACCTCATCGACCAAATAACCATCTGTGATTAGCATTCTAAGCTTAACTATTGTACTACAGCTTAATTCATATGTATAAAATATGCAAATTCTTTGAGGTAGTACAATTTATTTGCCGTACAAAAGTTCATGTACTGAGTATAGTTCAATAGACAGTAAATGACACTTCCCAGGTGTACAAACTGAAATAAACTACAAGTTATACCTTTCCTCTCAAAATAATTTTTTATTTTCGGACTGTATATTTTGTCTTACCTTTCCTACTAATATTGGATTTAATATTAACCGGATATTCATCTTGCTGTGTTGATGTGGTATGGCAACTTAAATTGGTGCATATATTTGCTGGGTTACATGATATTTATGATTTACTGACTGGAGGTTAAAAAACGATAAAAACTACTACATCTACTATAACAACAACAACGACAACAACGACGACGACAACAACAACAACAACAACAACAACAACAACTACTACTACTACTACTACTACTACTACTACTACGCTAAACCTGTAATTTATTGGTTTAGATTAAATTACTTAAATCATTAATATATGGCTTCACAAGATGTTTATACAACAATGTGTAACACGCCAATTGCATTTACATATAAGTCTCATGCCATAACACAGCAAACAAAATGTTAAAAACAATATTCCTTACTTCTAGTAATATAAAGGTAGAAGAAATCAATATATAGTAATGTTTGAACACATCCAGCTATGATTGCGATTAAATCATAAACATCTTCTACATAATACCGATATATCCAATTGACTAAATACAAAGCACGATAAGATCCCAATGCGAATAAGTAATGTGCCGTGATTGTTTCCGCTTTACCTGTACTACTAATCATGAATAATTGAGGCAGAATGGCGATTGATTCCAGATATATAGAAAATGTCCATAGTATCTATGTAAATATAAAATTAAAAGTACCATTTATGAGACTAAAAATGTGTTTATACGTCAACAAGATGCATTCAACAAATGTTAGCAAAAAATGTATACAGTAAATCAAACTTCAACAAGAAAGTTAAGGCTCAAACTCTCATAGATAAGTAATCAATGACTAAATGATTTTGTAAGATGTCATGATAGTATTATCATGAGACTAATTAATTTCATCCAAAATAATGAAACAGAATAAGTAGTGAACTAAGACACTGAATATATTCCAGGTCAATTAAATGATAGCATTCCTTCCAGGAGATAAACTTGCTGACTTTGAATATGCAGATGATATAGTTTTCTTAGGTGAAGATGCTGATAAAATGCAGAATCTTTTGACTACCTTAAACAAGAATGTAAGGATGTTTGGGATGCGATTCTCTCCACCCAAATGCAAAATGTTACTTCAGGATTGGCTCGATTCGGCACCGGAGTTAGCGATAGGCAGTGAAGCAGTTGACCGCTTCACTTATCTCAGGAGCCTCATCAGTCCTGACGGTCTGGTATCTGCTAAAATCTCTGCTCGTATACATAAGGCCCGATTCGCTTTTGGGAATTTGCATCACTTGTAGCGTAGGCGAGACCTCCGACTACTGACCAATGGACGCGTTTACTGTGCAGTAGTTCGATCCGTTCTACTTTATGAATGTAAAACATGGCCATTAAGGATAGAGGATATTCGTAAGCTCCTAATATTCGATAATAGAAGTCCTCGAAGAACTGATCGTGTTTTCTGGGACCACCGAGTAAGCAATACGTGGGTTAAGAATAGAGTACTAGGTAGATACGGTAAGTCTACTGATGAAGTAGTAAATCTCCATCAGCTAAGGTGGTTAGGACATTTTCTCTTTATCCAATCATATTTTCTTAAGTCTTATTTCCGATCGCTATTTTCTGCCATTAATATTATCTGTTACTACCTCCCCTACTCTGGGATTTGATCCGACAATTTAATCTCTATCTGCTAATTTGGGTACGGCAACTTGAACTGATGTACGCATGTGCCAAGTTCTACGTTGTAACTGTCTGTCTGTCTAAATGATGGCATTTTGTAACCTTATCGACTATTATACTTAATTTTTAAACCGGATGACATGGTATTGCGACAAATAGATTGGTCTTAACCAGATCCAATTTTAGTTCATAGTTACAAGAATTCTTGAAACAATCACATAAGAATTCGTATGATAATAGCATTAGTAATGAGTCCTAAAAAAATCTGTGCTGTTTAGTTTGAAAATAGAAAGAAAAGTCAGATGAATTGACTGAATCACTTATCACGGATATTGTCAATCAAGGGAAGATGATAGCTTGCGAAATATTAGTAAAGATACAAAAGATTGCTTAGCCTCTGTGCGGTCTGCGCATCTCCAATTAGTAAGGTAAACACTTCTCAACCCAGTTTAGGGTTCCACAGTCAAGTAGTATCACTAGCTCCAACAAAAAGTGTATCTTGATATCAACCACATGAACCCCTACTCGTTCGCTGAATTGTTTGAGGCATTACAGATGTTTCATCCAATCTGTGGATAAACACTAGCAACATACACAAATACAACCATTCGTAGTAGCACCTAGTTCCAATGACCGTGTCACATCAAAATAATGTGGCGAAATCAATAGAATGAAAACCAAAGTCTATCACTTAATCATGTGACATAGAACCTGGAATAAATATGCATCCATTGAAGTTGCCACACCCCATTAGTCCAGCAAGACAAACTCCAGGTTAGTAGTAGTTACATTAGCGGTGGTAAAAAGGAAGTGGATATATAGTATATGACACAAAGAGGAAGAATCAGCTCGTGGAAAGAACGGTATAAAACAACCTAAAGTTCGCGATTTAAGGGAGAACAAAGAATGAATGCAATTGAGCTGCTGTGACTGATTCTGAACCATATTACCTAGTGTCCAGACATTGGCTACGACAATCGCCTGGACTCCAACCAAGTAGTTTGTATCTACCAACAAGGCTCAAATCAATAGTCAACAACTTCATGGACTGGTGTTATGAGCAGTTTTTTGAAGATACCAAATACCAAATGCCTGTAGCCGATGAGAGTCATCTACTCCTAATGACCACGCTTCGTATCCACCCAGTAAAACAGAACATACCACTGCATAGTATACTCGTCTTATAATCAGTAAACCGATAACACGCCTACGACATAAGTGACGAAAGTTGACAAAAGCCGAACGACCGTTATGAATCCAGGCTGGAATTTCGTCAGACAATGGAGTAGGAATAATGCAGTAACAATGATGAGTGATCAGACATTTAGAATAAGCTTCCATGGGACAGAATGAAACTGAATATAATAAGTAATTCAGGATAAAAAGAATAATGAGGAATGCAACTCCGCCAATAAAGCCCAAACCCATGGAGTACTTTTTCAAAATAATGAGACGGTGACACTGAAGATGAGAAAAATCGTTTGCTAATGCTTTCAAGCAAATGATCAGCTTTATGTCATGCAGTAATTGAAAACGATCCGACCCAGTAAATGAGAATTCGAAAACACTTATAGGTTGTGACTCGAAATTTCGGACTGTAAATTGTTGGCAATTAAAAGACGATGTGAATTACGCTCAACTATTAAATAAGATTATAAATGAAAGTGTAATACAGTAATATGGTCAAATAAATTACAGTTGATAAATAACAATAATGTAACATGAGTTAAGTAACTGAAATATAGACTGACGATTGTTACCTGTAGGACATAAACCAACTCCTAAGTTTTTAATAGTTTAGCAAATTTTAAATTAGAGGTCGTTTGCATACCAAACACACTGAAGAATTCCGGAATATCTGCTCGACGTTCTGTGCATATAAGACGCCTGTATATAGCACTGTTTAATGGATTGATATCTTTCAATAATACCCTTAGGGACATGTTTGTGGAATCCAAGGTAATTCGTCTCTTTGTGACTCCTTGTAACATAACTCTAAATCAGTGACACAGGTGCACTTATTTTGTATTCCCCAGATCTTGAGCTAAAAGTTATCCTAAACCTCTCTTTCCATAGATTATCTCTTTCAAAATCACACTAAACCCAATTGCGTTTTACTACTAATGATGCAACTACTAGTTTTACTACTTTAGCACTCGTCTTATTGTGCTAATAGAGTGTGGCAACATATACCGATTTAAATGTGCCAAGTTCTACATTGTGCATGACTGACTGAACTTTCTGTAATGAAGTAATGTATAGTATAAATATAATCAATGTATTCGCACTCCATCTTGTTCTAAGCAGAAAACAACGCAAACTTTTTCAAGTAATGAAATAGCTAATCAAAGGATATGCGGTGTACGCTTACTTGCATATTTGTATTGTCAAATCTTCTGAACAAGATGGTTTAATGGCGGGATCCAATCTACAAACCCGTATAAACGAGGTACACAGGTTCTGAGGCCGAAAGCTAGTGAACTAATATAACACTTATTGAATAACTATACACATCACTTCAACATGAAGTAGGCATTAGTGCTGATTACGGTGATCACAAGAGCTCCATAACAAGATCACTTACATGAGAGAACTGAAAAACGACATAACCCATCTGGGACGCAAATATCCCCGATTAATCTAATTCATGTGCTTGATAACATTACCATTCCATTATCATATTAGGAACAAAAATGGGTTCACAGGTGCATTACATTCTTTCCAAAGTCGTATAAATAAAATATACTCATCGAATACACGAAATGTGCTCTAAAGTTATATGCTGTAATGTATAGTACAAACCTATTTATCATAGACCATTTCGACAATTCTTAAGACTAATCAACACTTCGATTGCAAGACTACGATGAAGCTGACTTGACATTCCAAACATAAGATCTCTCTAACATAAACTTACCTCTAAAATCTCGAACTTGTGGTTGACAAGGAATGCAAAACCACCAATAGGGATTATAAAATACGAAAGGCGAAACAGATGATCATTCGTATCCAGAGTTGTCTTGAACTTAACATACATGAAGTACACCGTCAAATAAGACAACACAATGAATGTAATCTTCATTATTGTGTTGTATGCAGATATATAGTACACAAACAAATCAATATATCGGGTTGTAAACACCAACGCAAACATAATTTGAGTTTTACCTGAGAGCCCTGCAAAATTTGAATGCATTGATTACATAACGTACCTCTACATGAACGAGTAGAATAAATTTTTAGTAATAATATCATAATTGCAGCAAGGTGAGAAAGGTCGCCCAATAATCTAAAAACGTTCATGCTTGCTGACGACTAACAACAACGAAGTATTTGTATCTCGGCCACAAAGTTCGTCTCAGTTTCAATGTCTAATAAATTTTTATGTAATATCCTTACGATAAACTATTGTAAACCAAGTACCTTCTTCGCTCTCGTATCTTGAGTGTCTTGCTTTTGTTCCTGGTATTTTGACTTTTTTCAAAAGTAGGTGGCTAGATACATGATAAGATGAATTTGCTTCAATAAAGGTTACGGAGCACCCTAAACAAAAATAGGTGAAGACTACCATAAGGATGGAGACAATTATGTACCCTATTGATTAAATACCGGTAAAGTTCTGCATCATTTGTAGTTTGATTGATGTGATATTCATGCCGGTCTACAATTCTAGGGGAAATGGTTTATTTTTAATTTACTGGGTTATGCTCGTCCTGCATACAAACAATGTATCTGGATTGTAGAGGGATGGACAAATGACAATAAGAATGCTGTGCCTTAAATGGATGCTTGCTAAAAGTCACTCTTGTCTATATGCATGCCAAGCTCATAAATGTTTCGTTGCGTGATAGAGTACCTGCTACTCATTTTTAAAACTGATGGTAAATTCAACTTGCCAAAAATATAATTATTTAGAAGTCAAACACAAAACTTCATGTTGACTTGTTCTGTATGTTTGATTTATTTAAACCCACTACATTTCACATAATTTAGTGTGAGTTATGTTCATCTAAATTTAAACATTTCCTCACTTCCAAATGTTATGATAAATAACTGTAATTAATGTATTTGAAGTGCACCCGATATATGACCAAGTTACGCTCGCGGTATTACCGGGGCAACTTCTAACGATTGAGCCCACTCTTACGAATGAGAATAAATCAGAAGGCACGAAGGGTGGGAAAGAACTTGTAGTTGGTTTTGAATAGAGCGTCAATGGAAAAGCAAGGTCTAGGCTGGCAAACTAGAGAGAGAGTTGCTTTCCACGGTACGGCATGACGTGATCTGATGATGATGCGTGACCGAGCGCCTTCAACTAGTAGTGTCCGCTAAAACAAACATCGTCAGCGTCAATGTCGAGGACCTATGTAACTATTTAGTTTGGGGATTATTTACCGCTACATATTAATTATGACTTCATATTTAAAGTGTGTCAAAATCAGCACTCATGTTGACCATTGTAAAGTTTATTCACAGTTTATGGTTTTCGTTAGCACATAATCATTATGATACCAATAATATACATGCGAATGGACATACGCATACAATAACTTGTGATCCTCCTTTCTGACTGTTGGTTAACCTCCCTACAAATTATCACAGCCGAAATTATTAGAGCTTGCAATTCACAAATCTTTTTACCTACAGGACTATAACGGAAACTGAAAAGTCATGCTCACTTCTTAAAAAAGAACATCAAACTGGCAGAAATACTTCAGCTAGTAGGTTTTATTCTAGCAAACTTTTGTAGTTTTCAAGAATAATTAATATAATAGGCTATGAAACGAATAAAGTTACTAGAAGGGGTGGGAATTTTTCTGGTTTTAATTGTTCTTAAGGAGGTTTGTCCGGGATAGTGTCACATAATATAGAAATGTAGATTTGTCGATATAAGGCTACAAACACAGCCGAACAAAGTTTCTAAAATCACACGGTTGTTTTTTCAAGTGTTTGCGTTAAATAAGTTAGAAAGCAACTCCGATGTTTAAGCTTGCAATCTATAGATACATGTTTTTGTCATGTTACACATTTAAGGCCTGATATTTATTGTAGTTTATATGGATGGCTGTGGATAGCGAGTTGACTGTGAAACTAAACAATAATCAGGAAACAAATTAATATTATTATCTCTTACGTTCCCAAAGTATCACTAAGTGTGTCTTCCAGGGTTTAGTCACGAGACTTTATTGTTTATTATATATGTTGATGGTATATGCCACTGTTTTCAAGTGAGTATAAGATTTATGTTTGCTGACGATTTCAAGGTTGTCTCTACATTCTACTTAAGTAAAGGTAGCAAGGTTAATGATGTTATGCAGAGAGTTCTTAACAAACTAAGTGAATGGTGCAATACACAGTCTCTTTCCCTTAATACACAAAAGTCAGAGTATTTATAGTGCGGAGAATCTGACCAGGAGATTAACCTACACTCTAGCAAACATGAATTTGGTCAACCAAGCAGTATCTGCTATTTGGGGATAGGATACTCAATAAGCTTATCCTTTTCTGAACATGTATTATCACAAGTCTCTAAAATCCTCAAACTTATTGGATTTACTCATCGTAACTAACATTCAAACGAATCCAAAGCCACTCTTTATAAAACTTGTGTTAGACCTCTACTTGACTAATACCCTATTATATACAGTCGCATGTGTTGACTAGATCGACAGAAAATAAAAAATCCTTCAACAGTATTTTAATAGACTACTAACCCCCAATCAACCTTATAAAGACAGACGAGATACTTGGAAATTAGAACCTTCAAGGGGCAGATGGGCTAAACTTATTCTTAATCTTACCATACACTATAGAACTCCTTGTGTAGAAACTACTATATGTTGTAATACTTTAACATGTACTCGAAAATGGAAGTACGGCTTAAGGAGTGAAAATTACCTCGTAAGAGTAGGAATTGCCTCTAGTAAATTAGAATCCTTATTCTTTGTTCCGCACACTGCCGACTTCTGGAACAGATTGCCAGAAAGCATACGACAAAGTAGCACCCAATTACAGTTTAGATTCGCAGTTAACCTCTGCCTAAACAATTCCGATATCTGCAACTTACTTTATACAACTTATATAGAATGGGGTACATTTATAAATAAAACACCTGGCATCTACTCTTTCTAATCACACCCTTTAAAAATCTACCTACAAAAGAGCTTTTGTTTGTTTACTTGGAGACGACAAAGCATTCCGCTTCCCGTCAGTTTGGAACGCTCGTAATATCCATGTATTTCTTGTAGATGAGCTTTCTATTCAAGAACAGACATGAAATCCACCTTAAGTACCTTCAGCATTGATAGCAAATTTTTGGAATAAACAAGAACAACAAATGAGCTTCACTTAACGCGATATATATTGAATATACTGTCGGCCGTTATACCAGACTGACCATCTGTGTTCTCTTACTTTGCTGCCTGCTCTTTTTTCCTCCATATCTTTTCAGTTCTCAAATGCCATGTCATGTCAAAATTATTACCAATCATCTATGCTGAAAGATGAAGTGCGTCTTTGTGGTCTAATCATGATACTCTAGTGTGATATTTCGGATCCCCGTCATTCTCTTACGAGACACTGTCCATAAAAGTCCATGCTTGTACCGTGCGCCAAAAATGACTATTGCAAACAACTCCTAACTATCTACATTATTGTTTTCTGCTTATGACACTCTCTACTTTTATTGACTGCATTCATGAATAAATGTTCCCTATTCGTTTATCCATGATCACCCATGATTGAAAAGTATATTCTAGCCAGTAGTGAACACTTACATATACCCAAATTATCTCTCTGCACATGGATCTATTATATTATATGTGTTATTGCTACCCATGTACTTCTTTCTGTGAGCATTTATTCCCTTCTGTGAATGAGTTAACCTTTCTGTATCATTGTGACCAGGCCTGTAAACTAGTGTGAGTTATGTACTACATTTCAAAATAAAACAACTGTTATGTATTGAAAAATAATAAATAATGAGTGCCCTTGATATCTGCCAATCAGAATACGGATGCGTCAGCCCCACGACTACCAACCCCCCAAAGCCGGAATAGAGAAGACAGCAGCTATGAGCCAACCAGACACAATCAACCCAGTCCAATTGCCGGTCGTATTGTATTTTAATCATGCGTTTATATATATACAAATTCAGACCACACAGCAAACCAATTAGGGATTTTACATTAATACAAAATAGGAGAGATTGTGGCAGTGAATAGGGGTAACTTGTACACAACCAAATAACTGTAGTCCATTATAAGAGATAATACAATAACAGCAAATATACTAAACGGGAGGACAGAGTAAAAGGAACATAATAATAATAGAAAATGTAATGTTTACATTACACACGACCAGAATAAATGAATTAGTCCTCTAAAATACAGTCCTAGAAGTCCTTTCACTCTTCTTTAGTGGTCCGACATAACAACAACAATAATAATAGTGACAACAATCACAATTGCTTTCCTAACGGTAAGTATTTTTTTATAACATTCGACTTATTTACAATGAAAGCTGTGAAGAAACCGTTTTGAGTTTTATCAAATTAGTATAAATATACACCAAATAAATTAGTTTACACAGGGAAACAAAATTCAGAATAAAACGCCAATGTGATGTCGTACACGCACATATATATATATGTATATATGACACTAAGGAAAGAATTTATAAACATAATTATACACAGTCTAATATGTGGTTATAGCTTAAATTTAATGTGAATAGGTTTATACGACTACTAATAAATCCAAAACAATTAAAAAGCCAAATTGCCATCGAAATTGTGAGTTGTGTATAAGTGGTGATAGGTAATGGGTGAAAACAGACTAGAACAAATTGGAAATATTCGCTGTTAACTACGTAAAATAGATAGAAAATCAATAGACATATGGTGCATTATTAACTCATTTGATACATTTTTTAACTGTTTATACAGAGGTGGGACCATGCTTATATATATCATTATTTGTTTCATGGTAGTTAAGAGGATTACGTATACCCTCACCCAACAGGTACTCATTAAGTAGGGTTTTAAATTCCGTTAATGATTTACTGCAGAAAATGTGTTTGGGGAGTTTATTCCAAAATGTTGGATATCTCACTGTAGTGAAGTTTTGATGTAGCTTTGTATGACATCGCTGGATATTGATAGTATTTCTCTCGTTACGCAGGTTGTGTACGGAGATGTAAGAAGTCGACAGTGATGTTGAAGAATAAGTGGCGTCAGGACCAGGGAGGTCTTACTTTCAATCTGCCACAACGTTGGCGATAATCTTGTGTGCCACAGTCGCCCAGTGGGCTTTCAGTGAATGCTCTACGAACTGTCTCGATTTTCAATAAGCCTGTATGTCTACAGTTTCTGTAAAGTCGACAACCATATTTTGATATCGGAAGAACACACTTTTTGTATAGTAGCATTTTCCAGTTTAATTCGTGGAAATTTTTTCTTATAAAGCTAGTTAGCTTTCTCGTCTTAGAAGCTTGATACGCCTGAAGCCCCCACAGGGTTTCTGCCGGTCCCAAGCCCGGATAAAGGGGGAGGGTTGGGCATGGGGTTAGCAACCCCATCCCGTAAAACAACTACCATGCTAAAAAACAGCTTACGAATAAAAATCTTTATAACCATTCTAACTCTGCCTTGGAAGTTGGAAGGACTGATATGACGCTTCATGGTGAAAGCCGAGTTCCTTCGGAAGCCATGAGGCCGATGCCTCCCCTTCTGACAACCGGAGCAACACTTAATATACCTGACCGACCTCAAACAGCCGTCCCCTGGGCACTGCGGTCACTCTCTCAGGTCATCACGACCTACCCTAATCCTCTTTCTCTTTCAGGTTCCTCAAGAATGACCCTTCCACGGTGTGGGCAACCTGGAAGTGATAACCGCCCTCATACCGCTAATAGCACTCGAGTTCACCTTGTGCATGATCAAACACGTTCTCCCTCTCTGGTCTCTACTTGTAACACTTCTTCTACTACATTTTTTATGCATGCCACTCGTACTGGTTACCCGAGTTCCCGAAATGTCATACCAGGTCTCCTGAAGCCACGCTCTAAACTTCATGTTGGAGCTTTTAATGTGCGTACGCTGTGTCAAATCGGTCAACAGGCTGCCTTAGCTAAAACATTAGAATCTCTTGCAATTGATGTATGCTGTGTCTCCGAAACACGCATACAGGATCCCAGCATGGTCATCCGTTTGACCTCACCTAGTCAATGCAATGGAACTGCACACTTCACTCTTCGTTTATCTGGAGACCCTACAGCAATCTAACGTGGCCTTGCTGGTGTAGGTATAGCACTAAGCTTACGGGCAGAACAGGCTTTTCTCGAGTGGATTCCTGTAGACAGTCGCCTATGTGCTGTCCGTCTAAATGGCACAGTACGAACTCGGAAAGATAGGGACACACGCCGATGCCTTTTTGTCGTCTCTGCTTATGCTCTCCCACTGACTACAGCACAGATGAAGTGAAAGACGACTTTTATATGAAGTTCTCTAGCCTCCTTCAGAAAGCTAAGCACTCAGACATAGTAATTATAGCAGGAGATTTTAATGCACAAGTAGGTAGACTAAATCAGGCTGAAAAGCACTTGGGTGGGTTACTCGGCATCCCAGCCCAGAGAACAGACAACGGAGATCGTCTGTTGCAGTTATGTTCAGACTACCGTTTATTCTTAGCTAGCACAAACGTTAAGCATAAGGCGAGACACTGTTTAACCTGGCGACCTCCAACATCTGCACAACGATGGACACAAATTGATCACATCGGCATCAGCTACCGTTGGAGAGGTTGTATAGAGGACTGCCGCTCTTTCTGGGGCACGTGCCTAGACTCTGACCATGCCCTAGTAAGAGCACGTATCTCTATGCGTTTTACTGGTCGCAGAAAGGTTACATCGGGCAATCCCTTTAGATATCACTTTGAAAGTGAGAAGGCGAAGATTGCATTTAGGAATGGTTTGGCTAAGCATTTAGTCGCCCATGACCAACAGGTTTCCCCCGAAGTAGCTTGGAATGATTTTAAAGCAGGTGTATACGCATCAGCGCTATCAGCATCTAACCCCAATCCAATGAAAGACCATTGGATCTCTAGTACTTCTAGGGAACTGATGGAGGCTCGAAAACTCATTCCAGCAGGCTCGGAGTATGATGAAGAGCGACGACAACTGAAACGTAGACTGACAAAGAGTCTGCGTATGGATCGTGAACAGTGGTGGGCAACAAAAGCAAAAGCGATAGAAGCATCAGCAGCGGCAGTCAATAGTAGACAGCTGTTCCGACTTATTAAAGACACCGGCATCAAAAAATCGGCAGTTAGTGAAATCATCTCCGAAAAAGATGGGTCGTTGATCTACTCTCAATCTAGAAGATTAGAACGCTGGGCAGAACACTTTCAGGAACAGTTTAACTGGCCCCCAGCCACGCTTAGCTTACCCACAATCTCCAAGCTACCCGAATGGAAAACTGACACAGGTCCCCCAACTCTCAGTGAAGTTGAAAACGTCATAAGTAAATTGAAACGTGGGAAAGCAGCAGGGCCTGATATGTTGTGTGGGAACTAAACTCCATCCCATCTGACTGGTCTCGATCGCTGATTGTTCCAGTCTACAAAAAGGGACAGAAATCCTCTTGTGATAACCACAGAGGAATCAGTTTGACTAATATAGTATTTAAGATATTAGCCGACGTTTAACCAACACTAGGGAACAACAGACTCGGGAAAACCAGGCTGGTTTCAGACCTGGCCGGGGCTGCATTGATCACATATTCACCCTGCGCCAGGTCCTCGAACACAGACATATGTTCCAACGCCCAACTATAGTTGTATTTCTTGACTTAAAAGCATCGTTCGACTCTGTAGACCGTGAAGTCTTGTGGCAATGTTTGTCATTAAAAGGCGTACCTCAAAAGTACATTAACCTTATAAAGACTCTCTACTCGGTCACCGCCGGTTGAGTCAGAGCATATGGCGAATTGTCACGAGAAACTTCATCCTCAAGTGGAGTCCGTCAGGGTTGCCCCTTATCCCCTTTTTTATTTAATTTCATCATAGATGTACTGTTAGATATCTCTCTCACTTCTTTTAAGTCCTCTGAGATTAGTCTCCTTCCAGGAGGCTCTCTCGTCGACTTAGAATATGCAGATGATATAGTCATATTTGGTGAAGATGCACACAGCATTCAAGGTCTCTTGAACACGTTGAGTAACAATGCAGGCATATTTGGGATGCGCTTCTCCCCTCCCAAATGCAAAATGTTACTCCAGGACTGGCCTGCTTCTTCCCCCAAATTATTTATAGGGAGTGAAGTAATTGAATGCGTTGATCGCTTCACTTATCTCGGAAGTCTCATCACCCCTGGTGGGTCGGTGTCTGATGAAATCTCAGCGCGGATTCAGAAAGCCCGATTGGCATTTGCCAATCTACGGCACTTGTGGCGCAGACGAGATATCCGTGTCTCAACGAAAGGCCGGGTGTACTGCGCAGCAATCCGCGCCATCTTAACATATGGCTGCGAGACGTGGGCCATGAAAACTCAAGATATGCATCGTCTCCAGATATTTGACCATAGGAATCTTCGTAACATCGCTCGTATACCATGGAATGACCAGACTAGTAATAGTGAGGTTAGACGAAAGGTTCTTGGGAAACACGGTAAATCAGTTGAAGAGGTCATTAACCTTCATCGACTGAGATGGCTAGGACATGTATTGCGCATGCCCGACCACCGTCTACCCCGTCGCGCCATGTTAGCTAGGGCCGAAATAGGATGGAAGGTTAGGGGCGGCCAAACCAAAACATGGCATCAGTCCATGAAGTCCTTGACTACTGGTCTAAGCCATGTAGGTAGATGTAGACTACCTGGTTGGGGTCCGCGTGATGATCGCAACAAATGGCTGGAGACACTAGGTGATATGGCTCAGAACCGGTCACAGTGGCGCAAGTGTATTCACTCTTTAACCTCATCTAGATCTTAAATTCTATTGTTATTTTCTGGACATCTTTACTTACTCTTCTCTCTTGTATTCTGTCTATACGTTACCTCAATATTCTCGTAGTGCTATTGTGGTATGGCAACTTGAACCTACAGGCGTTTGTGCCCGGTTCTACGTTGCTGATGATGATGATGATGATGATTGATACGCTACGTGTTCCGAGAAGTTTATGCTATTGCTATATCGGACCCCCAAATCTTGGAGACCACCTAGAGGCTTTATTTGTGCTTTGCACAGGTGACGACGGGTTGCAGTTGCGACCAATCTAGATATATCCACTTTTATCTGCGTTTAGAGTAAGACACCATATTTTAGTCGACTCCGATAACTTGTTAACTTCTTTTCGGATTGTCATTGTAATTGTTCTTTTATTTGTGGACAGTGGAAATGAATAGGCTACCTTTAAGTCATCAGCAAGAAGGAAGGTGTTACCTTGCACGAATTGCTGGTATACGTCATTGATGAAGAGAAGAAGGAGTAATGGTCTAATTTCACGTCATTGTATAACTCTGTTAACTACACTTACTGACATTGAGTAGCTGGAACAGAATCTCATAATTTGTTGGTGATCTGAAATTCGCATCTTGTTTTATGGTAGATGAACTTACTAGATTTTCATACTCAATTCAAAATGACTTAGTGCCTGTGGCTGACTGACACATTATTTGGGAGCTACAGCTTAACACCGACACATGGTCGGATATACTTCGGCGCACTACATAGCAACATACAGTTTGCCTTCCGCTGATTGGTTTAGACGAGATTACATGGTGTTAGTGTCTATGGCTCAACATTTCCATGGTCGTCCTTTATTTAGGCATGTTAAAACACTGACTCTCAGGACAAGGTGTTGTTTGTGTTTTATACATCGCAACTTCCATGACCAAAAATCCAGAATGATATTGTATAAAACGTGTTTACCGCCCACTTCAAGATATTTCCCGTGTATGCTCAGCTGTCTGTACGCAGAGGATAAATGCAAACTAGAATTTGTTCAAACACACTTTATCTCCAATGCATTAGAAGGCAATAAACATTAGAAGTACCTAACAATGTGTTAGATACATAGGCTCTTAACTTTCTGACTTCGACATATTAAAATCAACTGTGTTTTTCCTTGCAAATTATTTCATAAGTTAACATTTTCTCCCTGTAAAAAACTTTAATATGGGCAAATATTTTACGTTATAGTTTTAACCTTTAAAAACACACATGTAGCCAACCGTTTGTTGCAAATTTTACTAGATATGGAATAAGATGCTAGTGGACACAAAAGCTTTCAAATCCCCACATTGTTTCATTAACTTGCTTTTTCCTGTGATGACCTGTTTGATATACACTCCACAACAATAGACTAGTCATACGCCTCAGGTCCTAGGCGATTTTAGCGAATAAATCAGTCATATTTTGCGTAGTAGCCATACTCCTTTATTTTTCTTTCTCATTTCTTACATATTCGCAGATATATTAATATGTTTACGGTTATACGTCATTAAGCTTATGTGGCATTAGTATCCTACTGATGACTGGTAATTCACTTAATTGGATAATTCACTTATCATCCAGGATGGTTGTTCTTTACCTTTAGATTGCTATACCAAACATAATACAACCTGTATGTATGATTCCGTTGATCTGTAGCAACTTAGCTTGACTAGTTAAAAGTTCACTTCAAACCTTAAGCATGCGACAAAACAATTAAGCTCCAGTATTCATTTACTTCCTTATTCCGCATAGGGATTATATTTCCTATTAGCTTATATTGAACGTTGAGAATTATTTGTGTGTTTGAATAACTAGAACCGTGCTCCACTGTCTCCTGATCACGCTACTGAATAAAGACTTATTCCAATAATAGTCTGGTTTTTTCTGTCACTAGATCGGGATATACCTAGGCGTTAATACGTCACTGCCAAGAAAGTTTGGATCAACATGTCTTCAATTTCCGGGTGAATTTTTGGCGTTTGTTGATAAATCAGGCACGGGTTTAGGATGCTCTCAATTTTTATGGTTGTCACTGTCCTTCATAACATTCATCTCTATGGAACTTGTTTTTCATTCTACGTACGGTCTGAATCACAGTTTATAGATGTCTATCACAGGATAACGTTTAACCTAGGTTCCCTTCCATATGCATTGTCGTATCTTGGTCTAACAATACCATTAGGAGAGAATATGGAGGTTCCATAAGGTTTATTATCTTGATAACTGCGGATGTAACAAAGTCTGAAGATGCAACTGCTTATATGGTTATCTCTGCTATCGATAGAAAGAGAGTTGTTTGATAGCAGATCGCTTTTCCTTAAAAATTTTGTTTGTATAATTTTTAGTCGACTGCAACATGTTGTTCTATGACAACGAATGACACCTGACAAGTTGCCTGTTATGCTGCTTCTCTATACCCTCTCATTTTATTTAAAAGTTTTTCTGTCTCTGATCAAAAAAGACAGAATGTGTTAACAAGCCAATAATAATAATTTATCCTTGTGAATGGATTAGAGGTCGACTCAACCTATTTCTCTTGACCAGACTCCTTGAGTTAGAATACTATGTTACTATCAGACTTTAAGTGACTACGCACGATCTTGTAGTTCATAACAGTTACGTTTTGATTGTGTGCACGACCCTCGTGTCAGGGGAAATAACCCAATCGTCATAGTTGACATTTATTTGTACAACAATTACAAATGATAGCAGCTTGCTTGCCAGCAGCAAAGTCTAATAAAATAACCAATGAATTACAAGGTACTACTAGTGGTATTTCTTCTGGATCCGTTACACAGAATGGTCACTAGAGTCTGTTATGATTGCTGCAGCGAACGGAACTAAATCGCGCTAAAAGGTGGTGATCAGTGGCATTAGTAAGCAACCAACGTTTACAACAGGTACTCCTCATTTTAACAAGCTTAATCAATGTGATACGAAAGTACACTATGACAATATCTTAAGAATTTTAACAAATTAGATTTCAAAGGGTGCCACAAACACGTGTTGAATTTCGCGACAGATTTAGTGTAATGTTCACAATTGCATATAACGCATCAGTCACATAGAAGAATGCAAAATACGCTTATAAGGTTTGAAGATGACGTCATCACTACAAGCATTGGTGAGACAATCAGATTACACACACGAGAATCAATGATAAATTCTAGAAGATACTAGTAAACTCAGGACTTACATACACGACGAGTGAAGCATATTTATCAAAATGATAACAATTTATTTCTTAGTGTCAGGAGCAAACCATTTTAACAGGTAAGATTAGCAGAAGCGAAGTAAACTTGGATAAGTAAAATGCAGCAGAGCAGTAAGATAAACAGGTGTGCGAACGTTACCCAGAAATAAAACAGTTTTCATATATGTGGACAATGTAACTCAACGTTTCAGTATGTGAAATTCCAAGTTGCACGGATATTTAGCGCCTAGGTATATCCCGATCTAGTGACAGAAGAAACCAGACTATTATTGGAATAAGTCTTTATTCAGTAGCGTGATCAGGAGACAGTGGAGCACGGTTCTAGTTATTCAAACACACAAATAATTCTCAACGTTCAATATAAGCTAATAGGAAATATAATCCCTATGCGGAATAAGGAAGTAAATGAATACTGGAGCTTAATTGTTTTGTCGCATGCTTAAGGTTTGAAGTGAACTTTTAACTAGTCAAGCTAAGTTGCTACAACTTATATTACCATCCGGGGTTTCTAAAAAGTCTGCTAGGATACGACGAGCTTAATTAAACAGACATTTTTGGCTAACACAAATGAAATGCGCGCAAAACTAGACGTCTTACCTTTGTATAGAAGAGGCAATCGATAACAATGGCTTGGAATATGGTGTGTAACTGTGCCTTGGATCAGTGAGATATGCACGATATGTGTAAATGAAGTACCGAATCACCTAATTTTAAATGCACTTCGGCTGCAGTCATTTCGGCATTTAGAAAACTAGTGGATGATAGGTTGCACTATAATAACTTCAGTAAGTTTAGATATATCAAAGTAGCTCGCTTTATATACGACGTACCTGAATGTTTCAATGTTAAGTACACCGTTGCCTACAAATGAACGGTTAGTTCCGACAAGCATGTAGTAGGTGTTTTGCAAACGAGAATAGATTCGAACTAATAGAATGTGGGTAGAGGTAATATATAGGATCGAAGCTAAAAGCGCATTTTGTGAAATATAGTTGCTTTGATATGCAAGCTTCTTTCTCAGCATATTTTCGATATTTATTATTAGCACTTAAGCCACAAGTACAGGCGTCCAAGCGTGGGCGTAGTAGGCAGCCATTCCAGGAAAACATCACCTTAGTTTGATGGTGTTATGAGTAACTAATTCTAACCTGAAGTGTATGTCACATACTTTGCTGAACTTTACTCTATCCTTCCGAGTACCGTGATACCTACTGACAACAAGACCGGAAGCCAGACAACAAAGTAGTACATTCTTTGTTAAGAGGGAAAGTTATTGAATCAAAGTGGACAATTAAACTACTGTTCTTATGTAACGACTTGTAACGGTAAATAGTTTCCAAAATAATTAGTTATATATGCTCTTGCCGCTAATGCTGATCATGTTTATCTTAATCGATTTGACTAGCTTATTGCACTTAGTCATGTTTCGCCATCAGATCGCGACACGATGCCATGTTCCAGGCAACTCATCCTCTAACCAGCTAGCATCACTGTCACTATTTCGTTTACGCTCTATGTATAACCAAGCACATCTTATCAGTCCATTACTGCCTTTTAATTTGTCATTATTCGTACGTGAGGGTTTGATCATCAGAAGCTACTCTGGTAAAACGACTACCGTAACTTAGACATATCTAGTGTGCATTCGAGACTTATTGGGGTAATTGTGCATAAACGATTAGGATACGACCTCAAACTTTAAGGATAGTTATACATGGAATAAATTTATCTCATAGCTCATAAATTTCTTAAAACCTTGACAGATCAGATCCAAGAAAAATTTCCGAGGATAATTATGTAGGATAGAACACAAAAGAGTTCATATAAAAATTCATGCAGACACTTTTATGGCCGAAAAAAGTAAACTTTGAAACCATCTACCTGAAAAGATGGTGTTAGCACCTACATTTAAATTTTTTTAAAGTTGGCATTTCTAAGTAAAACTTCATCAGCAAATTCAATTACCCTAGATATCAGAATACCTACAATCAGTAGGCATATCTTGCACAACTACCCTTCGAAAAATTCTTAGTTTTAAGAGATATGATAAATGCCCTTCTTTTCTCACAATGAATTAACAGAATTACTTGTTTTATTATATTGACAGAATATGTAGTTTACGCCGTACACATGGTGTTTAAGCGCACTACTCAAATGTGAGCGACTAGCTCTTCTTTTTCAAAGTTACCTTAGTAAGTGAAAATGTGGAGACAACGTAATGACATAAAAGCCTGGTGAAAATGCGTTTTCTGCTTGTCACTTTAGGATTATTTTTTCCTTTTATTCCATTCACCACTTTCGAATTTGCTTTCTATATATTTATATCTTAACTGCGATTACTTCTGTCATATCAAAAATCACCACTTGTTTGTTATCACCCTATCTCACAGAGTAATGTAAGATGCATCATTTTTCGAGTGATATGTACTGAGTTCTGTAGGGGACCCTTCCGCTTGTGCTTCTCCAAATATGCCATTATTAAGAGGACCTGTCTAAATTGGCAAGCATTATATTTGTCTAGTTATTGCATAGTCATCCTGTTAATAATAAGAAAAATAGAAAAAATAGTTTTCTTTTTACGTTTCAAATTTAGCTTCGTTTATTATCAGTTTCTGATCACAGCCGTATGATTTTGTTGGGATCACAGTCATCAAGTGAGACTTAAAAATTACCAATCGTTGTTTAATCCAAGCTCTATGGTTTTTTTAAAATATTGAATTATTGGGACTTTGTTAGCTGTAGTTTATAGGCTAAAACTACCACAAGTCCTGGATTACAAAATTGTGTCTTGATACAATATCTTGTGCTACCACACTAATGACCTCAAGTATTATTATCATACTTGGTTAGATTTGATCATCCAGCAAACGTTTAGCTTATATTAACACATCAATAATTTATGCGATTTGACAGATAATTAAGGAAATCACATGTGAGCAATTGTAAGGTGCATTGTAAAAATAACTTTTTAAGTGGCTGCATGAGCTATTAATTCTAGGAAGTGCATCACTTTAGAAACATGGATTTTGAATAGTTTTTATGGCTTAGCTTTCACTATTTACACTTACCGCTGCACTAAATCAGCAATAAAAGAAGCGTTTCAGAATAATTACTTGATCTGCTGACTTTACACTTATAAAGTGGTCACGTTTTGTCAAACGCCGACAAACAAACAATATTTAACTTTTAAACAAAAAATCGATATTCACTTATAGAAAATATTACTTTGTAGAAAACAAACTTGAATACCTCCGTACTGCAAAGTCTTACGTGGCCACTGTTAACAAAGTTAAGTAACTCTGATTTTACTTTTGCTTAAAAGTTTGAAGACATATTTAAAGGTTGCATATGCCTTTTGGATGCAGAATGCTAGTCGGATTAAATGAGTTAGCAGTCACCTTGGGTTATGCCTACGTTTTTAACACAGAAGATCGAGTAATCCCGATTAAGAAGAAAGATATTTCTTATAACTCACTCATAAATCTGGCCTTAAATAATTGAGATTTCAGACAAAGGTTATATCTCCCCTCCCAAATCCTAAGATTATCTGCATACAGGTGTTATTAATCTCTTTAATTTAATAACGATAAAGTAAATTTTATTCTGTTCATTGCTGTTTTGTCAATTAAGTACACTCACTTGCATTTACGTTTATATGGATTTAAATTAAATTTTGTTTAAGATGCTTTTATTATTACGGGAATATGGATGAATCATCACGGAAGCAAGGCATTTGTAAAGAACTGAATGAATTAAGGTTAGTCTTCACTTATGTAGACAACACTTTTATGATAGACTTTCAATTTTTAATACTTTACTTCATGACAAAATGTGGATTAGCGTTGCCAATGATATCCTGAAAACACCACCATTTAATTCCTGTTGTGATGAAAGAAATAATGCTGATACGATAGCAATGATCAAGCTGTTGCCCAGGTTTGTTTTTCACTTATTATCTCTAGTTTAACTTATGCAACGATGAATTTTATACTTGTTTGGTAATAACTTAGAAGCATTAAATAAGCATTTATTGAAACACCAATGATGAAAGACATTAGTTAGCGAGAAAAAAAATAAACCTAAGAGGATTTTCCTATTTAGGATTTGTAGACATTTTTTTTATATTCAATTTTATAATTTTATAAAATAATGTTACTGTCTAGGATTACGTTACTGCTTAACACTAGTCAATCTCTCTAAGGTTTCTATTCTTCGATTAAATATTATTACCTGATAACCAACTATTTTCTTTGATATTATTTTATGTTTTGACGTAAATATCATATGGTTTGTAGTCATCATATTGTTCAAGTGGTAATCTCCCATTTTGTTTGGTCTTTGAATTCCAACTTGTAGATCCTGTTTCGATGTCAGAGGAATTAGAAAGTTATTTACTTTTAAACAAAAAATCGATATTCACTTATAGAAAATATTACTTTGTAGAAAACAAACTTGAATACCTCCGTACTGCAAAGTCTTACGTGGCCACTGTTAACAAAGTTAAGTAACTCTGATTTTACTTTTGCTTAAAAGTTTGAAGACATATTTAAAGGTTGCATATGCCTTTTGGATGCAGAATGCTAGTCGGATTAAATGAGTTAGCAGTCACCTTGGGTTATGCCTACGTTTTTAACACAGAAGATCGAGTAATCCCGATTAAGAAGAAAGATATTTCTTATAACTCACTCATAAATCTGGCCTTAAATAATTGAGATTTCAGACAAAGGTTATATCTCCCCTCCCAAATCCTAAGATTATCTGCATACAGGTGTTATTAATCTCTTTAATTTAATAACGATAAAGTAAATTTTATTCTGTTCATTGCTGTTTTGTCAATTAAGTACACTCACTTGCATTTACGTTTATATGGATTTAAATTAAATTTTGTTTAAGATGCTTTTATTATTACGGGAATATGGATGAATCATCACGGAAGCAAGGCATTTGTAAAGAACTGAATGAATTAAGGTTAGTCTTCACTTATGTAGACAACACTTTTATGATAGACTTTCAATTTTTAATACTTTACTTCATGACAAAATGTGGATTAGCGTTGCCAATGATATCCTGAAAACACCACCATTTAATTCCTGTTGTGATGAAAGAAATAATGCTGATACGATAGCAATGATCAAGCTGTTGCCCAGGTTTGTTTTTCACTTATTATCTCTAGTTTAACTTATGCAACGATGAATTTTATACTTGTTTGGTAATAACTTAGAAGCATTAAATAAGCATTTATTGAAACACCAATGATGAAAGACATTAGTTAGCGAGAAAAAAAATAAACCTAAGAGGATTTTCCTATTTAGGATTTGTAGACATTTTTTTTATATTCAATTTTATAATTTTATAAAATAATGTTACTGTCTAGGATTACGTTACTGCTTAACACTAGTCAATCTCTCTAAGGTTTCTATTCTTCGATTAAATATTATTACCTGATAACCAACTATTTTCTTTGATATTATTTTATGTTTTGACGTAAATATCATATGGTTTGTAGTCATCATATTGTTCAAGTGGTAATCTCCCATTTTGTTTGGTCTTTGAATTCCAACTTGTAGATCCTGTTTCGATGTCAGAGGAATTAGAAAGTTATTTACTTTTAATATAGGGTTATTATGGCTTTTCTGGTATACGGATTTATTTGAGTTAACCAAGTAATCAAGATTCTATTTAGTACTAATCTTAACGCCACTATTTTATTTTAATGGATAGTGATATTACCCAACTCTTCGTGACGTAGTAAGTGAATAGGTTTTTAATTTAGTAATGTTATAGTTACATTAAAGTCAATATGTCCACATATATTTTCCATCAAGCAAAATGCATGTAGTTAGTGTGTCTTCGATTCGTTTTTCTGACAAATTGTTTTTGAACGAGATATGACTGGAACGTATTATGTTTGCTCATTCAATGCCGACCTCTGAAGTATGAATAGGTTGGCTGAAAACTGGTGAAGGAGGGATAGGAGGTAGCTAAGCGAAAACATATCATCAGTTCATTAAATCTCTGACTGTTTGATTGAAGTATGCTAATAAGTAACGACTACATAGTTGGAGTTAATGCGATGATTGTTATCAATGATTTGAGACGTTGAATGACATGGCTATAATGTAATTACTCTGTGTTCCTTTAGATCCTATTTTATACCTCTTAATCCCGAGTAATCCTTTCTACTCCCCAATTCTTGTCTGTCCACAGTCAGTTTTACTATAACCTATACTACAAATAGTATTACTTTGGCATCCATTTTGATAACTCCATCTGGTTGTGTTGATGTAGGGTAACAACCAACTTTTAAGTTGCTGATGATTAATGAACTCATTAATGTAACCCATTCAGTTAAGACTCATCAAAGTATGGCAGGTAGAAATTTCTTTATACAATAATGATTAACTTCTGTTCAATGCTAAAATGCCTTCATTTTATCACCATTTTCATTTAGTTATGAGAAATTATTGGCACATTTCAAAGAGAAATTAAAACACATAATCAACACATGTCAACCGAATGATTATGAGAATGTAATCACTGCATTATTACATAATCAATCTGAGTGCAATAATACCACTAATAATAATGATGTTGATAATAATAATAATAATAATATACAATCAAATGATTATTACAATCGTTTACAATTGTTAATCTCGTCTTCATCTAATTTATCATCTGAGGAATTATCTACTTTATATAATCAATGTTCAAGTATAGAGTCGGATAATTTGCAAAGTCAACTAGGAAGCATTCTCATTAGTGATAATGATACTCTTAATAATTATCACAAGAAAGATCAGTTTCCACCTGAAGAAACTATGTTGAAATCCAAGGAAACTTTTCGTCCATCCTTATCATTTTCTAATGTTTCACCTGCATGGATACCGTCAAATTCATCAAGTTCCCTTGCATCACTCGGTTCATCATCTTCACCTTCAACAGGTGATAGTTTATTAACTTTATGTCCAATTTCTTTAACAGCAACCTCAACATCATTACAATCAAGAATGTTGCCTAATAGTACATTAAAACAAACTGGTAAACATCCTCATAATCAACAAACTAAGAAAGCGAAGAATATTGTTGAAAAATTTAATGGAAATGAAAAACATTTAGAAAATTCTATTAGAAATCTATTTCAAAGTCAGCCAAATAGTCCTTCAACTATACGTCATTCATTATGTTCATCATTCAGTGATGGTGAATCTTCGACATTTTCCAGTTGTTTTAATAATGTAAGAAATGAATAGTAGTTCTGTCCCTCTTTCAGTGTTAAGATAATTGTTATTATTCTCAATGGTGATATATGGTTGATTAAAGGTTGGATTTGATGCTTTAAGTTTTACCTGAAATGTTTATCTGGGTAATACTGTCATGTATGAAGAATGTAATTGTGCGTAATTCCAAATGTTTGAAATGAGTTCTTCAATGAAAATTATACTCCAATACCTATCACTCACCTCATGTTGACTATAAATACGAGATACCATACACACATAGACAGTGATTGATCTTCGATAACATTGTAGTCAACTTCATTCTGATTAATGTTGGTAACTGTTTTTTATGAAAAATTTATATGAATATTTCAGTGGCACAGTGATAAAATAAATCACTACAGTGCATAATCTTTGCGAAGGGTGTTTTCTGGACATAACCAATCGAGTCAGAACTTATAATGAACTCTCATCTAGAATTGCAACCTCGAGAAGTATCCGTCAAAACTATTCGCTCGCCTTATTTCTGTCTACTTTCACCATATTCTTTATGCTGGAAATAAGGCTCTCCTGGTATTTATTTTCATAGATTAATCCTTTCCAATAAAATTAACTCATCGACTTATATTACCCAGATTACCCAGAGATAGTAACTAAATAAATAATTGTTTGTTCTCAGAGATTCCAGTTGATCTGATATTTGTTTGACCAAATATTGGCATCGAATGCTATTTTATCTGCTACCAACTTATGTTATTTATGGAGTAAACGAGATATTTGTCTCCCAATCAGAGTAAGAGCATATCGTTTTACTATGTGAATGAGAAACGTAACAGATCATGTAAAATCAGAAGATCAGGTTGTATATCTCTACTTATTTAGTCAAAAGGGCATGTATATTCATGTATATTCAACCACTATTTACATCGTTAACAATGGTGACTTGTGTAGGAGTAGAATGTAATAAAGTTACAGATTACCAAAGCAAAACATGCCATTAGTTCAAGAAGTCATCGTCTAATGGTCTAAACCGTATTAATAAATGAAAACTTATAAATTAGATGAATGAGCTAATAATTGTACACTTGACTGTTATGAAGAAGAGACACTTACAAAAGAAGGTAATAATAGTAATGAAAAGATAAAACAAATTTATCAAATTGATTGACATCACTTTGATTTGACATAGATGAACTCCTTTATTTGTAACTTGTCTCTATAGTCACGGAATTACTTCCTAAAGGCGGTCACTAATAAGCTAATAATTATTGTTATAAAGGGGTGGTTATGAAGATTGTTAAGTAAGATATTCTTATTCCTGTTTGAATATATTTAAGGAACAATTGAAATCTAGGAATTACTAGTTACTGACTCTGGTGAGAAGTTGTGACTAATGGAATTTAATCAATAGGGTGTTTTTTTTCTTATTACCATCAGTTGACTGGAGTTGAATGGTTTAATTGTTAAGCGATTTTGTGTTCAGTCTTAGATGAGATTGTAGATGCTATCCTTGAGGAGTTCCATGTTATAATTTCATCATTCTTTACCTTTTATTTTCTTTTTTCTAGGTTGAATTTACTGTAATGAATCAAGATCAGTTAATTAGTTTAGCTAGTGCATTGGATAGTCGTTCAAGTCGATTAGACTGTCGTCAAAAAGCTTTAAAACAACTAGTCCATTTACCGATAATTGATGTACAAGCTTGCGAGGTTTGGATCTACTTAAATGAGAATATCTCAGCGTCTTCTCCATCATCTGCACTAATGAAAACAACTTCATTCACTAAAGAGAATACAACTGTGATGAATCAGGATCATTCAGCAATACGTCATAACTTATCTAGATCATATTCATCAGTAACAAATCATCCTGTTAGTATAGTAGATAAGATCAAATTAGATTATAAAACTCCAAGTAGGTCCCAGGTATCAGCATCGAAATTTAAAAGATCTGATGCTGTTCAACGAGTTGTACAAACTGAAATAAATTCTTCAATTGATAATGACAATGACAATATTGATAAATTGTTACATCATACTACTAATAAGAACAATATTAGTAGTACTAATACCACTAACGATATTACTAATAATATAAAAATGAATACAACTGGTGGTTTAAGACGTGGTCTGGCCGATGCATTAAATGATGAAGATGATATTTTATGGGTAAGTAAAAATAGGAAAGTGTATGCAGTCATTTTACTTCAAGTATTCTGCCCTTAATCATAATTAGCAGATGGACTATTCAGTAATAAATCGATGATTCATAATTTTACCTTGAACCATTTCATGATAAAATACACTACTATTTAACATCATTAGTAGATAACTGTCTCACTTTTACGCTAATCGACTCTAATAGAGCCTTAGATAATCATATTTTTTAATTGTGGCATGATTATATGGTTCTAGATTCGATTCCTAAAGAAGTAATGACTATTCATTACTAAAATTGGCCTCATGCTAGGAAAAAGCAAATATGCATTAATACTGAGTTTTTCTCCCAGTAGTTTCTTTGTTGCTATCAATTCGTAGTAATCACAAACTTAAATCTAATAATAAAATTTTATATAATGTCATTGTTTGGAATAGATTGTGGCTGGTAAGCGGAATCCAGGACGTGCGTCTCATCCTATTTGGGAGTTGCTGGCTGAATGTACTTTCATTACAGTGCTGATGTTTGCACTGGGACTCGGACTCATTTTTTGTTGTGTAAAACGCCACTGCGTTTACTACTAGGCTATTGATTACAAACAACCATACTTGTTCAACGTTTGTGTGTATATAACTAGAATGTATTTAAATCTACCTGTTAATTTATCATGTTGAATGCAGTGGAGTTTAACACAAAACGAACTGAGTTCGTGTCTTGGTGTAAACATCAGCAGTAGGATGCAGGTACATTTAGCTGGCATGTCCCAAATAAGACGAGACTCGCGTCTAGTAAAATCCACACAGGATGCATATATTGCAGCTGAGAATAATCACATTCAGTGTATGATAAATATACTAGAAGATGCAAATACATTTCAATTATATGACTTAGATTATATATTGACATTCTCTACTTCCTCCACTCATGCACAAATGTAAACAGAGAAGTTAAGTAGACTATATGCCACATTGGGAATGTTATCGTTAGAGCGCATTCATCTATAAAGAATACATTACATGGTTCTGACAATCACATTTAACTTATAAAAATTGACATTATCATAATGACGTAAGCTGATTGAAAGTCAACAAGAAACTCATAACCTTTGATTTGTACTGATTGACACTTGCTATCTCGAGGCACCTTAAATCTTGAGTGAAATGATTCTCTTTGTGGTATTCGAACCCAGCTCGTCAACCTTTATAACGCTGTACAATTACCACTGTGATATTAAGGCCTCGACTGACCTCTTGTATAGCTGAGTTATTTACATTGATTACTATCTAAGTAAAAACTAATGTCAAATTTCCCTAATACTTTCAGTCTTAAATAAATTTTGTTGATCAGGCTACAATATGGTAGGTTTATAACCAACAGGGATAATTAACTCCTAGATTATAGGTACGGCCTATTAATGAGTACCAACTGCTATGAAACTAATCTCTACAATAACTTTTTATCTACCATCCTCAACCACTTGTTGGTGGATAACTTAGATTAGTAGAAAAATTGCACCCTGATTCATAGATTTCAGTCCTCACTAAATGAATACAGGAACTTGACATTGTTTAATTCCATTGTAATCAGTTAATTTGTTTACCATTATGAGTTTAATTTCCTCCTATTTTTTTCAGAGCCTTTCATTACGTTATATAAGTAAAGGACTTTCAACAACTCCACCAAATATTCGTGAAACTTACAGCCTACTAAGTACGTTGAATATTTTTAGTATATTTAACATTATTTACTCATGCATAGAACAGTGTAGTTGACAAATTAATGTGAGTGTAGCTGAGTTCGAACCTACTACTCAGTAACTGAAAGTTGAACGTCATAACCACTTAGCCATTTATCCAAAGCATAGGAAATATTATGCTTGTTTTAGCGTCATCACATCCAAATGATGAGGATTCAACTATTAGTTATAAATGAATTGAAGTCTTCATCTTTTTGGATTAACTAAGAAGAAAAATTCTAAGCACATTTCTTTGAAGTCTTCAAATAGACATAGTTCTCTTACACTATCTAATCTAATAATTATAATGTGTTTACTGCTATTTGTAAAGCTCCAATATGAGGCACCATGATGTATGTCCAGCAGTTTCATGATTAACATACATATTACTATACTAATAGATTCTAACTTGGAATAGCTTACTGTTATGCCTTGTTGTAGTATCTAAAGATTCTAAATCTGATTGTGTATCGAATTATATACATGAACACTACTAAGAAGTACCAGAATAAATACTAACTAATGCAAACACTTCTGTGCTACCACCAATTTTTATTGGTTTTCTTTTTCTACATTCAATTCTAGTTGAATACCTTCAGTTACAATTTACTCAAAACGCCCATCAATATCCACTTCTTATAGACGGTATTGATTTTCAACAGAATCGTAACAAGAGAGTTTTAAGAGCAGTAAGTTGTGCTATTGTGTGTGTATCTTTTTAAAAGGAATGCCATGTTAGAATTTTGATAAAACCTCTGAGGTGAATGTGCTTGGTTAGAATTTCCAGAATTGAGAATAGAAATGACGTCCATTATTTTAGTTGGTATGATCTGCTATGAGACAACATAGTGAGCTGAGGCGAAGCACTAGCTAATAATGGAGTAGGATGGAAAAAAGCAATGGGTAGCCAAACCAAAACATGGCATCAGTCTATCTAGTCAGTGCCTGCTAGTCTAACCCCTCTTAGTAAATGCGGACTACGTGGATTGTTGGCATATAAAACTCGATCCACGAAGTTATTGACTATTGATTTGAGACTATCAGGTCGGACAATGTGTGGTAAATATAACAGGTGATTGAAAACACATCATTTTATTCTTTATCCAATTTATTTTCTGTGTTTAGTCTTTCTCATACTCAATGCTATTACATCGATTTCGACAACCATCATGTTAATGTCATCTCATTATTCTTATTTAGAATGGTTCCTTGTAAGTAATTGATAAACGTCGGTCCCCTTCGACGATTCACGAGTTTAGTAATAAATGTAGATTTTTACGTCAGCAAATCGTGCAAAGTCTTCGTGAAAATCAGAAAACTTGATGGTTTGAACCTGCCAGAAAGCTTGAAGCAGTAACTGGATCTAGTAATTGTTGGAAGCTCTTTCATCTAGTTTGAGGCTCTGACAACAAGAAGTCTGGAACAATCTATGAGGCTGACTGTACGCCAATCACTAATATCCAAGATCATCTAAGATAGTGGGTTGACTTTTCTGAGGGTTAACTCAACTGGTCTGTTGGATCAACAACTTCAGTCAGGTTATCCTGCCCTCTATGGCCAGTGACGACTGATTAATCTAACAAATAGGAAACCTGGCTTATGAACAAGAAAACACACCATACTTAGGAAACTAACCCTGCCAGCTCATTTTAAAGATGGTGGTGAACTCCTAGTCGGATATCTAGCAAGCTTGTTTAGAAATGTTTGGAAAACATAGAGTGTTATATCACAATGGAATAAAAAAACATCGCCATTTTCAAGAAGGGGTTACATAACCAACGAAACAACTATCAGGGGGGTGTAAGTCTACTCTCGTATGGTTTTGTGATAGTAGAGAAGATTTGTAGCTCAAAAAGTTGGTCCTGGTTTGATCGCGACCTGTGGGCTGGATGGTCTAATTACGAAGCTATCGTCGTCATTCCAGAAGACTTCATCAGAGCAAGCTTTTAATAGGAGCGAGCCATGCAATTTTTTTCAGTAGTAATTGGTAGCTTGTTTTGTTGACCTTTGTTATGACGTGAATGAAAAGGAGGAGGAGGGTGATGATGATGATTTTGGTTGGTGGACGCGAATACCAATACGATGTGTGCCTAGTTGAGAAATGCACGATTGACCTAAGCCCATTCACCTCCCTAGGCCGACAATAAGACAACCAGAATTGAGAACAGGAAGACTGAGAGAGCAAGGTCCAAGGTCGTATTATATTTTAATCATGCATTTATATATACATAAAACCAGACCACACTGTGAACCAATCAAGAATTTAACATTTGTACAGAACAAAAGAAATAATGGTAGTGAATGGGGAGAACTTGTACACAATAAAGTAGATGTAGTTCATAATAATAAACAATATACCAAGAGCAAAATATGCGAAACAAGAGAACCGGGTAAGGGGAACGTAACAGTCATAGAAATAAAATGTTAACACTGTCCACCGTTATAATAAATGAAATAATGTTATAAATCACAGTTCCCGAAGATAGCCAAATCTTCATTAGGTGCCCGGCATATCAACCTTGGCTTTGAGTGGTTTTTATTAGCACTTTATCTGTCAATGTTTGCATATTTGTACAAACTGTTTTCTAATTTATTGTCTTCCGTGATACTTCACGGATTGTGCAAATGTCGTGAACGACTGACTCTCGGCGAGTAGGCTGACTTTTAGTCACGTCAAGGATGTGTTGACTACATTTCATCCTCCACCATATGTCGGAACACTGTCAAACCTATTGAAGGTCAACAGTCGTTGTGTTTCTTAACACTATCGACGCCTTTGATTCGTTAGACGGGACTATGCCCTAGAATTGTCTGTTGGAGAAGGGCTTACCTTGAAAGTTTATTGCAATCTTAAAGGCTTTATACACAAGCACCTTAGTCAGAGTAAGCGTAAAAAACCACCTTTCTGGATTGTTCTACTCCAGTAGCAGGGTAACATTGGGTTGCCAAATTTCATTTTTCCTCTTCAGGTTTGATTTTGGTGACATTTCGGTAACAGCTCTAAAGGAGGTGTATGCTGGTGGTGTGGAGCTGTCAACTGAAGAAAAACTTTTTGATCCTGAGTGTGTGGATGATACTGTCTTACTCTGCGATGACACACAAGCCCTCCAAATCTCACTTAACTAGCTTTCAATTGGTATTCGTATGTGTGGATTGTACTTTGAACCTCCCAAGTTCAAAGAAGGATGCTCGGAGTCTCTTTGTTTGATCATCGGTGTCTTTGAAAATTTTCTGACATCCAGTGGGAATATTATGTTAATGATATCGAGGTTCGGCATCGTGTGTCCGAATGCAGTGATGACAACTCAATTGATGTCACTATTTTGAAACGTCGTCTTTGGTAGCTTAGCTATGTTTTACAAATTTCATCCCTGAATCTTCCATATCATGCATTATTTGCCGATGCTGGGACTGGTTGGCAAAGCGAATAGGTAGTCAGATCATTAAAGAAAGCTGTACAGGACTGGTCTATGTTGGCCGATTCCGACTTCTCGGTTGAGGTTGTAGAGGTGGTGTAAAACAGTGGTTTGAAAGTTTATCAAATATCACTCAGAATAGTAACCAGTAGCGTTTTCCTGCTGTTTCTTACTACAGTCTTGATTAAAATGTGATAACTTCTCTTCATAGGAATTAAATCGTTTTGTTTGTGTTTCTACCTAAACTGTATTTCCTGTTTTGTAATCCTCATGTTATCCAACTAAATCGTACAGTTTTTCCTTTTATCTGTCCTCTCTCCTCATTTTCTTTACAGTGTTACTTGTGTACATGTGTGGTGTCATTGGGTGCTAAATTTTGTGTTTAAATAAACAATAAATAAATAAGTAAAGTATAGCAATTTGAGTTGATTTTACAATCGTAAACCATACTTGTACTGTCGAGTCAAGCTTTAAAACCTTCCATACCAGGTTGTTTTCCCTAGAAATCATCATCAGGTAAAACAAAAAGAGGCGGGGGGGAGGGGCGTGTAGAAGAAATCAACCCTTGAAATTGTTTTACCTTCTCAGTAGTATACAGCCTGAATGATGAAGTTATTGGATCAGTTAAAGAATAGTTGCTTTACGTTCAGACTCTTAAATTGATATTTCGATTTGTATACATCTTGGAACCAGTGTAATCATTTTGATAGACCTCCATTTAATGAATACATTTTCCTATTTTATCTTCCAGTGCTATTTAATGAATAGGTTTCATCAGACTATTCCTTTTTATTGGATTCGTTATTCTGAACAGTAAGTTATTGTACATTATAAACCTGATCTTAGTTATGTAATCATTTAAATCAAGAAGTTATTCGTATAACTGTTAATTTCTAGTCTGCATCTCCTCAGAAAACCTTTAAACTTCGTAAACATGGCTTACAATTCAAGTCACTGAGTTTATTTCTAATTATTTGAATTCTTAAATTCAGTCAATTCATTATGTGTTAATTTGATATCACGAATAGATGTCAATTAGACAAGCACTGACTACGAGGGAGAATTGGCCAGCTGTTTCGTCCTGGTATGAGGCTCTTCGGCAGTGTACATCTACGATTCAACTGGGGATCGAACTTCGAACCTTATAGCTCTACTAAACCGGCTCCAAACGGTTGATATTTCTAACTCAGTCAACTATCGATATGTTTGCGCAACCTCATCCACTGCCATTGTTACTCAAACATACCGCTAGTTGACTGAGTTAGAAATATCAGCCATTGGGATCCGGCACAGCGATGTCATCATAAAGCCTTCACGGCAATGCCAGAAAGTCCTAAGATTGATTCCTGTTAGGATCATGAATGTGCACTATTGGCGAATCGCATGCTAGGATAAAACAGCTGTCCGGTGCTTGCCGATGGTCAATGATTGTCTAATTCACACTAATTAATGATGTCAAATTAACATTCAAAAAATCTCCACAACACGCAATTATAATTAGTTGTCTGTTAGGGAAATATTATACTCACTTCATAGCCTATGGTTCTGAATTTGGTCCACTATGAATTTATAGATACCGGATGAGTAGGGATTGCGTATAGTGATGAAACAGCTGTCCGTTTCCATTTAGTTTAATGTATCTCTTTAGTAAATATCAACTCATGATATAAAGCTTAGAAATTCAGTGACGTTTATAACACCCCTTTTCTTTTCATCATAAATTGTTATTTTTACATGATATTTGGTAGTGATTGTTTTCTAATGAAGACATGAGGAATAGTGTTTAGGTGGGTTAACACAATCATCTTACAAACATTAACTCGTTGACTAGAATCCATCAGTTCATCTAATTTAGTTTAAAGTATCGAATAGCATCAAAAGTTATCATTTCATAATCATATAGCCAAAGGCTGACTACATAAATTTATACCTTGTATTGTGTGTTTCTGATATGCTGTTGATAAGCAGTTGTAATCGGTCACCACCAGGAGATAAATATGTAAGTGTCATTTGTAAGTGAACAAAGCACTATTGTTTATATATTTTCTTAATCCTTTCTTATGCTTTGATTTCACGATATCTTTTATGTTTATATATGTATGTTCAACATCTGGAACTCAATCACTAGTTGGGTAATGTGCCTAAGATAGTACTCATTAGCGTATTTACATATACATATTAAAAGTAACAATAATAATAGTAATAATAATAGTATTATTATTACTATTTTATATCTTTTCAACGAAATTGTATATTTGTTGTCTTGTCAATGACATCATTAAGACGACCTTATAACTTAAGCAAATTGTTTAAAGTATGTTGCTAATCTACTTAACTACAAATCAGTCAATGAAAACAATGTTTAGCCTGGCACAATTGTACGTTAGTTACCACATCACATTAGAGCTATTAGTTCAAAATAACAAGAAGATGACTAGAATATAGTTTGACAAGAAGGAATGCAACTAATGTATGCATGAATAAGTAATGCAACTGATGATATTGGGGAAGGTAAACGTAATAGTTGTACAAGAGTGGTCAATTTTAAACCATGTCAATCAATGCCTCACACTGTCCACAACAGATGACCTGTATCTATCAACACAGCACAACCCAAAAGTCAATGACTTCATGGAGTAACTCTATAATTTAGTTTAGCCAACCCCACTCCCATATTAAGTGCGCATTACGTCTCAGTCACTGTAGTCGATGTAAAATCAAACCTTATCAACTAAAATGCCAGCTTTAATTGAAACTCAGTCATTGCATGATAATGCGAGCAATTGTCTGAAGATGTCTATGATCAAAGACCTGTAACTTCTAGATGTTATCTAGTTTTATAGTCTATAAATTATGTGCCTGAATGATAACTCAATGTTCAGTTGTTTTGCAATTGATGCATGGTAGTTTCAGTAAAAAGCTATTATCAGTGAAGTCAGTCGAATTTAGTAGTGAAACTGAAACGTTACGATAACATTTTTTTCTAGTTTGGTTTAAACACAAGATAGATAAACTCGCATCTAGACGTGTGTAATTTGGTTTCTCCTAAAGTGTTTAATCGACACCATTGATGAGATCAAAACAGATATCAGATGTGTTATGTCGACCAAACTGTTATGACTGGGATGTACGACTAGTTGATTGGTATGATCTTGTGCACATGAAATTACACCGACGAACGCCAATGAGTGCCTTACCATTCCTTGTACGTCTGCTCGATGCCACCCTTCCCTCAATCCCAGACCATAAATAGACGAATCAATCAGACAAAATCATATTGTATTTCAAGCATTCCTTTATACATACATAAGAGCTGACCAGGTAGTCAACTGAATTATGAAATTAACATTAATACGAAATAAAGGATGCTGTGGTAGTCAACTAGAGTAACGTATACACAAGTAAGTATCTGTAGTTCACAAATGGAAACATGACATACCAACAGTCAGTAGATCAAAAGGGGAGGAATAGAGCTAGAGTGACATAGTAGTGATAGAAATAAAATGTTTAGTTTACACACAATTAAGATAATTGAAATAATGTCCGAAATATTGTTTTGAAGGTCAGTTGTTCTTCCCGAATCGCCCATTCTCGAGGTATCAGTCTATACATGATATACAGTCTATACATTTCATTCTATGTATTAGGATAGTATTCATATTGTTGAAAAGCATCATCGATTTATGTTAAGTGCCTTCTGTTTCTTCTTGTTCTTCTTCTTCACTGATTTTATTGTTGTTTACTTTTCTAGATTTGTCAATGAAATTATTGGAAAATGTTTAAACATTTTATCAATCGGTTGTGAACATTACACTAATGAACACCAACACCATCATCTTCGAGTAACACCATTTCATTTATTTAGTCTTATAGATTGTGATGCTAAATGGTTTATCCAGTCTACTGTAAGTCTCTTTGGTTAATATGTTTTAATGAAACAAAATAATGAAAGTTGAGTATATGGATTAATGTTTAAGCATATTTAAACGATTTTATACTACTTATAAGTAGGCAGAAAATAGAAAAGTAATTTTAGCATTTCGTAAAAGCCTTAGGGATTAGAATATTTTGTCATACATCACAAGTTAAGCTGCATTTATTACTGACTGTTTGTGTCAGGAAGCTATAAATGGTTAGTGGGTAATTTAAAATCGACTTGTAGCTCTTATGTCTTGTCTTATTTCTTGTCTTTCCAAATGAAAATCAAATTGTTCGTATTCGTCACAGATTGACATTGGTAGGAAAGCACTGAAAATTAATGAAATTCATCCAAATATGGAACTACTTAGCATTAAACACTAGAGATTCTTTCAAAAGATCGAACTCATGGAGTTTATTTTGGCGAATGCATAACCTTATACACCGCTGGTTACAACTTCAGGAATATCCTGAAGTTAGTCACTAATAAGGTTTTGTGGTGATAAGTATCAACCTTAGTTGTCTGTATTTGTTACAAATCAAAAGAGGTAGATATACTATTACTGGATACAGCCAAAATAATGCGGAAGGTAAGGCGTTTGAATAAATGAATGCCATGCGTTCTATTACCTGACTAAATCAATGGTTTACTCTGCTGTATAATTCCATACTAGGACGAAAGAGCTGTCTAATGCTCCCTGATTTTCAGTGGAACACTAATAACAGTAATCTTTGACGAATGTAAGTAACTGAATATAATACCTATCTCTACAAACCTCGGCCTACCTCTTCAAGTATCATTGAACTAGAATTTGTTTATAAAGACAGCGATGTTGAATGGATACCCAAAGATTATTAGGATAAACTTGTATATTCCCGTTGATTTGTTGTAGACTGACGGGAATATACGAGTTTATCCTAATACCAATGTGCCCGTTGCACAAGTATGACTGTCTAGACTCAGTAGTCTAGTGGTGAACGCGGTGGCGTTCGACATGAAACTGACTGAATTCGAATCCCAGTGTGTACATCAACATTGGGATGCAGGTACATGCAGCCGATGAGTCCCAAATAAGACGAAACGCGTGTACTGGATTCCACTTCCCAGTCACAATCCAACTTATATGATACCCAAAGATATTCTTAAATTGTCGTAATGGTAATCTTGATAGTATAATAAAACCTACTGTATTTCTAGTGCCTAAGAATCGCGTGTTTATCACCTTACCATTCAGAAAAGATTCAAACAACCTCGTATCAAAAAGAAGGCTAAAGTCAATCATCAACCGAACATATAATCCTGTTAATGCCATCTTAATTGAAAAGTCCATGGCTATGATTCTTAACCAATCCAAACACCATTTAAATGATTGCATCACATCCCATTATGTTTATCCATTAACGTTTATGTGTAGATACATATACATAAGGAGGACTTATCGTGATTTCCATATAAAGGTAGTTGGGCACATACCTAAATAGCTTCATTAACAAATAACCTTCTACAACAGAATATAAGCATATGATAAACAACCATCGTCCTCTATCGATAATCAAATCATTGAGATAGGCAGCAAAACCGATATAAAATCATCCTTTGTGATATTTTATGGAAGTAGTTTGTGGCGTATACTAAGGTTTATTAAAGTCTTAGTTATACTGAAGTTCAAATTTACATTATGTGTATTCATAAACAATTTGCACTTACACTAAACCTATTGACTTTGTGTTATGACGAAAGAAAGAGAGGAATGGTTTTGGTTGGTAGACACGAACGCCAATAAAGGTGTGCCTAGTTGATAATGCGCAACTGACCTAAGCCCACTCACCCAACCCCTAGGCCGACAATAGAAGAATCAGAATTGGGAACCGGAAAACATAGATCTGAGAACCGCTGACTGAGAACGTATTGTATTTTAATCATGCCTTTATATATACATAAAGTGAGACCACAAATTGAACCAATTAAGAATCTAACATTGATACAGAACGAAGGAAAGAGTGACAGTGAATGGGAGAAGACAACTTGTACACAATTAAGTAACCGTAGATTATAGTAACAAAACAATATACTAAGAGTAAATATTCTAAACAGAAGGACCGTGTAAGAGGAACGTAACAATCATAGAAATGAAGTGATTATACTGTCCATAGTTATAATAATTGAAATAGTGTTCTAAAGCATAGCTCTCGAAGATAGTCAATCTTCGTTAGGTGCCCGGCATATCACTTTGTATCCAGAGTAGAGTGTGATTCACATTGTTTACATGAAAACTTCGCCTATCATTAATAATTAAAGTTAAACAGATTAACATAATCAAGTGTAAATTACTCTACAATTCATCTTTCTTTCTATTGATGCTTTGTCTACTCAAAGTTGTATCATCTAATCAGTTTCATTAATTAACCGACTGGATAACTTCTTTCATCAGTTTATCAACTATCATTTCATTCAATATTTCTATGCTAATCTATATTTTTCAGCATGGTGCATATTGTTGTAATGCATTAATTATTCAATTAAAGAAGAATTATCAATTAGTAAGTTGAATGTATAGTTTAGCTTAGTAGTTTAATAACGATTCTTTTGTTTCTTTCAAGTGTTAATCATGTTTAAATGTAAGTAGTATATTGAAAACTTAGAGAAGTAAAAAATTCTGAACTTAGGTGTTGTGCTATTTAATTCTCGTCGTTTTGGGAGCGTAGGAGGGGGGAGCAGGACTTCTGTTCCCCACCATATGTGACTCTTGGTCAAAATTTGATAAGTCTTGTTGATGAGTAAAAAAATATCACGAAGCCTAGGTCTAGAGTTACCTGATAGCTACCCTCAAACCACCATCTGTGTTTACATAATGCGTGATGTTGAGTCGCTCAGACTAGTGTCCACATAACAACTCTATCGATAAAATTTGATTAACACTATAAAAGACTTGATTAACATCAAAATGGTCACTATACGATGATCAACCAATGTACTGATATGATATTTCCGTGTGCTATTCATTAAGTCTTCGTTTGAGTTTGGCTCTTTATAGAGTTATGAGTAAATTCGAAATAATTGTGCAGGTCATTTTAACTACTGATACTAGGGGTATGAAGGTGGGTTGTTACTTCTTATAGTGTGCAGGAATTTTTTTAAGGTACCTGAAAACTCAACATTATAAAAAATGGCCAGTCTCTAGCTCTTTTAGCCCATACTTATCAGGAAATGCAAATGAAGACAACCAACGTAGATACGACCTCAGCATCAGTAGACCTAAACATACATAAGGGGAAGAGCAAAATCCTCAAATATAACTCAGAAAGCACAAACCTAATTCAACTTGATGGAGTAACTCTCGAAGAAGTGGATACTTTCATGTACCTGAGAAGCATCATCGATGAACAAAGAGGGCCCGATGTAGATGTAAAGGTAAGTATTGGCAAAGCCAGGGCAGCATTCCTACAGTTGACTCAAAACAACTGTCAACTGACCTCAATGTCAGACTCTCTAATTCGAACGTGATGACAGTTCTGTTGTATGGAGCTGAAACTTGGAGAATTACTCAGAAGAGTACAGGTATTTGTAAACAACTGTCTACGCAAGATACTGAATGTCCGTAGGCCGGAAACCATCAACAACTGTCTACTATGGGAGAGAACAAACCAACTTCCAGCCGAAGAGGAAATTAGGAAAAGACGATGGAAATGGATAGGATATACATTACGCAAACTATCAGACTGCATCACTAGACAAGCATTAACTTGGAATCCTGTTGGGAAACGGAAGAGAGGAAGACCAAAGAACACACTGCGTCGAGAATTGGAAGCAGATATTAAAAGAGTGAACAGTAACTGGAAACAGCTGGATAGGATTGCTCAGGACAGAGTTGAATGGCGAATATTGATGAGCGGCCTATGCTCCTCTGTGAGGAGGTAACGGGCATAACTACTAGTCTCTATGTTGTTTATGATTATTAAAAGTAATTGGATAACGTGTTCAATCGTCTCTATCATTAATCTAATATCATATCATTATGTTATTTTTTTTTTATGTGTTTTTCAGTTTGAATTTACTGTCTTCATGTGTTTAATTTACATGAATAATAAGGCAGATAGGAATGTCTACTACTCATGTATGTCAAGTAACTTAAATTTATTTCTCTGTATTTTGGTTTTGGAAAGTGTTGTTTTTTTTCTGTTACAGAATAAGAAAAGAGGTGGTGGTTGCATCTGTGACAGCACGATGAATTCTGAGTCATGCTACCCAACTTCATTAATAACTGATCACCGTTTTTACCTATCTATATTCCTCAGACTAAGAGTTATCTATTACTTGGATTAATGTCATTTTCCGGTTTATCCTCCTCATAGATTTATTCAATCTACTTCTACAACAAAAAACATCACATACCAAGTTAGATACTGGTTCGGGATACGTTACCATACGTACCAGTCAATTCAGTCTATAAATATTTACAGTCAGATTATCCCATTCGACGTCTTTATCTATTACCCAACTCTTTACACTGAACTCCCTCAGTCGATTACTATACGATACACGAGTAATCCTTCGGAAGCGGCTAATAATACAAAGATTGTGCAGCCTATTTATTTCTTTCATACCTCACATTACACGCCCATACAGCACCCAGACAGTTAAATTCTTTAAATCCTTAGCGATGACTTTAGTAATCACCTCCAAGTAGGTTAATGACATCTCCAAGATAAGCAAAGTGGTCAACATACTAGGAAATTTCACTCCCTACAATTAGTGTTTGCCATCTGCTCATATGAAGTTGTTTTTCAGCCTTTTTGTTGCTAGTGTAGCTAATCTTTATTGTAAACCAGAATTACTTTTCTCCATGTAGGTGTATGTGTCCATCTACACTGTAGAATTCGATCTAGCTGACGTCGATATTATTACCAATTGATAATGTTCTTTTCGTAAATTTTCGTTTTTCTAGCTAAACGTCGAAATTTGCTGGATAACAAGAATGATGCATATTATTATACTTATGAAGAATTGATGTATACATCTTTCTTACAGTCTATTCAATTAGTATGTCGTGTTATATGCTTTTCAAATGGAAGAAATCTATTCCCCATTAAAATGAAACAACATTCTATAATAAAATGGATTGATGGTAGGCATTGTTAATAACTAGTGTAGATTGTTTTTATTTGCAAATATTTCCATTGTATTAGTGTCATCTGAACTTGTAACCTCAAGTGGTGTCGGTCAAGGCTGCCCTCTTTCCCATTTTTGTTTATTTCATAGTTGACATACTGTTCGAAATTACACTTTCATCGTCTGATTTTCCAGGAATTGATCTCCTACCAGAAGATCCACTTATTGACTTAGAATATGCTGACGATATAGTCCTGTTCGGCGAAGACGCTGATACGATGCAGAAACTTTTAACAGCAATAAGCTCGAATGCAAGCATGTTCGGAATGCGTCTCTCCCCCTCTAAATGCAAACTATTGCTCCAGGACTGGTTTTCGTCAACACTTGAACTAAAGATAGGGAGTGAAGTAGTTGAACACGTCGACCACTTCACTTATCTTGGAAGTCTGATTAGCCCTAATGGGTTAGTCTCTGACGAAATCTCAGTACGAATTCAGAAAGCTCGTTTGGCTTTTGCCAACTTACGTCACCTATGGCGTAGATGAGATATTCGTCTCTCAACGAAAGGGAGAGTGTACTGCGCAACAGTTCGCTCTGTCTTACTGTATGGGTGTGAGACGTGGCCATTAAAGGTAGATGACACTCGAAGGTTATTAGTTTTTGACCATCGATATCTACGAAACATTGCTCGCGTTGGCTGGGATCACCGAGTAAGTAATAACGAGGTTAGACGACGGATGTTAGGCAAATGTGGTAAATCAGTCGATGAGGTTGTGAATCTTCATCGACTGAGGAGGTTGGGACATATGTTGCGTATGCCCAACCACCGTCTTCCTCGACGCGCAATGCTGGCTGATATAGGAATAGGATGGAAGAGAGTTAGGGGTGGCCAAACTAAAACATGACATCAGTCCATGAAGTCACTGACTGCCGGTTTAAGTCGTGTCGGTAGCTGCAGACTACCTGGATGGGGTCCTCGCGATTACCGTAACCAGTGGCTAGAAACACTGAGTGACATGGCCCAGAATCGGTCATAATGGCGTAGATGTATTCACCCATTTTCCTCCTTTAAATCATGAACTTTAAATTATTCCATAACTTTCTTTCTACGCTCCCTGAACCATATTCTATATGTTCACACTCCTCGTTACTATTATTATTTTATTTTCTTGAAGTAACTCCTACTAATGGTGGTGGTGTTAATCTTGCGGTACCATGGTGGTATGGCAACTTGAACCGATGCGCATATGTGCCAGGTTCTATGTTGGTTGTACATACATGCATACAGTGTCAGATGAAATTACATCGTGGATTCGAATAGCTCACTTGTTTCTTTTGTCGATTCATCTCACGTATGGCGTAAGGTAGACATCCTCATGTCAATAAACAGCCAGGTATATTCTGTGGTTATGGAATATGAGCTCTTACAGTAAATGACATGGATTGTCTGGACACTTTTTGATCATTGAATTATTTCTCATATTTTGTAGAACAACTACGTGTTCGATGTTCTATGCATTTCCATTTATTACTTACTTAAATGAGTATTGTTTGCTGACACAGAATTAAGTCTAATGCTTTCAAACTACAACATAGCATCAGTTCATGAAGTTGTTGATTTTTGGTTTTTTTCTATTTTGGTAGGTGTGAACTAGATAATTGGTAGGGGGGGGGGTTAGAGTAACCTTGATAAGTGAAATCAGTAGATAAAGGCGCTTCGTAAAGTGATTGAGATTAGCTACATTAGCACAGATACCTCCTCTCGATTATGAGTTTCGAAATTATTATATGCTTTTCATTCTGCAACTTCAATGTTTTATCTTCAATAGAATGCACGATGTCTAATTGTTTTAACTACCATCCGATATTACAATCATTGTTACTTCGATTGTCATCTTAATTTTATTTCTCTGTTGTAATGTAATATGATGTTTTTAACAAATGAAATATGTATACCAGAATCTACGTTACTTATAGCTGACTGACTATACAGAAATTCTTATCACCTAGTGATACTGCAAACCTACATTCAGTAAATGTGGTAATGTGGTATGACAACTTGAACCTACGAGCGTATGTGCCCGGTCCTACGTTGCTGATGATGATGAAATTCAGTAAATTAAGGTTGATTTTGAGTCGATTTCTGTTGTTTCTTTTTGAACTAGGACAGTTTCTTCGACTTGTTCTGGGATTGATAGGTCAGGGACTAAACATATCAAGGCCATCTTCAGATTAAATGAAAGGTGAGAAATTACTCCGAAATTATTTCATTGGAGCAAGTGTAATAGTTAACTGTCTACTGTTATGTCAGTCATTGTGGACAAATGTGTAACTGCTCATAACCAGTAGACATTATAATCCTTAAGTAAGAAAGTCTGCACAATTCCACAGGACACATCCTTATAAATACAGGGGATAAAGTGATCTTAATGAAGGCATTTAAATTTATCAATTGTTATAACGTCAAAATCTGTTATGACTGAAGCATATGATCAATTGGTTGTTGTAATGTTGTGCGCATAAAGCTACAGTGATAAACGCCAATGAGAGTGCCTAGTTGGTCCTTGCACAATGTCTGCTCAATATCTACTCAATCCCAGGCCGTAACACAAACAGTTGAATCAACTAGACAGAATAATGTTATTTTTCAAGCATTCCTTTATATCTAGATAGACCAGACCACTCAACCAATCGATTAAGAAATTATTATCAATACAAAGCAAGAGAGACAGTGTTAGTGAATTGACGTTACATGTATACAATCAATTCACTACATTTCATAAATAAGAAATGATATACATACAACAAAAATGTGATGAACTGGAAGATAGAGCACAAGGGACATAATTGAAGCAACTGAAAAAGTCATTTCAAACATGATTTTGGTAGTTGGTTATTTCTCTTCATTCGCCCAACACAACACCTTCACTTTGTGAAAAATGAAAAGATAATGACAAGGTTTCGTACATTTACTTGTGTTTGTGGTGAACTACAAAATGTCTCAGAACGAAAAGAAAACGTGATTAGTTATAAGTTATGTAAACAACCGGAATCCACCACTACCTCCACAACATCATTACAACTCTTCCTCATTAAGATTCAAAAACGCCACTACAATTAGAAAACTTAAATGTGACTTCTGTATTCACAATTGGCGAGATGCCTAGGAGATTTTCAATTAATTCGTTAAATATAGTTGTTATTCACTTTGTTAAAATTAACGAAGACAACAAATAACATGAGATGTAATTAGGATAAGCTTGTACTTTCCCGTTGATTTGTAATGGACTGAAACTGGTCAGTCACTGTTGCCATATGTGCATCCTGAGCATATTGCCTCGAAATAGCTTTATTACACAAGTTATGTATTGAAGTTGGAAATAGGACGAAACGCGCGTCCTGGATTCCGCTTGCCAGTCACAATCCAACTTCAATAAATAACATGATAGTAATACATATTTCGACTTCATGAATCTTCTTGCACACTTCAATCATCTCATACCTATATAGTAGTTGCTAGGTCAATCACAGAATGTGTATATAGTAAAGGAACAGGATTCTCAAGTCATAACAGTAATACGTTTATAATTGTCATCAGAATACTTAATTAGAATATGTTTTGAATCTTCCTTTTGTTTTATTATTATGGATTGAAATTGATTAGTCTCTGTTGCCAAATGTGCATCATGAACATCAACACTGGGATACAGATGTATCCACCCAACGAATCCAAATTAGGACAAAACCGTTTTCTAGTCACTATGTTTATTCATTTTATGTTTCATGTTTATTTGTAGTGAATCAATTGATTACAGTCAATTACTTTTTATGCAGAATGTTACAATTTCTGCATAGAACTACATTCACAGTTGACTATATTGACCAGAGTAAGCTTGACAATTTTCGTTAATTGTTATTCTATTGTGAACTATTCATTTTGCATTACGAACTGAACTTAGCTAGATAAACATTTTGTAACTGGGAGGCACTCAGATAACTGTTTGGCCCCAGTTTGGAATTCATTAGGTTTATTAGAGATCAAACTAAGCATATTATAACTATTAGCTTGCCCTAAATACAAACATATTACTGATATCAGTGTGTTAGGCGAAATGTTGAAGCTATCAGCCTGATAAGCTAACTAAGTTAAAGAGTTTCTCAAAGTAGGATATTCAAAGCCATTCACAATCAGAAGCAATATCAACGTTGATTTAATATCTCCACCTAAATGGAAGGGGTCAATGAAATACATAGTCAACAATCAATTACATCAGCGGACACGTATAGATATAACTAATCACAAACAAGACTAACAGAATAAATAAATTCAACGCACTTGTAGAATAACTGACGATCCCACTTCTAAAAGTGGTAGTAGGTTTCGTACATTTACTTGTGTTTGTGGTGAACTACAAAATGTCTCAGAACGAAAAGAAAACGTGATTAGTTATAAGTTATGTAAACAACCGGAATCCACCACTACCTCCACAACATCATTACAACTCTTCCTCATTAAGATTCAAAAACGCCACTACAATTAGAAAACTTAAATGTGACTTCTGTATTCACAATTGGCGAGATGCCTAGGAGATTTTCAATTAATTCGTTAAATATAGTTGTTATTCACTTTGTTAAAATTAACGAAGACAACAAATAACATGAGATGTAATTAGGATAAGCTTGTACTTTCCCGTTGATTTGTAATGGACTGAAACTGGTCAGTCACTGTTGCCATATGTGCATCCTGAGCATATTGCCTCGAAATAGCTTTATTACACAAGTTATGTATTGAAGTTGGAAATAGGACGAAACGCGCGTCCTGGATTCCGCTTGCCAGTCACAATCCAACTTCAATAAATAACATGATAGTAATACATAGTGTTTGTTTCTTCTAGTTGATCTTGTTAGAAACTGAAATTGATCAGTCTCTTTTGCTATCTATGCATGCTGATCGTAGTTTCTCAATAAAGCAGTGATTCACAGTTATCATTAAAGTTGAATGGTGGCTGACAAATAAAATCTGAAATTTCTATTTCATTCTAGCTGAGAGTTGTCAGCTGAATGTCCCTTTCAAAACAACGTTGATGCTCACACCATGACTCTAACTCGATCAGTTTATGTTGAATGTCACCACATTTCTGCTTAGTACTGAGTCTAGATATCTACATTTGTTCAATGTGTGTAGCTATAGAGTTAAACTGTGATAGTATCTTTTCGTTAGTGTTACGACTTTCTAAAAGTGAGCATTCTCTACTGCTTTGTATACATATCCTGAGTAGTTTACATACTGAGTAATACTTTAAATGTGATTATCTTCACACCGGAATATAGACGGTTCATTCATTTAATGAGTCTTATATTGAATTAACTACAATCAATAGACCAAATAATGCCTGTTATTCCTCATGGAGCATAGGCCGCCGACCGGCATTCTTCAACCAACTCTATCCTGAGTTCTGTTTTCAAGTTTTTTCCGAAGGCTATTCGTACTAACCCCCTAGGATTAATTTAAGTCCCAAGCCCGGATAAAGGAATGAGGGGTTGGGCATGGAATTATCTACTTCATCCCATAAGAAACGACCTTTCTAAGTAAGCACTAACTAAGAAGAACTATTCAAAACATTTTAACTCTTCCCTGGGGTTCGGAAAATCTTCATTTCAAGCTAATATTTTTTTCGGAAGTCATGAGGCAAATGCTCCTTCTGACAACCAGACCTATAACTAATACAGAATGAACCACGTTCCTGCTGACTTCCATTTACTATCTACATTCTAATTCAAATGATTTATTTAATTTATTCTCACTGATATTTTTTTTGTAGGTCAACATCCATTTACAGTGATCAAATGTTGTTTAACTCGATTAACTTTATATGAAACAGTTTGTCAAAATTGTTTAATCAAAGAAAATCTATTAAATAATAGAAATCTGTTAAATGTCAATATTGTTCATCATCATCATCATCATCATCATCAACAACCACAGCAACTACAACTGGAACAGCATCAATCAACGAATTCAATGACAACTACAATTATAGAAGAAGATGACTATGTCAATTTGATTAACTCCAAAGAAGATACTTTATCATTTATTTCATTGTTAATAAAATATCTTGTAGAATTTTTTTCAAATAAGGTGAGATGTTAAATGGTTAGTTGAAAACTTCAACCTATGAGTATGATTGTATCCATTTGATTAAGTTATATGAATGAAGTGTTGAAACTAAAAGACGATATTTATGTTGTAAATAAAAGATTCATCATTCATGAAGTGTTCATGGATCAGTTACATTATGAAAAGTACAATCAAGTAGTGTATTTTTTCTCACTTAGTTTTTAACGAAACATGACTTAAATCACAAATACATACTGTGAATTGGAAATATAGATGATAGAGAAGATTTATAGCACAAGAGGTTGGTTTTGATTGCGATACATTCTTTGAGCTGGATGGTTAAGTTGAAGAACTTTCGTCGACATTCTGGACGACTTCATCATCGCAAACCTCTGATAGAAGTGAGCTATGAGGTTTTCTCTACAGGTCACTCGTAGCTTATTCTGTTAACTTTGAATTTGATTGAATGTTGTTGACATTTTATCTGTCTTTTTTCACAGTTATGATGATTCTCTTCCTTCTTGATCTGTTTCATAGTGTCCTACTTGTTTATTACTTGTCGTCATTTATTATTACTAGACATCTTATTAACAACTACAATGCATTGAATCAGGTCACAAATGAAGGGCATCAAAATAAATGTGAAAAAAGACAAAATGGGTGTTTACGATAACCAACTAAATTCGAGATCGACAAAACAAGCTACAAGTCACTAGTAGTGGAAACCTCATAGCTCACTTCTATCAAAAGTTTGCGACGATGAAGTAGTCCAGAATAACGATGAATGCTTCCATAATTAAACCTTTCAACTAAAAGAACTCACTGCAACTAAAAGTTGTCAATCAACAAAACATTATATTAAGAGGCATAGCTGATAAACTTGACGATGAAATTGCCATCATAAAACAATGTCTTCAACAATATAGGTACCTTGAAACATTTATCGGAAAGTATAGTAATAGATGTAATCAGAAATTCGAAGTTGAGAAACTCAAAAAGAAAAGGGTATTTATTCAACTTGTATTTAAAAGAGATCAAGTAGCCAAACTATTCAATCAAAGACTTAGAACGACCAACCAACAAACATTCCCTGCTGCCAAACTACTGACGCTCTACAAAACACGATGTTTAATAAATCAAACAAAAGTTGATAAATATCCGTCTCATGTCATCTCTAATTGTATTTACCAGTTCACATGTACTAGCAAAAGCAGGTACATTAGAAGGATAGAAAGACTGGCCAATTTACGATTTATTGAACTTATCCCGAAGAACCTGTGCTTGAAAGACATTTTCTGAATACTCTGAATTCAATTGATATTTCGTTGCATTCAATCTCATCAGCTACATACATGCTAATTGATGTTAGTTAACTCAAATAATTAACACACATAGTGATTTTGTCAATTCAATTATTTATCTAATACCATCGATCTATTGTTATCAGGACAATTGAAAATGAACTACTGATTCCTTTTGAACATAAAGGTCAGGTTTCAACCTTTTAATTGAAATGGCCTCAGCAAATTTTAATAGAATCGTTTTATGTTGTTTATTGATGATTTCAAAAAAGCATTTGTTGCATCGACTTCATGTCCCATGTCTACCAAATGAGGTATAATTGAACTTTATCAGAATCATCATAATTCATATGTTGGTTACATTGATACAAGTGATATTCTTAGTGTGTGATTATTTGACATTTCAACTTATAGATAGATATACTACTGAAATGGTAAGAAGTAATATTTTCCAATGGTAATTCATTACTGATTACACTAGATTCATATAATGTCATTTGAATGTGAACATTGTAAACATTCATTTAACACCTATTCTACATCATTGAAAGTGATTCTATGCCAACATGAAGTTTTTATTTTTATGTTATGTTATTTGAATTGTAGGATGAAATGAATCTGGAACTTCTACAAATGCATAAATTGGATACATTCATAGAAATTCTATATAATATTCTATCACATAGAACTGGACAAATAATTTTACAGAATACATTAAGGTACTACTTATTTTTTATTATTGATTCATTTATTTTTATTCTATAACTGTACATTATCTTATTCTCCTTGAAAACGAAAAAAATATATACCTATCTACACGAACAATGATTACGTAATAAATGAGGACTTATATGGGCATAGAATACAAGTTTCAAGTACGAACCCATATTTTATATCGATTGCAACTGTTGATTATTGTATCATGAACTCGTACGTCAACAATACAGCTTAGATGGAATTCACAACCGTGTAGGTAATTTCATCATCATCATCAGCAGCAACGTAGAACCGGGCACAAACGCCCGTAGGTTCAAGTTGCCATACCACATTAGCACTACGAGATTACAAACGTAACGTATAAACAGAATACAACAGGGAAGAGTAAAGTAAAGGTGTGCAGAAAATAATAATAAAATTCAAGATCTAGATGAAGTTAAAGAGTGAATACACTTACGCCACTGTGAAAGATTCTGAGCCATATCGCCTTATGTCTCTAGCCATGTATTGCGATCACCACGCGGACCCCAACGAAGTAATCTACATCTGCCTATATGGCTTAGACCAAGTAGTCAAGTGCTTCATGGACTGATGCCATGTTTTGGTTTGGCCGCTTATACTCTTCTTCCATCCTACTTCAGCCCTAGCCAACATCGCACAAGGGGGTAGACGGTGGTCGGGCATGTGCAATACATGTCGAAGCCATCTCACTCGATGAAGGTTAATGTTAGGGTTCTGCGAATAAATTACACTTCGATACCTGCTAGCGAACGTATGACCAGTGACACAACAACCAGTAATCTAAGCTATTCGCAGCGCCCAAGCCCAGCTAACTAGAGAAAGAAGTCCAAAGTCAGAAGAAGGTCCTAATTCCACAGGCAGCCCAGCAAACGGAACGAACAATCACACATCTCATGCGCATATATACAAAAAGAGAGAGCGTCCTTGAAATGTTGCAAATAGCGTACTAAAATAAACAACGAACCAATAGGATTTAGCGTCTCACTAAGTGGGTAACACGAACTGAAGGTGAAAAGGGAAATTTCTGGCGCGAAAATAAGAAATTTAAATTTACACAAATAAATCACAAAAATAACAGGTTTACTAAGAGAATTCTGGGGATCTGGCATCCCCAACAGTTAATGACCTCTTCGACTGACTTACCGTGTTTCCCAAGAACCTTTTGTCTAACCTCACTATTACTAATCCGGCTATTCCATGATATACGAGGGATGTTACGAAGATTGCTATAGTCAAATGTCTGGAGTCGACGCATATCTTGGGTTTTCATGGCCCACGTTTCGTAGTAATATATTAAAACGGCGCGGATTGCTGCGCAGCACACCCGGCCTTTTGTTGAGACACGGACATCTCGTCTATGCTACAAATGCCGTAGATTGGCAAATGCCATTTGGGCCTTCTGAATCCGCGCTCAGATTTCGTCAGACACTGACCCACCAAGGGTAATGAGACTCCCGAGATAAGTGAAGCGGTCAACGCATTCAATTACTTTACTCCCTATGACTAATTTAGAAGAAGAAGCAGGCCAGTCCTGGAGTAACATTTTGCATTTGGGAGGGGAGAAACGCATCCCAAATATGCCTGCATTGTTACTCAAGGTGTTCAGGAAACCCTGAATGCTGTTCGCGTCTTCACTAAATATGACAATATAATCTGCATATTCTGTCAATAAGAGAACCTCCTGCAAGGAGATTAATTCCTGAGGAGTTAAAAGAGGTGAGTGAGATTTCTAAGAGTACATCTATGATGAAATTAAATAAAAAGGGGCACCCTGACGGACTCTACTTGAGGATAAAATTTCTCGTGACGATTTGCCATATGCTCTGACTCGACCAGTGGTGACCGAGTTGAGGGCCTTTATAAGGTTAATGTACTTTTGAGGTACGCCTTTTAATGACAAACATTGCCACAAGACTTCACGGTCTACAGAGTCGAACGCTGCTTTCAAGTCAAGAAATACAACTATAGTTGGACGTTGGTACATATATGTCTGTGTTCAAGGATCTGGCGCAGGGTGAAAATGTGATCAATGCAACTCCGGCCAGGTCCGAAACCAGCCTTGTTTTCTCGAGTCTGCTGTTCCCTAGTGTTGGTTAAACGTCGGATGATTATAGTGGCTAATATTTTAGATACTATATTAGTCAAACTGATTCTTCTGTTGTTATCACAAGAGGATTTCTGTTCCTTTTTGTAGATTGGAACGATTAGCGATCGAGACCAATCAGATTGGATGGTGTTTAGTTCCCAGACTTTGGCTAATTTATTAGTCAACCTGCAGGCTAAAACTAGACCATCATCCTTAAAGATGTTGGTAGACAACATATCAGGTCCTTCTGCTTACCCTCGTTTCAATTTACTTATGGCGTTTTCAAGTTCACTAAGAGTTGGGGGGGACCTGTGTCAGTTTTTCATTCGGGTAGTTTGCAGATTGTGGGTATGCTAAGAGTGGCTGGGGGCCAGTTGAACTGTTCCTGAAAATGTTCTGCCCAACGTTCTAATCTTCTAGATTGAGAGTAAATCATCGACCCATCTTTTTCAGAGATAATTTCACTAACCGCTGATTTCATAATACCGATGTCCTTGATAAGTCGGAACAGCTGTCTACTATTGCCCGCCGCCACTGATGCTTCCATCGCTTTTGCTTTGTTGCCCACCACTGATCATGATCCTTACTCAGACTCTTTGTCGGTCTATGTTTAAGTTGTCGTCTCTCTTCATCATACTCCGAACCTGCTGGAACGAGTTTTCGAGCCTCCCATAGTTCATTAGAAGTTTCAGAGATCCAATTGTCTTTCATAACCATTGGATTGGAGTTAGATGCAGATATCGCTGCTACGTTTACACCTGCTTTAAAATCATTCCAAGCTACTTCGGGATGAACCTGTTGGTCGTGGGCGACTAAATGCTTAGTCATATCATTCCTGAATGCAATCTTAGCATTCCTAGTCTCAAAGTGATATCTAAAGGGTTTGCCTGATATAGCCTTTCTGCGACCAGCAAAACGCATAGAGATAAGTGCTCTCACTAGGGCGTGGTCAGAATCTAGACACGTGCCCCAGAAAGGGCGGCAGTCCTCTATACAGCCTCTCCAACGGTAGCTGATGCCGATGTGATCAATTTGTGTCCATCGTTGTGTAAATATTGGGGATCGCCAGGTTAAACAATGTCTTTCCTTATGCTTAAAGTTTGTGCTAGCTAAAAATAAACGGTAGTCTGAGCAAAACTGCAACAGACGATCTCCGTTGTGTGTTCGCTGGGCTGGGATGCCGAGTAACCCACCCAAGTGTTTTTCAGCCTGATTTAGTCTACCTACTTGGGCATTAAAATCTCCTGCAATAATTACTATATCTGAGTGCTTAGCTTTCTGAAGGAGGCTAGAGAACTTCATATAAAAGTCGTCTTTCAGTTCATCTGTGCTGTAGTCAGTGGGAGCATAAGCCGAGACGACAAAAAGGCATCGGCGTGTGTCCCTATCTTTCAGAGTTCGTACTGTGCCATTTAGACGGACAGCACATAGGAGACTGCCGACAGGAATCCACTCGAGAAGTGCCTGTTCTACCAGTAAGCTTAGTGCTATGCCTACGCCAGCAAGGCCATGTTAGCTTGCTGTAGGGTCTCCAGATAAACGAAGAGTGAATTGTGCTGTTCCGTTGCATTGACTAGGTGAGGTCAAACGGATGACCATGCTGGGATCCTGTATGCGTGTTTCGGAGACACAGCATACATCAATTGCAAGAGATTCTAATGTTTTAGCTAAGGCAGCCAGTTGACCGATTTGACACAGCGTACGCACATTAAAAGCTCCAACATGAAGTTTAGAGCGTGGCTTCAGGAGACCTGGTATGACATTTCGGGAACTCGGGTAACCAGTACGAGTGGCATGCATAAAAAATGTAGTAGAAGAAGTGTTACAAGTAGTAACCAGAGAAGGAGAACATGTTTGGTCATGAACTCAAGTGATATTAGAGGTATGAGGGCGGTTATCACTTCCGGGTTGCCCACACCGTGGAAGGGTCATTATTGAGGGACCTGAAAGAGAAAGAGGATTAGGGGTGGTCGTGATGACCTGATAGTGTGACCGCAGTGCCCAGAGGACAGCTGTTTGAGGTCGGTCAAGTATATTAATTATTGTTCCGGTTGTCAGAAGGGGGGGCATCGGCCTCATGGCTTCCGAAGGAACTCGGCTTTCACCATGAAGCGTCATATCAGTCCTTCCAACTCCCAGGGCGGAGTTAGAATGGTTATAGAGGTTTTTACTCGTAATCTGTTTTTTAGCATGGTAGTTGTTTCACGGGATGGGGTTGCTAACCCCATGCCTAACCCTTCTCCTTTATCTGGGCATTGGACCGGCAGCAACCCTGTGGGGGCTCCAGGAGTAGTTACAGACAGTGAAGTGTAAAACATGTTTGAAATAAACAACAGAATGTTAATCAGTTATAAACATCACCATAGAAACTGGCATATATATGAATTAGTGCAAGTCATCAAACAACATTAGCAAGATGAAATCAAATTAACAGGACTGATACTAGAATATATATCAACAATATGAAATAGAAACACAGTATATATCAGAGAATAATGGAACTTATAGTGTAGACTGAAATGAAGTGTGAATCCACTTCAGACATTTCATTCACTGTCTCCAGCCGTAGGTCACCGTTGTCACACGATGATCTTGAGAAAATAGGCTCCCTTCTCTACCAACACGACTTATACTAAAAGTAAAAAACATCATCGATAATCTAATATAACCGATCCTAGCCACCTTCCCCCTAGCTGCTACACCAGTCGACGTTGCACATCGGGGTAGATATTGGTTCGGAACATGCAACATATGTCTTTATTACTTTAATCGATTAATATTCACTGTTTGATTATGTGACTTGACATCTATGCTTAATACCTCATGCTTAAGTTTATGTTTGTTTACTCGGTTGTTCGACGACAGTAGTACAATGTTTTGAATGCATCCTCGACCACGGACTTTCAACGTATTCATCACTTTTATTTCCATAGCTCTGACTTCACAGACGGTTGATTTTATAATGAACTGCTGTTCAGTATATTCATTTGATTGTTGGCAGAAAGATATCTTGCCTACATCATAAGTGATGTAAGTTGTGAAAATGAGAGAGAGACAAGTATTCTTTGCCTGTGAGGAGATTTCGTAAGATATTGATCAAACAATGTCGATCAGATTTACGTGATAAGTGAAGTGTTGAATGCTCTGAATTAGATTACTCTTTGGATAATGCAATAAGAAGACGAATTTTATCAGAGCTATGTGATATATTTGCGCAATACATTTCGAACAATCTGATCACACATACACTTGTTAAGGCGTTTATATATGAAAAATAAAGGTCACTAGACAATTAAGAGTATAAGCTAAGTAAACAAAGATAAGTAAACGAAGATAATAAAGATTACAATGTAAGTAACACTCTACCAAGGTAGGTTGAGAGAGAGTACAAATTGTTTTTGAAAACACAAGAGGGTGTTTGAACTTCCGTATAGCTAAGGCTTCAACAAACTTTAGTATACGTCCTAAAGCACTTTTATACAACACCACAAAGGCTGATTTGATATCAACTATATGGCCTGTCTCAACTAAGTGTTTAGCGATAGACGATGAGGGTTGTTTATCCTGTACTTTTATTTCTCCTTTCGAGTCCATTTGTTTTCGGAGCCATTTAGGTATGTGTTCAGCTACCCTTACATGCAAATCACGATTGCTCCTCCCTATGTATGTGTGTTCACAGATACACGTAAATTGATGGATACAGTGGGATGTGATGCATTCGTTTACGTGCTGTTTAGGCTTATTGTGAATCAATGACCTATACTTTTCTACTACAACTACCTCAGCAGCATAAAATGTTGTGTTAACCGCTGACTTAAGCCTTTGTTTTAACACAAGGCTATTTGAGTCACCTCTGAAGGGTAATGTGATATAAACTGATTTTTTGGGTGCTAGTAATACAGTAGGTTTCACCATACTGCAACATTTCCATCGATTTATGAACTTCTTTGGATATCCGTTCAGCATTAACGTTTCTGTCAGTAATTTGTCATTTTCTTCAATAGATTACTCTTTATTCAGAGGAGTAATAAAGAAACATTTGATTATAGTAAGGATGAAAGAGATTCTAAATAAGCTTGAAATGTTACATTGTGTATTGATATTAATGTCCATTTGATCAGTATCATCACTGAATTGGACAGTAATATTTGGATATTGTAAGTCAATAATTTAGTCTCCAGTTATCAGATAAATCTCTGAGAAACTAGACGAAGTAAGTGGTATTTCAAATGGAGATCTATGATGCAATTGGGTACAAATGTTGTTTAATGTTAACTCTAATGAATAAAAATTAAAGTTAAAGATTCTATTAGCCGTTCTCTCACTAGTTACTCTGGATCTACCAGTAGTTATTGTATTTTAAGCCTTCGTGATGTTCACTCTCTTTTGAGTTACTCATTTTAATTACTAGTTGTAACGTGAGAAATATTAGTCTACACTGTCGAAAGCTACTTTCAAGTCATTGAATCCATTTATGCTGAACATAGTTTGATATCTCCAATTTGTAGATCGTATGTTTCATTGAAAGAAAACTTTCCTTCAATTATTTTAATTTGTTATTAGGTTTGATTCTTCTTTCAATTAAAATATTAAACATTAATGTCTCCAATTTACTGAAGGTGTATTATTTCACCTCCTCAACATAATTTAGTCTGGGAATAATTGATACGAATTTTAGTCTCTATGTATTAATCGAGTACATCTGTTTACAATACAGTCGAAGCTAACTCCAAACGTTTAAAGTAAGCTCTATCGCATAAATTACTCTTTAGTACGAAACACACTCCTCACTAAATGAACAGTGAAATAACCATGATGTACTGAATACAACAGACCCCAACCAAAACCAATCTTAAGTTGATCGATAGTATTCTATCATTACTATCGAATACTTGATAAATATACCATTATTCCCTATTTAATAGATGTAGACATCTCACTTCAGTTAATGATTATTCACCGTTAGAATACTTCAGTAATAATATCTCAGAATGTGAAGTCTATTGACTAGAGTTCGAATCCGACATTGGAAAAATATCTTTATAAATATTGAACATATGTACTTGTTGATGACTGTCAGCTATTACAGACTGTTAAAGAAGTAAATGGCTTTTTTTTATCCTTCTCTTTTTCTTTGTCAAAAGTGAACCACTACATTTAATTACCAGGTTATTAGATTTCACAATGAAACTTTTATGTCAATCAATTGAAACACAGTCAATTAGTACTTCAATTATTAGTGAATATTATCGTCTTTTATTGAATGTATTAATTAAATTAATTCATTGTGGTCAATTCATTACTAGACGTACAATCAGTTTACATTTTGATGATATGCATCATTTCAATGATGTACTAATTCATATCTGGTACAAGATTATAGTAAGTGGTGCTTATCTTTTATGTTGACACTTTTATGTATCATCACTTTTTCTTTAGCTTTTATCAAATGTGTATGTTTGGATATATCACAGATTGATGTTGGCAGGGTACCATTGACAATAAGGGAGCACTGGACAGCTGTTTCGTTCTAGTGTGGAACTCTTCAGCAGTGTGCACCCACGATTCTGCACTAGGGGCTGTCCAGTGCTGTCCAGTGCTCCCTTATTGTCAATGGTACCCTGCCAACATCAATCTGTGATATATCCAATCAAATCAAATAACCAATCTCCACAAAAATAACCATCCGAATTGAAATGTGTATGTATTGTATTTGAAGTTACCTTGTAGTTACTAGGAGAAAACAAGCTAATGGGACTTGTCAAATGACTACAATCTAATAGACATGAAAAACCTTGATTGATTAGCATAATGTCTAAGTGAACTAAAGTCCCCTCCCCAAAGGTATGGATAGAAAGAACAAACATCGGCGAATGATAATAAAGATAAAGTTATTGGCTGAGTGAAAACAATGGCTTTTCTATATCATATGCTGTATCAGTTAGTAACAGGAAATAAAAAGTCAATTAAAGACTGAATTAGGGGGTTGTGAACAAAGTTTAGAATAACAGGATCATGATAAGCTTGCAATAATCCATTAAAAAAAATACACATGCTAACAGATAATGCTTCTATGATAAGCTTACAGTTTGAGTGAATGTGTAACCAGATTCAGGTTAACCGTGATAGTCATGACAGCACGAAGAATAGACTTGATAGATTGAGATTTAAGATCCTTTGTCCTGATGTAACAGTATCCAATACTTCCAGTTAGTTTTTTTTGTTTGTTTATTCAAAATTTGGTGTAGATTAAAGTGTAATATTCATTAATCACTTCATGTAAGGCATCTTAATTTATTCATGACTATAGTTCAATAACTGGAATATGTTTAAACACCTCCGTTGATTTATCAGAGAGTAAAATTGGTTGGTCTCTGTTGCCATATGTACATACCAAGCGGATTGCTTCGATATAGCAATAGTTTACAAGCATTGTTTGTGTTAGATTGTGACTGACAAGCGAAATTCAACTTAAACAATACTTGTGAACTATTGCTATATAGAGACAATCCGCTTAGCATGCGCATATGGCAATTTTAGTTTGCGATAGATCAACGGAAAGATCCAAATACATATCTAGGGCACGTGTGCGGCTGTCTGGACCCAGTTACCTAGTGACAAATGCTCTGGCATTTTGCACATAACGAACTAAGTTCGAGTCCCGGTATGATTATTAACACTGGGATGAAGGTACTTCTAGTGACAAGTCCCAAATTGTACAAAGCGTGCGTTCTGAATTCCACTTGCTAGTCAGATTTCAGCTTAAGGTTAAATAACATTGATATTAACAGATGATGGGTTGTAAAATGATATGAAATAGAAATAGATACATGGGAAGTGTTTCGCTTGAATTACTACACAAAAATATATTTCAGCTTACGTTGTATTTTATTGTAGTATTCATTTGTTACTTTGGGTATTAGGACAGTTTTTGAACCCCTTTTGCTCACACTGTATATGAAGTCGTCTTTCTGACGTATTTGAGATAGTAAACCATGTTAAAGGTGACCAAACAACAACTGCTTGAAGCTGGTAACAAACAACTGTTTTATGAGTAATTTTAATTGTGCTAAATACGTATTTGTAAAGTCAATGCCTATGCAGAATAAGGCCATGTGTACGTTTATAGAGCTGACGATTTTTTAAAACTTTATCCTTTTGTTTTGAGATAGTAGCCCTACTATAATATTGGTAGTCACAAAAAAACCCATACTTACATCACACCATTGTATAGTTTTCAGTATGAATTCTCACTTGAAACTTGAGTTCGTCACTTTTTGACTTAATTCCTCTTAGGTGAGCTGCTTGACATGTTTGACCCTAAAAAAGAAAGTCCCAACTAATACAGCTCATCACGACAGATAAATCCGAATACCATATCATGTCTTTACTTCTAATGATGTTTTCTCACATTCGTCGTAACAGATAGCATTCTATTAATGGAACTTCAAAGGCTTGTAAAATGGTTGACTGTTTTAAGTGACATCACAGAAGGATTAGACCTAGGTATCCATTTAAAACCAGGAAACATTGGTCGTCAATTAGGTGATATCACCTCAACAGCGTGCATCCACGAACCTCCCGATAATCAAACTGGAAATGCTCGTGTACCACGTCGAATGCCTGTTTATTAACATCGTTGAGTCCACATATGCCAAATGATATAACTCTTATTTTAATCAATCCCTGATACACAGAGTGATAACCGTCGCCGCCGTTTAATCAAATAGATATTGACTATCACCCGTGTTGCCATGTACAACCTTAGCTACTCTCAACAATTAATAAGTAGTATAACGTCAAAATTAAAAAAGACAATCATCAATAAATAATATTGTAATTAACAATAGTTTTTTTAACTACTTGTATTCAACACATATATTAAACAGATTTGCTGATTAACTTTCAAGTATCTTGGTGTACTGTTAACTTTATCCTACTTCATCTCTTCATTTAGGAAACTAAACTGGTATCTAAAATAAGGTAAGAACATTTCAGTTGAATAGGTAAATATCATATGATGTATCTAACACGTTTGATCATTGTTCTGTTCATTTAATGAATGTTATATTCTATATTCATATTTTCCATCGAGAAATATTGAAGGTAATTCATAACAGACAGTTTTAAATAACTCCAATTAGTACATTTTAGTACTAGGGATCTAGGTCTTTTATTTGAAAAACACTCATAAGAGATTAGATTGGTCAAAATTAACAGTCATTTAGGCTATTAAGCTATAAGCATATGACCGATGGTAGACAGTTATAAGTTTAATAGTTTATTGTCGTGTGGACTTACAAAATAACTTATTTCTTCTAGTTTACTGAAATGAAATATTCTAGGTTTAGTGTGCTGGATGCCACCTCAGACGTATGTATGTACATTATGTAAGATATGAATCGAATGCATTTGGATCGTTCGATTGATTTGTCATACAAGCAAATCCAGCTGACAGGTCCCAAATAGGATGAAACGTGTGTCTTGGATTCCGTTTGCCAACCACAAGCCAACTCAAACAGCACTTGTCTAGAATAATGTTGTCAGTAATCTGTGGTAGGCAAACTAAATCATGGCATCATTTCATCAGGTTTTCGATTGTTTGCTTGCATTGAATTGAAAAATTCTGATCAGCTGATTGTAGCCTACATTAAGTAAAAGATATTATAGAGTTTAACACAAACGGGGTGTTAACTTAAATTTTCTCCCTACATTGGTACAACGAATCCAAATCACACTAAGAATCTAATATTAATGATGGAAGTGTAGATCTTGTTATTCACCGCCTAATAATTCTGATAGTTAAGCGTTGTTTGACAAGTTTGGGTGAAACAGTTTCAGAATGCTCCCTGGTTTACGATGGCATTCAGCTTAAATCATTCTGTGACAAATACAAATGATAACCAAACACTTCGAGTCTTGTATGTATTATGAAATACAGGAACTGAAGATTTAAGAACAGATAAAGAATTACTAAATCTGAGCCAGTGTGATAAATTTTAGGCCATATCACCTAACATTTCTAAGTATTAACTGTAACTTCGTGAACTAGTGTGTACTCTTGAATTAGCAACTTTACTTTTCGCTACGTAACATCTGACGTTGTGATTGTCAGTGGTTATGCACACATAATTTATCTACTCATAATTTTGTTTGAAGATGGTTTGTACTCATATTATCTGGTTAGTTGAATTTTTTAGCAGTTGATGACTGTTGACTTTTATAGTTTAAATCCCAGGTTGATTGTAGTTAAACTAACCATTGATATCCAAGAAATCGTGAACAGTTATCACTTCTTTGTTTAAGGCTACATACGTGTACACCTTCACGGCTCAACGGGTGATGAAACTTTAATCCATCTAGTTTTATTTCAAGTGATTTACCTTTATACCACTGAAAAAAATACTAAAATGTTTAGAATTAGGGGAGTTTATATTGATAGCTAACTGTTTAATTCAATTTTGATATCACGAATTGATCTGAATCAGACAACCATTGATCACCTGGAAGCACTGGACAGCTGTTTCGTCCTAGTATGGGACTCCTCAGCAGTGCGCATCCACGACCCCATCGAGGATCAAACCCAGGACCTTCTGGCTCCGCTGCGAACGCTTTATTATTGGACGAAAAAGCTATCCGGTGCTTCCAGGTGATCAATGGTTGTCTGATTCAGATCAATTCGTGATATCAAAATTGAATTAAAATGTTTAGATTACGTAACTTCAGTCAATTCATGATATTACTAGATTGCTATCCATAGATATTTTCTCATAATTAATACACATGAACTCCACTGATCAACACTTCTCATAAAGAGTTCAAGAATTGTATTTGAATATTAATCAGTTGTGAGTACAATTTATAATTGTTAATATGCATTTCTAAAAATGTCTACAGTAGAATGAAATAGTTGTCTTAGCATTCATTCTATTCATTATGTATACTGGATAACTTATAAATAAACCTTCACTTGGTATCTATCATCTTTGTCTCTTTCCATTACCCCTCACTCCCCCGCCTCCACTCATTTACACTTTTCTTTTTTTTTTTTAAATGTTTTTCTATTGTTTTCAGCTGTTATTTATTGTATACAATTCAAGAGAAATTTTTAATTGATTTACAAAATTGTCTAATTTATGCTGTTGGCAGTCCAGTTGGTGTTGAGTTATTTACAAGATCTAATTTATTACGTCACTGTACAGAATATTTACAAAAATTTCTTATTAAAAAATGTAATGTACGTCTTCTTGCCCTCCTTTTTTATTTGATTTTGTCATAGATTCCCTTTTAAATGTCACACTTTCTTCGTCTAACTTTTCAGGAATTGATTTTTATCACAGGAAGCCCATATGACAATTTAAAATGTATAGACGATGTAGTCCTATTCAATGAATGCAATTTCAATTTCCAGAGTCTCTTGAACATCTGGAGTAACATTGCCGACATAATCGGTATAGATTTCTCCTCCTCTGAATGAAGAATGCTGCTTCACGACTTGTCTGCATCGTCATCTAGCTTGGTCGTAGGGAGTAAAGTAGTTGAGTGCGTATGCCACATTAACTATCACGGACATCTTATACGCCCTGGGAGGTCAGTGCCTGACTGGATCGTCTCCTGAATTAAGAAAACCATCAGGTTTTACCGATCTGCATCACATATGGAGTAGACAAGGGATCTATTGCTTTACAAAAGTCAAATGTACAGTTCAACTGTTTGCTCTTTTATAGATGAGAAACATTAGCAATGAATGTAGAAGACATATATAGGCTTCAGGTCGTCGAGCATACAGATTTTCGTGATTTTCTCTGTATTTAATGAAATGATGGAGTAAGTAATCTTGATGTTAGACACAATGTACTAAGATAAAGAAAAATTCAGTCGACAAAGTTGTAAACCTTTATGCATTGCCGTCGTTCGAACATGTGTTGCGTATGCCTGACCACTGCCTGCCTCGTCACTTAATGTTGGCGTGGGTAGGAGTAGGATAAGAGAAGGTTAGGAGTGCCCAGATCAAAATATGCCATCAGTCCTTAAAGTCTTTCTTGATCCTAAGTCGTATTAATAGACCCAAACTCCCTGGTTGGAGTCCTTGTGATAATCTCAATCAATGGCTACAGACACTGGGTGACATGGACCGCAATCAGTAACGATAGTGCGAATGTATCCACTGTTTATCCTCTTCTAGATCTTAAGTTCCATGCACCATTCTTTTATTCTCTATAGTTGTATTTTATTGTTTAATTCCTGTAAATTTTTGATCTTATCGTGCTAATATTGTATAGAAACTGAATGTATGTGCACATGCTCCGGGTTCTATGCTGTTCATGAATGGCTGGCCAATAATGTTAGTTAGTTTAATAGATGGATAGGTGTATAGATTAATTTGTTTTCCATAGAAGTTAATACAACTTGACAAAGCTGATTATTAGCTTAAGGATTCTTCGGATTCTTTAGTTTGAGTTGTTTAGTTGTATGGCTTCCATTGTAAATTCTCGTCTTATTGAAGTACATACTGATGATGCTATCCGAGAAAACAATGAAAATTTAGTAACTAAAATACTTCAAATCATAAGATACAATACTTCCAGTTTCTATACTCCTTTGTTACTATGCAGTGTTCAAATCAACAAGATTAACACTACATTGTAGTTTAACACAAAGGAATGAGATGAATAATATTGAAGTATGAAGATCGACAAGGCAAAAAATGAATGAACTTGTACTAATTTGAGCAATTCTATAGCATGTCATTTAATATCTCTAACTAATGATCTAGATTAAAACACCGACCGAAAACTAGATAACACCGCTAAAATAGTTTAGTTCAAATACGAATTATATGCATTTTATGTGTTTATACAGTTCCAATTATTTATCATTTGTAATCCATCGTCAAGTATATTTCTAATAAATCTGTGTAATTTTCCACTATTGATAATCAGTACCTTAAATAACCGACTTTTGTTGTCTTATGTACATCTTAGGTTGACTACTTTTATATGACGTTATGGTATATGACTTTGTTAAACTTGCTTCTTCGGACATAATGTACTGCGTCCTACTCTGTATATGAACATCAACCTGGATGCATGTTTAGATGCATGTGCTGGTTTTCACCATTAGCCATATCCTAAATATGCAAAGAAATTCCTTCTTGTAACATAAATATACTGAACGAGCTATCAACCAATGCTAAATATACGTGTTAATCATCTAAATTACATGAGTTCTATGTGAAATAGTGAGCAACTTTGTAAATAGTCCCGTTAAGTTATTTCGTCGTTTAATATTGTACTAGTTGTATGGAATAGTTTTATATTGAATCTTGTGAGTGAAATAATGACGCTGAATCTGGTCAGTCTCTGTTACCATATGTGCATCATGAGCGCATTGCCTCCATATAGCGATCATTCACATGTATTATTTAAATTGGATTGTGACCGTCAACTTGAATCCAGGACACTCGTTTTGTTCTATTTGGAACTCATCGGCTGAATATACCTGCATCTCAATGTTGATGTTCACATTGGGATTTAAACTCAGTTCATTTCGTGTCGTACCCCATCGCGTTCACCACTAGACTACTGAGCTCAGACACTTGTGCAAACGGGCGAATTGGTATCGCGATGAACTGTTGCTATATGTGCATTCTGAACGGATTGCCTCTACATATCAAATTATTCACAATTATTATCTAAGTTGAATTGTGAGTCCTAAATAGGATGAAATGCGAGTCCTGAAATTCCACTTACCAGTTACATTCCAACTTAAATAATAATTTTCCATTTAGTTTGTGATATTAAATTTAGAATTAAACTGTATTTGTTTCTGTTGCAACTGTCTAAATTGACCTTACGAATGTAACTACTGGAATAAATAAAGTGGTTAATGTGATAATTTGATCAGAGAATGAATAACTGATCTTTTGTAATTAATTAATAACTACTTGATTATTCATTCATACTGAAGAAATCAACTTCAGAGATAAACTGAAGAAAGCTAACAGGAAAACAATTGCTAAGTGTATGTTATGTAATCAATAATGATAACTAGTCGAACAAAAAGATGAGTTATAAAGGCTTTTTCATCATTGATAGTCTCTCCTCCGCCCTGTTAACAACGTACTTTTAAAAATATCTACAAATCTCTCGGCTTGGCTATTTGAATGTGATTGATAAGGTGGTATTCGCGTATGTTATACTCGATTGCATACAGCATTCAGAGGTATATCCGTCAATCCAAATTTATTAATCCAATCAATAGCCAGTAAATTGGATTTACAGTTTTTCAAAACATAGCATTTACCAGATTCAGACTTATCACAAAAAGTAAAATTCAATAGAACTTTACCAAGAAGAATTATGTCTTCTCCAGTAGCTCTTTTGGCTTTGTGGGATGTAGGATGCAGCTTTGGTCTTCCAATGCTTGACCACGTTGCCTCTAAAACTGTATAAATATCCGACCCTGTATCTACTTGTAACTTGATAGGTTTACTCCCGTAATAAAGTGTCAAAAATTTCTTCTTTGACGAGGAATTCACTCCTCGTGTTTTTAGAGTAACATTCGAATTAGGTGAAGCGTCTTGACATTTGTTCACGTAATTAAACTTTCGGAAATCACTGGAACGGTCATTTTTTTTCACTGTTAACTTGCAGCTTTTCTGGATGTAAACCTTTTTACTCCATTTATATCAAATACACTTCTTATGACGACAAACTCTGGAAAAATGATACAGACTACAACGCCAGCATCGTAACCTCGGATCCATTCGATGCTTCACCTGATAATTCGTAACAGTTAGTTTCTGAAATGTGGACTTATGCAGGGCATTAGTTACCATGGAGTCACGGCACTCTATCAGCTGAGTATTATGCTTCAGATTTACTATCCGCTGACATTCCACAGAAACAGACTGTAGGGTTATATGCGGATCAGCTTCGATTCTGGTTAATAAGCGGGTGCAAATATCAGCATCTGCTGGCGACTTTAAACTACAAACAAATACAAGACATTTGAATTGATCTGCGGTCGTCTCGGACAGTCGGAACCTCTCACAGTGGGCATTTACAAGGCTGGCGTAAGTCAAATAGTCATCGCTGGGTTTTTTAGCTAGTTGAGAGATGATGTATCATGTATGAAAAAGAGATGATCTTTCTCCAGACATGCGCGCCAGACACTCGACTGTGTCTGTGAAGTGTAGGTTAGCAGGATTCTTTGGGAGGATATAGTTACAATACTTCTCATAATCAGATACACCAAGCTTCCGAAGTAATAGTCTAAGATTTTAGCCTTCATCTCAACCCTTGCGATTACTAATAAATAAGTCCTCAAACCTTCTAAACCAAACTTCAAAGGTAATCCCGTCATCTGGATTATAGACAAACGGCGAAATCGAATTTACAACGGTACTTGACGTCATAACAGTATTTTCCGGGTTTGACTTTTGTGAAACAGATAAACTCTTAATCATATGGTCGATAAGGGTGTTCTGTTGTTTTAATAACAACCTAATATCGTCCATTATGACGCACGAAACCTTCAACAATAAGAAAAATTTGAACTCAGTCTTCAGTCACCGTCACTGCTGTTAGACAAGACGTAGGTTACTTGGTTTTAAATCTCCGTCGCCACTGTTGTATCTGAAGTAGAGATGACTGATATTATCGATTCTGTTATCCGCCTAGCTACAACTAGCACCCAGCCTTGCTCAGTCACAAAGATTATCAAGAAGCCAACTAGTAACTCACACGCAAGTATTATAACAACTAATAATATACAAGATATATAAGATATAAGTCATATGTCTATCACACGATATTGGCCAATCACATGTCTTCTTCCAGACATGTCAACATCATCATAATCAATTGTTTGAATCCATCAGTCAGTCACGTACACCATAGAATCTGACGCATATATGCGATAATTCAAGTTTTCATATCACATTATCATAATATGACCAAATCTGATTTAACTGGAAGAAATGAAACGTAGATTTCTGCGAAAGAACTATTCCTCGAAAACATTCATGATCAACAAACTTCAAGCTATGCATGTAATACTTACTAAACTGAATAGTTGTGTTGTTGTCCAGAATGAAAATGCAATTATTTTCATACTTATGAAAGTTTAAAAGTTTAAAGTAAACTATAAGTTCGTGTAGTTCATTCTTCCAGTTACCTATTCATGTTATTATTTGGTTTTATCTTGTAGTGTAATGGTCTATCTGTTAACATAGTTACTTTTCATTTAATAAGTTTAAAGTTTCAATCCTACTCCATCTACATAAAACTTAATTTGAAATTGTTTCTAATTAACTTTGATTAACTAACTTTATACTTCTCTATCTATGTATCTACTTATGCTCCTTTCTCTGCAAGATCTCATTTAGTCGACCGCATACATTTGGTTATTTAATTAGTCAATTAGCATTGAACAAATCTAGTCTTTTATCATTATCAGAATCTGGTATTATTCAATTGTTAGTTAAATATGCCTGGGATGCTATTGAATACTTTGATAGTACTGGTGATATTAATTTAACAGGGAATTCTACTACAATGAACACATATAATCCACCAATATGGTCAATTGATCCAATTGATAAAATAGCCTATAAAGTAAGTTTAATAAAATATCAGTAAACATTGTCAATACTCTTAGCATTCTTAATGCTTATGTATATGTATGAGAATAGTAAAAGAAGTAGAAGTCAGGCTTTCAATGTTTACTTATGTTAACAAGTAAAAAAGTATCCTGTACATCAGTTCAGTGTATCTTACTTTTAATATATATGATGTTTTCTGAAGTAGTAGTCCATTCCATTCATATACAACTTAGAAACTACAGGGTAGGTTCATGGATACAAGTTGCAGTACCACAGTAGCATGATGAGATCAAATTTCACAAGATTAATAAAACAGTATAATTCAACTGGAAGGAATGCAACAAACAAAAACATAGAAGAATAATAAAACGTAAGATCTAACAGAACACAAAGAGTGAGTACATTCACTCCGTAGTGGCTGATTTTAAGCGATGTCACCTAGCATCTCTAACCACTGATCATGACTGTTACATGAACCCCAACCAAATGGTTTGCATCTGTCAACAGAACGTAGACTAACATTTAAAGACATTTATAGACTGATGCAATGTTTTGACTTGGCCAACCACCCACCACCGAACCACCTACGTGGAATAGAAGTAAGTTGGGCGGTAACTGATAGGATCTTTCTTGTCATTATCTACGTTGATTATCACTGATTAGCTGATTTTATAATTATAGGGCATGTATTGGCTGCAATTACATGTTGATAGTTGTTTTGATGCTTTTTTTATTTTAATACAAATGTCCGCAGCTTCTAATCCTCATCAAATTAGGAGCATACCGTGTACAATGTACGCAACGACTGATTATCTCAACTCGCGATGTTGGCTACTTATCCTCTGTGGATAAGTAGTTTCAGTTTAAGATACAAAGATTTGAGAAGAAACTCTCGTTACTGATCAATAAAACGTAACAAATCAATCTGACTAATGATTTAGAAAAGAAATCTTGTACGTTACCGCGAAAGACTTATTAAAGTATTGCGGGTTGATTAATCAGTCGGTCCGCTATAGACAGTGTTGGATGAATGCATCACACACCTCATCACTTGTATGATGGTAAATATAACAAGAAGTACTGTAGACGCAATTCCACTAAATAGCAAAATCGACGAAATCTGCATCTGATGTTAAGTAGTTGGAGGTAGTTATCTAGATATCCTATTTACTATAGGTTTTATACTTGCTGGCTGATATGTCTGGAAGAAGACATGTTATTGGCTAATATTGTATGTCAGACATACGATATTGATCAGGTCTTATGTATATCTTGTGTATGATTGTTTATAATGCATTCGTGCGAGTAACAAGTGGGCTTCATGATAATCAGTTGGATCTTGTGTTTGTGTAATAGACTAAGGCGAGGCTGGGTGTTAACAATAGTCAATAACGCGGCAGATAATAGAATCGATAATATTGGCTATCCCGTGCTTCAGATATAACACTGGCAATTGTAACATCAATGCTTAACTGTATTCCTCCTGTAACGTATTCTTTGCGTGTGACTTGATTTAAGTAGTAAATTGATTTGTAGTCAATTTTTTTTCAATTTCACTCTAATACAGTAAATAATGTAGGTAATTGTTATGTACAATTCATTATCTTCTAGTTGTTGTTTTTGATTGTAACTACTTACTACAGATTACTTAATATGATCACTATTACATGGATAGCAACAAATAATACAAATGTAAATGATAATGTTCAATAATCAAATCATAATAATTTCATTATTGTTCAATTGCGATGAGCTCATAAGTGACTAACTCCAGGATGTTCCTGTAGCTCTAGTGTGAAGTTGTGACTGGTGGGGTTCAGATTTGTAGGGTGTGAGACAGTTATCACTAATGACAATCGATGATCGTTGAGCTATATATCACAAATATATAGAAGTGGGAATTCTACCATTGGATGGTGACCCAGTGGCGCAGATGGTTGGGTGTTCGCCGTCAACCTGAAACCCCTAGTGGGGAATCTGAGGTGCGCACTGCTGAGGAGTTCCACACTAGAACGAAACAGCTGTCCAGTGCTCCCTTGTTGTCAGTGGTACCCTGCCAACATCAATCTGTGACATATTCAATTTGATTATTTTTAGTAGTTTACTCATGATCGTTGAATATGTTGTTAAGGTCTGATTGTACTTGAACATTCAGTGAAAAACAAAATGTACTGGACAATTGAATTATTTTTATGTGAGACTATTTAGCAATGTGTATTTACAATTTCACTACTAGATCAAATGCAAGATATTTAAACTTTGAGTTGAAATGGTTTTGTAGAGATTGGTAATATGTTCAGCAGTTTGTCTTTGTCACAGATTGATATTGGTTTGGAAATAATGAAAAATAGAGAGCACTAGATAGTTCGTTTGTCCTAGTACGGAACTCTTCAGGAGTGCTGAGCCCTGATTCAACCAGGCAAACAAACCGACAGGTTGTTATTGAATTGTAATTGAATTCAAGTTGTTTTGTGGAAATAGGTATTTAGTTTAGATGTGAAATATCCACACTCTGTTGCGGGCATATAACAAGTAGATTAGTGAGTTTAGTATTCATTAGTTAGTATTTCTAATTCTGAGGCAATTCTTCGAATCTCCTTTGTCGGTGATGGATAATATAACTCAAATATGACATGATTACACTTCACTGGTTGTACACCTTATTACTAGAGCTCAACTAATTATCATTTCGAAGTTAGTAACTAATATAACCTTTGGGGAAGAAATGTTGTAGGACTTGTGAAGTTTTATAATTTTAAATAATGTTTTGTTGTCCGTTACATTTCTGTTACACTTTTTGTTAATCTTATTGTTTTGAATAGCCATTTGTCAATTTGGTTAGAGTGACAACTTCATATGAATGTATAGAACATTTGCTTAATAGTGTGGATTTATTAACAAATAAAGAACATTATGATCCACGATTAGATGTACCTACTAATTTATCTGTAAGTAGATAGTGAATTATATTCGTTTCTATTGATTTTCTTGTTGTAATTACAAATTGATCTGAGTTAGGCAACCGTTGAAAACTAGGAACTGGCACTAGACAACTGTTTCCTCTCAATCTGAAACTGATCGGCAGTAGGTATTGATGACCACTTTAGACATTTGAGCCCAAAACCTTCAAACTTCACATCGAACTTTTAACCTTTAGATTACTGTACCGGCCAACATCTAAGAATTGATATATCTAACTCAGTCAATTAGTAATTTATTTGGAAAATCTTTTCTATTATCATCTGTGAGTAGCTACGTTGCAACAAACTAGCCATTAAAGGACGAGCATGTACGCGCATACTAACTGGTCATGCTCTTCCATCATCATAACAACCATTTCTGACGCCATAATACCTTCAAATGAAACTATTCACCAAAAATCTGTAATTATCTTTTATTCGATTAAATATGCCACATATTGATATTGGCAGGGTACCATTGAAAACCACGGAGAACTGGACAGCTGTTTCGTTCTAGTGCGTAACTCCTCAGCAGTGCTCACCTCATTATTATTCATTAAATGCTTACACAGTTAATTTAACATGTTAATCATTAATGAGTAACTAACTCATTTCTCAATGACATTGTTTGTTCAATGTTAACACAATTGACTTTATGATGTTAATGTTGTTGCCAAATTTGGTTTCATCTTTAGGAGTTTATTGATCGTATAATACTTGTAAATAGTAGTACAGTTAAACTTCATTCACTTTACAATCCTGAACAATGTCAGTTATTTGGATTAAGGTTAGTTGATTTGATTATTTTGCATACTTCAGTGTTGTTGTTGTTGTTATGCCATGAGTCCACATACACTGATTTGATTCATATTCATTAGTAGTAGACAATCTAATACACAATTATTAGATGTAATCACTATTGATTATGCTATGGTTTTAGTTGGACTGTAACTGGCAGGCGAAATCTAGGACACGAATTTCGTCCTATTTAGGACTCATCAATCGGAAGCACCTACATCCCAGTCCCAAATAGGACGAAATACGCTTTGTGAATTTCGCTTGCAAGTCACAGTCCAAGTCAAACAATATTTGTGAACTACCGCTATATCGTGACAACTCACTGAAGATGCACATATGGCAACAAATTCTGATCAATTTCAGTCCATGACAATTCAACGGGAAGATTCAATTACATTCTGGTTGATTATGTTAGTTTACAATTCTGTCGGCAACACAGAACTTCAGTTTTGTGAGACCTAATGCTTCGTATGCTACACAAACGTATATCTAAGGCTTAAATATTCAGATTAATCAGTTAGTGAGTGTTGACTAAAATTTTAATGTTTATTATCGATCAAGTTACAATGTAGTAATTAGCGTAAGGGATTCAACAGTGCATTCATAGCTCTGATATAACATGGTTGCAGGTGATTGTTCATCATTGAAGGATAAGATAAATATAACAATAATCACTATTCAGTGATAAGTCAATGTAGTCATCATATTTTTCTGGAACTTAATCATAAACTGACAGTTTCTCTCTGTGTAGCTGTTGTGACGCGTGGCTTAGATCTTTTATCAACCCCAAAGATCTCCATCGTCAATTGCTATTTTGTCTAAGTTGACCGAACGTTTCGACTCCTAAGCTATGATTCGACCCCCAGGCTGAAACTACTCGTCAACAGGAACACGAGGGAGAAGACAGGAAATACTACAAAAACACTACTGCAAGAGTTCAATTATGTACAAAAAAATAGGATATATATATTATCACAAATGTCCTTCAGGTTTCTAGAGAATTCTGTGACCTTCTAAACACAGTAGTCCTAAGATAATTGACCAATCACAGACATAGAACGTGACTTCTCTCTGTCTAGAAGTTTTGGATAAAAATAACTATCTGCGTTCTGATTGGACACAATATTTCCTATTGATTTCTATGCCATATTGAGCTTGTTTCGAGAGGTTTTCTGAGCCTACCCAACAGTAGCCACATAATGTAAATTCAGCTCCTCACAATCAGTTTCAAGTAGCGGCTACTCCTTGATGATTGACCTATGCTAGGTAGTTTGAGGCTGGTTTTTTTTTATCTACACCAACCCACATCAAATGAAGCCTATGTAGTAGTTTCATGTTTAAAGCCACCAGTCAGTCCATTTCGTATGAAATGCCACCACGTTCACAACTATACCACCAAGTTCAGACAATTTATGAATCTAATGGTAGGCTACGGCAACGGGATAGTGATAATGATAGAAATAAAATAATCGATATACATATACTAGCAATAAAAGTAACAATTATCTGAAAATCAGTTTGGGAAATTGGTTGTCCATCTTGAATCGCCTGATATAACAATGCATACTTTGGCTTAAAGGTTTTACATATAGTTTATAAATTCAACACGACATAGAATACTCAAATCGTTGATAACTTTGTGAAGGTGTTAGTTTCTGTTCTCATTCTTACAATAAGTATATTAATTGATTTAACTAAGGATTTTGTTATTCAATAGAGGTCTATATGATCTTAAAGATTTGGCAAATTAGCATGGGAGACAGCATGAGTTATGACATTCATTGTTAAATTTAATACATGTCACTTCCCCCTCCCCCCCCCACCGGAAATTCTACATCGTAATGTCATTATACGATTCAGTGACTTCAAATAATGTGTAAACGGGGAGGGGGGTGGTAGTGGAGTTAAAAAAGGTAGTACATTATGGAAGTGATATCATGGAAACGATGATATAATAATAAATTTTACTATTAATTTATTTCAATTAACAGGTTATTATCATGTATTATCTCTTGTTTGAATTCACTTGTATGGTTTGAAGCCTATTTCAATCTAACTGATTATTTATTAAATTGTCAAAATATCAATGAATATCATCTATCAGATAATGTTAGCATAATGTATGATGCATTAACTATAGAACGTAATTATTTATTAATGAAAATCTCATTTATTGGTGGATCAAATGAACGTGAACTACCGCCTCGATTACTTTGTCAAGTAAGTGATAAAAAAAAATGTAGAATTTCATATTTTTCATAATGTTTAGTTAAGTTTTTTATTAGGATATTTGATTGTTCTTATTTTGATGTAAATGATGATAATGAAAAGTCTTATAATTAAATCAATCAACTCAGTTGATTCGAATATCATCAAAAATCATACATCTAAGTTCCTGTATTCTAATGTTTATGCTCACAGTAGGATTCGGACTCAGTTCGTCAGCCACCATGTTCACCACTAGACTGCTGAGTCCAGACAGTCACACTTGTACAACAGGCGCATTGGTATTAAGATGAACTTGTATATTCCCGTTGATTTGTTATTAGACTGAAGCTGGTCAGTCTCCATCTAGACTCAATAATCTAGTGGTGAACGCCGTGGCGTTCGACAGGAGATGGACTGAGTTCGAATCCCACTGTGAACATCAACATTAGGATGCAGGTACATTCAGCCAATGAGTCCCGAATAGGATGAAACGCGCGTCCTGAGTTCCACTTGCCAATCACAAGCCAATTTAAACTAACTGTTACCATTATCTGTGTTATTTCATTGTATGCGTCTACACAATATTTATTATTGTTTAGTGTTGCCGAGATTGTTAGATTTGGACTTTCGTATTATATACTGACCCTAGTCAAAAGACTATTAAATATCGGAAATTAGAGTGTTTATGCGTACGATTGTGACCTACTCTGAACTATCTTACTCCAAGCTTCCAACTATTACAGAAGACATTATTTCGAACCCTAACCAATTAGTCTTAGTCTATTAGTCTATTAAAAGAAACTGTTAGTAAATTCATAGATTGATATCACGTTTTTCTTTGGCTGCCTCTCGCTTTCTCTCAACTCATTCCTAAACCATCTCTTATGGCGACACTATATACGCAATAGTCGGCCATGCATTGTATGTGTCCTGATTACTTGAATACATATAGACACACAACCTTGCCGAACACTTTGCCATCTTTTCTTAGTACAATGTGTCTAACAGCTGTAGTGCTCAAAAGATAGTCCCAAATAAAGCGATGACTGTTTCAAAGGGATCTATATTCATTTACCATTGACCTTTGAGTATCCTCGCTTATTACAGACGGAATTTCAGGCGTACATTATAAAAGAGAGTTGATATTTTAATATGCCAACTTATTTATAGTCAGTATGCGCCATAGAAGTACAGTTACTTAGTTGTGTATAAATTGTTCCCATTCGCTGCCACTATTTCCATTGTTCTATATCAATGTTAGATTCTTAATTGGTTTACTGTGTGATCTGACTTTGTGTATATATAAATGCATGATTGAAATACAATAAGTTTCCGATTTTGATTTTGCTTCTGTCCGGTTGATTCTTCTATCTTCGGCTCGGGAGTGAGTGGACATAGGGCAGACGAGCATTTATCAACTAGGCACACCTCATTGGCTTCCGATAAACCGACCAATTTTCTTTGCATCATAATAACTAAGTTAACCTAGACTTTGGAATTTTAGCCTATTAAAATGCATCCAAGTTGTGAAGACTCTTGCATTCAACGTTTTACACTAAAGACAGTCCTTTGCTATGTAACCATGCTTCTATTACCAATTGCTAGTTCGTGGTGTAAAACTTCAAGCCCATATGTTAATTAAAGATAATTTATTTTGATATCTATTGGTGAACCAGCTAGTTCTGTGATACAGCTCTTCCACAGAGCACATTGGTGACTCCATACACAATAATACATACTAAACATTTATCATTCAAATTTGTTATAAGCAATCAATTTGTAAAGTGTTAACCTCAAACAATTGAACCATTAACGATAATTGACTTCACTGGTAACCACAGCCTCAAATTGAGAATTCCTGACGTCAATTTTAAAATCGTTCATTGTCAGTTATAATTTGTTGGATTAAACATGTAGAAGCTTCTGAAAATGCCTAGAGTCTATTCTATATATATTCACATTACTATGAAGTAGTACATTTATTTCATATGTCATTTTTAATTCCTATCTTCCAATTGATTTCAATGAAAATAAATATCAGTCAACTAATGTTGTATTGCATAATAGTCATATACATTCAAACGTTAATAAAAGTATTACTTGAAATGGATCATGACTATTAAGCGGAAAGCAGGACACACGTATCATCCCATTTAAGACTCGTCAGCTGTATGCACTTGCATTCCAGTTTTGATGTTCACAGCGGAACGGCGAGTCCCAAATAGGACTAAACGCATGCTAAGGATTTGTGAATTAAAGAGGTACCTTGATACCTGCTAATGAACGTATGACTAGCAACGCAACAACAGGTGAGCTAAACTATTTCACAACGCCCCAGCCCAGCTAACTAGAGGAAGAATTTCAACGTCAGCAAGAAGCGTTAATTCTACAGGCAGTCTGGCAAATGGAATTACAAACACTCGATTCATGCGTATATTTATATACAAAATATTCGTGTAGTCATAGTGATTATTTATCAAATCGAAATTGTCTGCATTGTCAATAATACAATTAAATGTTGTCGAGTGTGTTCGGAGAGTATGATTCACATTAACTCACATAAATGTGATGATAGTTTAAAAAAAATCGATACAACATGATTCAATGAACAATCGTATTTTTAGGGCTTTTGAAACCCTAACAACGTACATCTTGGATTCCGCTTACCTAGCACAATCCATTTTAAACAATACTTTTTATATATAGCGATATACCGAGGCAATCTGCTCAAAATGAACATATTTCAACAGAGTTTGATCAATTCCAGTCCATGACAAATCAACAGGAAGATCCAAATACATTCCAATTACAAATGAATAAAGAAACACTTAGTAGATTATGTAGTATGTAATAAGGCAGATGATAAATGTTGTTGTTTGTATTCGTTACAGTCTAATCTTGGTTGGATATCAGTGAAACCTCGGAAGTACTGGACAACTGTGTCGTTATAGTATAAACTACTTAATCTATGACAAAAATAAACAGCAAAAATCTCTACAAAACTACTACAACTTATTGTTTCTTTAAAATTCACTTACTAATATTGATTACGTCAGAATGAAGAAAAATATGTTTGCAGATACGTAGGCAATAAAGGATACATTTCTCAAATCTTCTATCGTTTCAGAAACATTGTAGGGGTGAGAAACTGCTCACTTATAAGTCACTCTTTTATCGGCTGTATGCATATGCACTCCACTCTCATTATACCCTTACTCTACGCCGATATGGCAGACTTTGAAGTACCAAGTAAATTATTCAAAAGGTTTTATTTTTATCTGTTCCTTGTTTTGTATCTACTAAGAATTCATTATCGGTATCAATTGTTAATTGGCTAGCTCGATAGGAAGATGTTCAAAAATAAAATAATAAACTTGTTTTATTTTATGCCGAATGTATGTGTACTACTTAATTTATAATAAGTAGTATTGTTATTTTGATCTAGATTATTTAATGAAAACAATACTCTTTGATAATCTTTTATACTTTCTACAGCATACGAAAAGGATATATCCATATAAAATGATACAAAGTAAACTAGATGATAGCAATTATTCTACTATGTTAAAAGATGCCACTCATAATGTTGATAAATGCAACCAGTATCCATGTACTAATTGGTACGTGGAACTGTTTCCTTCATCGATTAAATCTCAACTAATAACTCATCTATTACCAGAGACATTGATAAATCAAGAGATTACGTCATTGAAAACAGCGAAAGACTGGATCTATCAATGTCAAAGTAGTTTGAGAAATGCCAATACTATCGTCAAACAAGAAGAATTTCATCAAGAAGTGAACTATTCATGTATGTTTATTTGAAATGAATTCCGCAACAACTAGTTATTATTTAAAGATTTAAGATGATATCAACTTATTGTTTATGGGATAGAGGAAACGATACGCATCATTATGGAGAACGGTAACTTATTTAACGTATGGATACTAAGTATGGTGTGTATTATGTGTTGTCAGTCCCACAAATATAATAAAGTGAAGCATACCAGATATATCCGATGATTCAAGTTGTCACTTCCTACTAGTGTAGTAGAAGTAGTAGTCACATCAACTGTAGTAGAAATAGAGTGAAGATGAAGAAGCATTTCGTCCTTCATAATTGTATCTTCAATTGATCTATCCCTGTTACTATATGATTTTCCTTATTTATCTGTTAAATTTTTCCTTTATGTTTATTGATTTCTTTGCGTTACTATAAGTTGAAAGAAATAATTACGCAACCTGAGTAACTGCATTTCTTTAAGGCCTTTATGGACTTCATGAGTAACTATCTGAACTTTAGCTGGAGCAATCCTTGAGTTACTGCCATTCCCAGATAAAGCCGTAGGGTTAGGCATAGGGTTAACAATCCCATCCTGTGGAAAACAACCTTTCTAAAAATAACCACTTACCTGGAAAAAGCATTTAAACAATTCAAACTCTGTCCTGAGGGTTGGACAATTTCATTCAAGAATAGTAATTTAGTATTTGAGAATTTTATTATACACACCATCATTGGAATGAACATAAATTCACATGACGACTCCCAAATAAGACGAAACACACATTGAAGATTCCACTAATAACTACACTCCACATTTACCGAAGGGAATGAATTATTTTGAAAGGTGAATGATCATATTTTCATTTTGTTTACAGAGAATTAGTGGTCAAATTTAACTGACGTATAATGACATACAATTTTTATGTTAACTGTCGTTAGTTGTAAACAAAAGTCAACGGATCTTTTACGATTGAAACTGATAATAGTATGTTTGTATTTATGATCAAGAAGAGACCTGGCACGTGTGCATCGGCCCAAGTTGCTATGCCTCGAAACCACATCAATAGAAGTAAAAATTACTTCAATGATACTAATAACGAAGACAAAGTAGAGTACACATATAGAATCTGGTTTAGGGAGAAAGAATTGGTATTCGGAAAGAAAGCTATGAAATAATTTTGATTTCATGATCTAAGTTAGGATACAAAGTGAATACACATGCGCCACTGTAACCGATCTTGAGTCATGTCACTAGAAAGTTCTGACCACTGATTACGGCATTCGTGCTGACTCAAAATATGTAGTCTACATCTACGACTCAAACTATCAGTCAGTGACTTTATGGTCTGATGCCATGTTTTGCTTTGGCCGCCCCTAACTCTCTTGCATCATATTCCAATATCAGTTGTCATCGTTAGTCGAGATGGCAGTGACAACAATGGTGAATTCTTAACACTAAATGTATACTACTGTAGCAAATTCTCTTTCTTCTCTAACTTTCACTAGTTACTGTAAACTAATGACTAGAACAGAAATGCAACGACCCTTACTGTTGTTTTGTTTAAAGAGGGTTAGGTTGTGAGCTTTTCACAACGATGACTACAATACCAACTAGTTAAAACAAGTTTAAATAATGTAATGCGCATAGGTTTACTTTTTAAACTTAAAAAGTAAACACATGAAAAGTCATTATAATATTTATTACTGATCAATTGTAGCCTACTAGCGATGATCGTATTCTGTAAAGTTGACTGATGAAGATTTGAATCTCGAAAAGAACTACTTTACTGACAAATGTGAACCAATACGGTGACAATATAGAATATTTCCATGATTATAACTAAATTATCTTGTATTAAAATCAACTTGTATATTCCCGTTGATTTTTTATGGACTGAAGTTGATCATTCTCTATTGCTATAAGTGCATCCTCAAGGGATTGACTTAATATAACGATTATTCACAAGTATTATTTAAGTTGGATTGTGACTGGAAAGTGGAATCCAGGACGCGCATTTCGTTCTATTTGGGACTCATCGGCTGGATGTACTTGCATCCCAATGTTGATGTTCACACTGGGACTCTAATTCAGTCCGTTTCGTGCCGAACGCCACGGCGTTCACCACTAGACTACTGAGAATGTTTGAAGTTGATTAAAATTAAAATGTGCATAAACATGTTAAGCATATGAATAATGGATAGAATACTGTTACTATATGATCTATCAGAGACAAAAAGAAGCAAGTATCAGTAGGTAAAATAGGGATCACAGTTAAAATGATTACGTAATAAACGGTGAATGGAAGTTATTGAGAATAATGTGAATTAAGCTCAGTTATTCAACGAAAAACGTTAAACCTCATCTAAAGAGAAAAAAACAGAAGGTGATATTGAAGTAATAAATCAACTTTGGCGAAAAAAATAATTGCAATGCTAAGTAATGATATCAAAAGTTACGTTACCATGATAATGCAAGTCTTAGGACAGTTTCTTTTTGGTTATATAAGTTTGGTTTCAATCGTTTAATGGCTATCACCAGTAACATATTTTAGAAGATTTGAAATATTTTGTCTGTTGAACACATTGAATGATTCATTAATATCAATCTGGTGTCTTGTACCAATCAAATGTCCAGTGATTGCACTATTAAATGTTTTTATTCCTGGAAATCGTAGATTTTTTGTAACATGTTCATTATACCGTTGGTAGACCCTACATAAATGTTTTCTTTTACCATTTACAGTGGTTAGTGATATTTTCGATCAATGTTTAATGGCATTGAATTACATCAATGAAACTAATTCAAATCATCACTTGTTAGTTAAAGGTGAATGATGTTAATGATATTTCTTCACAGAGTGTTATTTTTTTCAGCTTAAATGTTAGAATGATTTAATACCTCATAGAGAATAGTTGAAAACCATGATGTACAGTATGCAGCATTAGTTAAAGTTAAGCTTCCTTAGGTAATGTTTATATACAACACCATTAAAGATAGGAGCTTAAAACTGCTTCATAAGCACTTTATCTTTGAACTAGTCAACTCAGTTTTTTTTTGTCCAACTTACATCGATTCTGAACTCAAAACAATTGTTATCGGTTTGGCGTTCGCGCGATAACAGTGATTAGGTTGTTGGAGACGTTAGATGATAGTGCTTACAATTGGTCACAGTGACTAGATGGATTCACTGTTTCTTTTTCTTTAGATAGTAAATTCCAATGTTTCTTCATTCTTAGTGACTGATGTCAGCATCTATACACCTCGTTCCTCCAAAGGATTAGCCGCTGCTCGATTCAATGGTAGTAGCCGAAGATTGTAAATTTGGGTTACTTGGGGTCGGATCCATCGGATCCATTGCAGGTACGGTTCACCAACGAGTTTCAAATAGAACGGAACTTTGTTGTAGGGTTCACTGCTAACTATCCTCCCCCCCCCAAATAAACTACTATCTCTACAAAGTGCCAGTTATGTTGAGTAACCACTTTTGTAAAAAAAAGGCTTCACAAAATCAAGATTGGTCACTACACCACAGTGATCAACCAATTTGATGTCGCATATACATTCTTGGTGTCGAATTTTGTTAAATTAAATACATAAACAAATGAATAATCAATCTACGGAAGATTCATTTACGCCTTCATAGACATGAGACGAAGTATTCAATAGAATGCAGCAATTTTATTTGAATAAAACATCATATTTCAAAGATTATTTTAACTTCTGAATTGTATATTTAATAAATAAGAACTTCATTTACGTTAAAGCGGTTTTAAGGAGACCAATATTTAGTTTTATTATTTGCATTGACACCATTGAAAATCAGGGGATATTGGATGGTTGTTTTGTTCTAACATATAATTCCATAACTTCGAGCACCCTCGATCCAGATGTCCAGTGCTCTTTTGTTTTCTATGATACCCGAATTTAATCAAACTGTGATGAGTACAAACAATAAGAAGTCATAACACTCACTACGCATCAGATATATGCAATCCAATTTTATTGAGCAAATATTATTTACTTATTGTGTATCTGACAGTAGATTCAACTTATGCATTTTGTCTTATCAGGTCTTCATCATTTAAAAATGTGATTGTATCCCGACTCGAAATTCACATTGAAATCTAGTACGTTGTGCTGTAAACGATCAGCGTATTAACCACTAAGCTAACCAAATGTAAAAGGATTAGCAAAGTTGTATACTTTCGCGTTCTTAATATTCAGAACTATTTATGAATATGTTTTATATGTTACTTATATATGACACTAATATGTTAACTACACGTTTAGCGTCTATAACAAACAGTCAGTCATAAATTAACATTCATTTGTCCGAGTTCACTTCAGCAGTTCAGTATTAACTCGACTAGATCAAATTAATACTAGAATATAGTTCAAAGAGGAAAAGTGAGAAGGTATGAATGAATAATGCAGGCTAAAGAATGAGTGCATTCATTGACTAATTCCCATTCAATGTCTTTAGTTACTAGTTTTTATTATCATTTAAACAATAACCAGATAATCTGCACCTGATCATCATCATCATCAGCAGCAGCAGCAACAACATAGACCTGGGCACATACGTCCATAGGTTCAAGTTGCCATACCACATTAGCATTACGGGATTACAAAGGTAACCTAATAACAGAATACAAGAGGGAAGAGTAAAGTAAAGATGTCTAGAAAATAACAATAGAATTTAAGATCTAGATGAGGTTAAAGAGTGAATACACTTACGCCACTGTGAAAGATTCTGAGCCATATCGCCTTATGTCTCCAGCCATGTATTGCGATCATCACGCGGACCCCAACCAGGTAATTTACATGTGCCTACATGGCTTAGACCAAGTAGTCAAGTGCTTCATGGACTGATGCCATGTTATGGTTTGGCCACTCATACTCTTCTTCCATCCTACTTCAGCCCTAGCCAACATTTCGCTAGGAGGCAGTTGGTAGTCGAGCATGTGCAACACATGTCCCATACATCTCAGTCGATGAAGGTTAATGACTTCTTCGACTGATTTACCGCGTTTCCCAAGAATCTTTTGTGTAACCTCAATATTACCTATTCGGCTATTCCATGATATACGAGGGATGTTATGAAGATTTCTATGGTCAAAAACCCGGAGTCGACGCATATCTTGAGTTTTCATGGCCCACGTTTCGCAGCCCTATATTAAAACGGCGCGGACTGTTGCACAGTACACCTGGCCTTTCGTTGAGACATCTGATTATACGATGCAGATCGCGATCTTCAACGACTTCATGAATGTTTTTTCATTGTTTTTATTTAGTCAATTTTAGTTTTCTTTCAATTTACCTCTACACTAACCTTTAGTATTCCATGAAGTGAACGAATTACATTATTTAACAGTTATATATAAGTAGTATAGTTGAATTTAAAAAAACAATCTTATAAAATACTATTAACTTTTACTTTATAGTGAATAATGATGATGTAAGCACATTTACACTTTCAAAGATGGATGAAATAGCAATTGATTGGACTATACGGTAAGTATTATAAACATTAAGAAGTTATATTTAATAATATTATTGCATATTACATAATTATAATCTGTTAATTTTGTCGTCATTAACTTCAGGAACTGCCTTATTAGTTATGATTACATGCATGATGAATATAATAAAGTTCTTTGATACAAGTATTGAATACATTTTATATAACATTTTGATGGTGTTGTGGTTCATTCACAAAATCGACTTTACTATACTAAATAACATCGTCAGGACATACTTCCGGTAGAAGGACTGTATTGAAGTTTCCGCACAACTGATTTACAACTTTTTCGGTTGATCTAGAATTCTATTGGTTCTTGACATCACTTTGTTTGTCTTCTTTCTTGACCTGATCTTTGAATTTGTAGTTTCTACACTTTTCTTCTTATCTCCTGAAAGACTGAAAATATTTCATGATTATTGAAGTATCTAAGTATCAAACTTCTACAAGTTTTGTAGTTTTCCTCATGCTATCTGCCGTAAATTGTTTGACTTTTTTTCAGTGGAATTATTCTCCATTTATATCCATGTATTCATAGGATTCTGGCAAAGATATGCCATATCGATTAACAGTCAAAACTAATTCACGTAAGCATTGATGAAAAAGTCTGGCACTTTATCGTGCATAAAGCTTCTCTCAGTTGTTGCAGGTTATTTTGTAGGTGATGCTTAGTTTGTCTTTATTTTAGTCAATATGCCTTGTAGCTTTGTTAGTACTAATTCGGTAAGTGTATTGGCTACAGTTATTTGAAACTTCAGAAATGTTCTTTATGTAGAATAATGATTAACCATTCGTTGGTTTTCATTATTTAGTTAATACTTAGTGACATACATAGAAAGCATTACATGCTTAACACATTACCGATTAAGCTATAAAAGCCGAATACCTATTAGCTTTTTCGACGAATACGATTTTTGATTCAGTGTTGTTTGTGCTTTGTTTGGTACTTTTGTAATCGTCAAAGTTATAGGCACCGACTTAGTTAAAAAAAAAAGTGGTTGATGAACAGATTGTCACGTCCTCAGGACGTTTGGGTGATTCACATCGTGGGTACTTAGAACATATTCCTCTCCTTGTTTAACTCGAGATGTTGCTTGGTAGCTGTTCTGCGGTAATTCCTATTTTAATCATAATAAATTAAGTATTCGAATGTATTGACTACTTTATTTTTCTTGAAATTTTTACGGTCTAATGTCAGTATGTGTAGACTTCATTTCTACGGGGTCTATAAAACGATCTGAGTTAAAGGACTAAAGGAAAAAGTTCTTAGTCACTTTTGGACTCAGTTTTTCTTTTTTGAGTTAAGCATCATTTTAAATATTTCACTCTTTCTATGCCTCGGTTTCTTTTCAAAGTATATCGTTTGGAGTATTTTTGAATTTGACCGTCTTTGTCTATAGACACTTGTCATCATGTTGACATTCTCTCCTTGTGGTGATGTTTGATGTGGCAATTTGCACAGAAATACACTAATCTTAGATATTACGAGGATAATGACTTTCTGACTGGTTAAAATTGTTCAGTTTGATCCTGATTAAGAGTTAGTGAAAACTAGGGAGTAGTAGACATCTGTTTTGTTCTAGTAGGAGGACTCCCAAGTAAAAGTTCAACTTTCAGACCTCAATCAAACACTGGTACCCAAATTAGTTAAATTTCCAGTTCAATCGTTTTGTGGGACAATCCGATGTTCCCAGTTTAAGCTATCCATTTTTGCTAGTTAAATCTAATCTTTTGTCAGCAATCAATCAATGAAAAGGTTTTAATGACTAAGTTCGCCTATGTCAGTCGCATTTTTCGGCACTATGCCTTTACACCCTTATTTCTATAGTAAATGCATATTTTGGTCATTGAAACTATGAATCCAAATGATTACACTATGAACCATTCATTGTCGTTTTAGATAAACTGCAACAGCTATTTCTTCGTACACGGAAGTAAAGTACCCAGTAGTTTCACATATGTACTTGCTGCATCTTTTCTAGTGGTCATGTTTGTGATTGAATTAAATATCAAACAACTTTTGTAATAACCCAACAACACACAAAAAGAGTTGAACATAGACACATTGTTCAAAATAGCCGAAGTTCGTTATAGCAGTCTCACTTACTTACTTACTTACTTATGCCCGTTACTCCTCACAAAGGAGCATAGGCCGCTCACCAGGGTTCTCCATTTAACTCTGTCCTGAGCGATCCTTTCCAATTGCTTTCAGTTGCTGTTCATCCTTTTAATGTCTGCTTCCAATTCTTGATGCAGAGTGTTCTTTGGCCTTCCTCTTTTCCGTTTCCCAACTGGATTCCATGTTAATGCTTGTCTCTTGATGCAGTCTGATGATTTCCTCAATGTATGTCCTATCCATTTCCATCGTCTTTTCCTAATTTCCTCTTCGGCTGGAAGTTGGTTTGTTCTCTCCTATAGTAGACTGTTGCTGATGATTTCCGGCCAACGGACATTCAGTATCTTGCGTAGGTAGTTGTTTATAAATACTTGTATCCGTCTGATGTTTGCAGTAATTCTCCAAGTTTCAGCTCCATACAGCAGGACTGTCTTGAAGTTCGAATTGAAGAGTCTGACTTTGAGGTTAGTTGATATTTGTTTTGAGTCCCATATGTTTTTCAAATGTTAGAATGCTGCCCTGGCTTTGCCAATCCTTGTCTTTACATCTGCATCGGACCCTCCTTGTTCATCGATGATGCTTGGGACCGGCAGTAACCCTAGAAGGGCTACAGGCGGAGTTATAACAGTCTCACAGTAAAGGGAAATTTACAAAACATTGATCTGTTCATCTCCTTTTAGAATAGCTGCAACAACAATTTTGTAAGGAAGCACCTAACTAACCAACTAACCAACCATCAATAACCAGGAAATTGCTTATTTTGTTACAATAGAACTGAAATCTTTTGGAATTAGTATCGTTTATCAACCAATTCACTCACTTCATTCTTTGATTTTAAACTGAAATTCATAACACTTGAAGAAGACAACTACTAAAACACTTACAAATTAAATTGCACTAACTTTGAAAACTAATGATTTTGCCTTAATGGACATCTTTCCTAAGAAACATCTTCACAAACACTAAAGCGATGATGATATGCCTTCACCTTCAGCCACCTTCCCTCCTCTCCATCAATGGACTAAGATAATCATGGTCACATATTCGTTTAAGTAATAATTGCACTTCTGAATAGAGAAGATTCAAAGAATGCCAATACATTTCTGATAGTGTGATGTAATCACTTATACTGATAACAAATGAAAACAATCAGTTGCAAACAAATTTCTTATTTATGAACTGGACTGAAAAGCTCACTTCCGCGTACAAAATAATTGTTGATGATATTCTACAAGTCAACGATAAACACTCCACAATTAAATCATTTAATATCAAGATTACTGAGATAATGTTATAGTTACTGGGAGTAAATAAGCCAATCAGATTTGTCCAGTGACTATGATAGACTTGAAAACTGGCTAGTTAGTATGATGCCTGGATGGCCTATACCTTTCCTAAAGGTATGGATATAAAGAATAAACATTAGCGAATGACAGTTAAGGTGGAGTCGTTTATTGAGTAAAAACAATGTTTCTTATATATATTGTGCCAATTAGTAATGGGGAATACAAAATACATTATAGTCTGAACTAGGGGGGGGAGAGTTATGTACAGGGCTCATGCTAATGGGACAATGATAAGATTACAATAATTCATGAAATGAAATACACATGACAGTGGTTAGTGAGTTTGTGGAAAGCTTACATTTTGGGCAATGCCGATATCATATTCAGTGAACATGTAACCAGATTCAATCAGTCGATCCCTGTTAACACACATGGAGCATAGGCCGCCGACAAGCATTCTCGAGAACAAAGAATAGACTCAACAGATTGTGATTTCCAATCATTTGCTTGGATGTAACTAATATACAACAGCCAAAATTATTTTCTTACACTATAAATTCTTTTCAGCATTTAATTGTTCGTGGCCTGTAGGTTAGGTATTCGTCAGCATGTAGCCCCTGCGGCACCACTGAGTCGTCTAACACTTAAACGAAACAGCTTCATCAGTGCTCCCTGATTTCCACTGGTACCCTACCAACATAAATCTGTAATGAATTCAATTTAATTATTCTTTTTTTCATTTTTAAACTCATCTATTTTCAGTTATGGTCTACGTAATGGTTCATTACCTTCAATAAACAATATGAATAAAGCAACATATACAGAACAGTATACATTTTATTCTGAACAACTTCATAAGTTAATGTGTACAATTCGAGTATATTTTCAAATGATAACAAAATTATCATGTTATCAAGAAGTAACAGGTTAGTTTCTACATAATTTCATTGAATAATTGGATATTGTGAATAACACTGAGTTTGATAGCGCAAATTGATATTGAAGTTGAATAGCCTGTAAAATCTAGATAACATTAGATAGCTGTTACATCGTAATGGTATGCAATTGTATCTTCACTGGTTGTCGAACCAAGGACCTCTATACTTTTAACCACTTTGTTCCGAATTTGAGTGGCATGGAGTTCGATCTCTGGTAAGTTATGGATGTAGATTGCTGATGAATCCTATGCTAGGACGAAACAGTTATCTAATAGTGTATTAAATTAAAATCCAAAATTTTTTACAATAAACAATTGTAATCAATATGATTAACTTAAGGATGTAATTTTAAAAAATATTGTCAAGGATGTTTGACCATATCGAGCTCGTGGCAGAGACCTACTTATTTTAGTGAGTGAAGTTACCCTATGTATTGGGAATTGGTTAAGTTGGAAATGCAAATCATTAGATACCGACTCAGCGTTCTGAAGTTAAAGGATTTACGGCTAGACCTGAAGGCCCTAGAATCAATCTTGTAAGAAACATATTTGTACACTTCAGTGAACTCCCACGTTATGATGTAACAGCTAACTGGTTATTCCTGATTATTAATGGCTGTTTAACTATTGTAAGATAGTGGCGCATAATAAAGTAGTTAATGTTTGTTCATATATTTTAACACATCATCCGGCAAGACAAACTTCCTAATATTTAGTATTTGGTTATGAGTAGAATTCAAGATGCGCACTTTGTCCTACTTGGGAATCATCAACTGGATGTATATTGTTTCCGTTGTGTTGTTCCCACCCTGAATCAAAATACTACTTTAGACATTAATGTATCTAGTCCTTGTCTACTGGGCCTACCTTGCCCATAACTTGTTTAACAGTATGAAGGTATTAGTATATTTTGTAACATTCTGCTATTTTTATTCTGGAGCATCAGTGTTGCGTAGTTACCTACATGGACAGATTATCTATCCTATGCAGTTTCGATTTTTGATGATACTGTAGCTGATCGTAGTGTTAGATAAAATTGTCTGACAAAACTTGTCTGGGAACAACAGTAAAACCTGTAACATTTGTCTTAATCTATGGTATTCTTGCTATCGTAGAATCTCATAACAAAGCTTTCATTAACTTTGTTAGAAAACCTGATATATAAGCAAACACATGAGATATAAAAACGAAATCAAACAGAACACAAATTTCGGAAAGTTAAGTCGATTGCCACAGATTCCCTATCTGCATTAATCTTTTAAAGAGATTACTGAGATCACGAATTGTCTGTTGCCGTAAAATCTCTTCAATTCCCTAAGTCTTCTAACACAATACCATCTCTTACTAGACACCAATAAGCAGATAGAATATTTTTGTAGCATTAAGATTTAGATAAGAGTATAGTATGTTGAAGTATGCTTGTCGATAACTTATACTCCACTAGGATAACAGGAATTAATATAATTGATTGGTCAATAGAAAGTTTATTGTTTAGCTTTATTCTAGTAAAGAATTCGTTAAAGTTTCAAGCTTCAATCATGAACCACTAGTTCATTTTGTAATGAATGAATTTATCCGTGGAATATACACTGTAGACAATGACTTCATAAAGTATTTTACATTGATAGTCATAAGAAAAGCATGTTATTATTATTATTATTATTATTATTATTATTATTATTATCTATTTCATTTATTTTAGATGAACCATTTGATTGGTTTGTAGCTACAATATTTCTTGTATATCAAGGAGATTATGAACGTGCCTGGAATTTTCTATTTAAATATTCAACATTTCCACATTCAGTATATTTATGGTTGAATAGATGTAAACATCAAGTAAGCTATTACAATTCATTGTATATATTATAATAGATTAAATTATTTTAATAAGTGATGTGATTGTTGATACTAGAAGAAGGAAATCATCATAACAAGAAGATACAAAAATCTAAAGGTTAAACACATATTACAAGGCCTGTAGATCTTAAATCCACTTTAGTTCTTGGTTATGAACCAACACTAAGGAGTTCCATATTGGGATATAACGAATATTCAGTGTTCTTTACTGGTTTTTTCTATGTTTACCTGACTATTTCTTTTATCTTACTTGTCTCTTAACAAGTGGTTACGGAATCTTAAACAATGCATAGACGATGGAAGGTTGCTTACCTCCATAAGTTATGTAATTTTCTTGTAGTTAATATCAGTGTTTCACAGTTGTTATGTTCACTTAGCTGGATGGTTTAATTTATAAAACTTTCATTGGTTTTCTATTCGTCATTACTGACTCATACTTCAAAATGAAGTGAGTTATCAGTAGCTCATGAGAGTCATCTATTTCCTGATGATTAATAGACTGGGTTAATTTCAGTATGTCTATTTATTGTTTAGTGATCTGCATGTTAAATTCTCGTATTTCTTATCCATCCATATAGTCACAGATACATTCACGTTCATCATTGTCTACCTGTATTTATATGAGTAGAGATACGTCAAAGTGTTTAACATCAAGCTGATTTGCACGTAGATTTCAGTCTGTTTGTTGCTGATGATGTCACATGAATAAAAAATTTAAGCTCAAGTATTAAAGTAAGAAACTCCAAGACCATGACACTTTTCAAATTTACTGTTCTGTTTGCTGAAATAGCTTAAGCTTTCACTGCATTTTCTGTCTTAACCAATGTGATTAAGTACTTTGAAAGTCTCATCAGACAACTCAGATGAGTTGATGTCTGACAACATTACAGGATGGATTTAGAACGTTTACCTGGTTTTTGACAACTTTCATAATTTGCGGAGTCCACAGAAATTCTCAGTCCATTCCATAATAACTTATGAAAATAAAAGACATGTGTATACTGTAGGTCTTTGAAACATCGTTTGCGTTTCTTCAAATAATCATTAAGTAGTACTAAGATTATGCACAGAGTACTAGGCAGTGATGATAAATCAGTTTCTGTAGTTGTGAATCTTCATCGACGTGTATTATAACATATTCCCAACCACAGCACACCTGGAAGTTCGATATTGGTTGGTTTACTAGTTGGATAGAAGAAATATTAGTGCAACCAAATAAAAACGTGAAACCAGTCAATCAAGTCATTGATTCAATTTCGACATCACGAATTGATGTGAATCAGACAACCATTGATCACCTGGAAACACTGGAGAGCTGTTTCGTCCTAGTATGGGACTCTTCATCAGTGAACATCCACGACCCCATCGGGGATCGAACCCAGGACCCTCTGGCTCCGCGACCGTTAGAAGCCGACTCAGTCGTCCAATGGTGAGCGTTCATCGCAGAGCCAGAGGGTCCTGGGTTCGATCCCCGATGGGATCATGGATGCGCACTGCTGAGGAGTCCCATACTAGGACGAAACAGCTGTCTAGTGCTTCCAGGTGATCAACGGTTGTCTGATTCACATCAATTCGTGATGTCGAAATTAAATATTAACTATCTCCACAAACCCCCTAATTGTAAGTCTTTGATTGTTGGTTTGGTCAATGTCAATAGGTACAGACTATCTGATTAAGATTATCGGGAGATAATGGAGATCAACAAACGGAGATGTTAAGAGAAAGGATATAACTGAAAACTAATTACTATACTGTTACAATTGACCAATAACTCTTTTAGTATCATACTTCATTTGCATAAAACAAAGGATGTTGAAATGCGCTGTTTATATTTGTGACTTAATGAATTCGTTCACTTGGTCTAATTGACACCGTTTATGTATATGTCATTAATAAAAAGAAATGAGAATGAATGAGTCAAATTGATTAGAATGTAAAAGTTAACTATTCAATAGAATTACTCGGACCACATACAAACATGGTTTAAAATCATTTCGTCTATAATGTAAAGATGTACATCATGGATTAAAGTTATTTTAATAACTAATTGAAGGTAGTTTAAAGGCACTAGAGAACTATTACATCTCAGTATAGATCTTGCCAACGGTTGCTCTAGTATTAGAGACAATTAATTAGGTATCAAATCACTGAGTTAGCTAACCCAGTGGTCATAGCATTCACCAAGAAGCTTAGCTTCTATTTTTGATACGATTATGAATGTGAGCTGTTTAGATGTTTCATATCAGAATGAAGCATCCATTCTCAAATTGTAAAATTTTATGATTTAGGCAGATTCGGAGAACATAGATTCCTTCAACATTGCACTACGTCTAGAAGAAGTAGGATTTCCAGCTTACTACATGTATGCGTCGTTTCTAGCCAGTTTGATAAGTTGAGCTACATTCCAACCTAATCAATAGAATTTAATCAACATTAAAACCGCCTGAACAAAAAATAACGTTAATCATTATTTTAAATGAATTGAGGTGATTTTTGTGAAGATTTTAATTTAGTGTAGTTGATTGGGTTCATGATAGACTGACGTTGGCTGAGTACTACTAAAAACCAGGGAGCATTAGACATCTTTTTTGTCCTAGTGCGGAACTCTTTAAGATTGAGTCCTCATGATTTCGCCATCGAAATCAACTGTATGGCCTTGAAGCTGAAGAACGTCTAACCTGCTTTACCACTGGATCTGCCCGATTCCAATGGCAGGTTTCCCATATATATCAATTTGCTATATAGCGAGACTTGAATTCATTTTTATTAATGATGATTGTCATACTCCATTAGTCACGACTCCTCACTAGAACTTCTGGAATCTCCTGGAGTTGGTCATTAGTGATCCGTGACGAAACCAGTCAATCAAACTTAATACTAATCTTTACATAAACCATTTCAATTTAATTATACTAATCAGCTCACTAGTAACTAACTTCAATACGTTACTGAAGTTATGGTGATAAGTCGTGGTTAATGAAGTTCAGACTTGACGGAGTAAAACAGTTACCACAAATGATAATAGATGATCGTGGCTTTATATCTCAAATTGACGGAAGTGGGAATTCTACCATTGGACACCGGGGTTCACATAGTCGTAAAGGGGACTGGAAGTCGGCCAACCTAAAGTCCCTAAGTTCGACGACCCTAGTACAATTGTGGGTGCTCACTGCTGGAGAGTCTCGTGCAAGGACGAAACGGCTGTCTGATGCACTCTTCTAATTAACATCAATCTATGACAAATCCAATAAACTACATAGAGTTTTAAATAAATGACTGATTTCTTCTAATTCTAGCAATTGTCTAGTCACTCACAATTTCATTTCTGTTGTGATGATAGCATTTTGATAATTATATAATTCAATTGGGTTGATTATTTTTGTGGAGATTGATATTTTAATTGTTTAGAAGTGGGAATTCTACCATTGAATACCGACCCAATAGTGTAAAGAGTTAGGCGTTTGCCGTTATCCTGAAGCTACTCGTGTGAAATCTGGGGTTCGTAATACTGAGGAGTTTCACACTCGAACGAAACAGTTATGTAGTGCTCCCTGGTTTTCAATGTTACCCTGCCAATATCAATCTGTGACATATTCAATCAATTATATTATTATGATGCAGTTAAGCGTTTCCTTTAGTGTACAGAAAAAAACGACAGTTTATTTTGTTGTCTAATACCTAGGACTGATTGTATCTAAACAATGATTGAATGTCTGGAAATGTTGAACGTTTATTTCGTCTTAGTATGTGGAGATCTTCAGTGGAGATCCACAAATCTGCTATGGATGAAATACAGAAACTTTAAATTTTTAGAAATTATCACAAGCAAAGGATTAGAAGTTAACTAAGGGATTCATATGTTAAGTGCTTACTTTGTTTCTTGGAGTTGTATTCAATCTATAGTAGGATCGTAGATGAGTATCAGCTAATAGTTTAACAATTCAATAAAAATGGATGTTCATTCATATTGTCAGTGTATGAAGGTTGTTGTTAATGGTATCTGTCCAACAGATCCGTAGTACCTTACACACACACAGTTGTTTATAAATACTTGTGTCTTTAGAAGAACGCTTTTCATAGTTCTGCATTCAAGTTTCAGCTGCATACAACAGAACTGTTTTCACATTTGTGTTGAAAACCCTAACTTTGATGTTAGCTGATAGTTGGTTAGAGTTTTAGATGTTTATCAGTTGTAGAAATGCTGTGCTTGCTTTTTTAATCCTTGCTTTTACATCTTCATTAGGCCTTTCTTGTTTATCCTCTTTCCATGTTGAAGTTATTGTTTCCTTGAAAAATCTCCTACTGTTTTTGTTCCTTTCTCCCAGTCTATGTTGTCCTCTAATGTTTTCATATCCGTTGTTGCCATTCCAACTTTAGCGTTTAGGTCTCCCATCAGATTGGTCAGGTCCTTGGATGAGCATTTCTTGATGAATGAATGCAGCTTCGTCTGGTTTTTGTTGTCTGTCGTTGGGGGGGGGGTGCATACTAATGAATAACATTCATTGTAATCCCTCCCTTCTTTGTCTTGAAGGATGCTATAATGGTCCTACAGTCATGAGGTTCCTATCCTATAAGAGCTTTCTATGCTTCATGGGACAATATTAGTGCTACTCCTAGTATGTGTCAGGCATTTTCTTCTTCGTGACCGGAGTATAAAAACACTTTACCTGAGGATAATCATTGCTGATCAGCTTGTAACCAACGCCTTTCGTACATTCCAACTAACTACGTGTTGTATCTTTTCATTTCTTCAGCTATTTGCATGCTTTTCTCTGTCTTTCACATCGTGCGAACATTCCGCATACCTACATTAATTGTTGATCTAGTTATTTTAGATAAAAAAAAATATAATGATCATCTAAAGACTTCGATGATAACTGTCTCACTTCCAAATAAGCCTACGTGAAGAGACTTCAAGGGGTTATCGAAGTGATCTGCATTAAGTTCATGGATATGCTTTAAATTTTAAAGAGTTCAATTCTAAACTGAAACAGTTGTTCATTGATTTCCAATTTTCAATGATACTCAATCATAATCAATCTCTAATGAATACAAACACCAGTCTCAAGAAGTTCCTTACAGTTAACCATATTTATTAGTTTTAAATTTGTTTACTTTTTTTTTTTTGAATTTTATTTTAGTTCAATAATCAGAATTTATTCTATGTAAAATCATGTCAATACTTTGAAAATTTATTAGCACTGGAATGTTCCAATGTATATAACCTATTTGTTATGGCTGAAATAACTCCTGTACAAGTATGTTGTTAATCAATAAATTTCATTTGATTGTATTTAGAGTTAGATTATGTTATTGTAATATACAACATGTCCCTGGATTTTATCTGTCCACCTTAAGTCTGTCTATTATCAATCTCAGTTCTTTATTGAATGTTGTCATGATTTTTGTATAGTAACTCAATGTAACGAATTACAATGAGTTAGGAAATCATTCAAAACAAGGAATTTACACTGTTAGACAGTTGTTTCATGTTATAATGTGACTCTTCAGAAATGTGCATTCACGACCTAACGGAGAATCTAGACTAACGTTTTTTTAGGTGACACAGGAACATTAAACTGGTTGGCATCAAACGGTTGATAACTCAGTCAATTCACGATAGAATTTTACTACCTCATTCATTACTATCGGTGGATAACTGCCATACGCTCTACATGGTTAAATGTCACTGTTCAAGACTTCACCAGAACTCTAGGAACTGCCATGAGAAGTTGGTCACTAGTGTACTGATATTGGATATAATTGAGTGTTGTGGTTTCTAACCCATATCAAGTTGAACTCCACCAGTCATGACTTGTCACTTGAGTGAGTGAAAGTGGGAACTCTACTAATGGACGCCGGCTGGCCCACTAATGCAGAGAGTTAGACGTTCAGCAACATGATTCCTGTTTAACGAGATCTAGAGTGCATACTGCTGAGGCGTTTCATGCTAGAACGAAACAGCTGTTATGTACTCCCTGGTTTTCAATAGTACACTTCCAACGTCATTCAACTAACACTTAATTCCAATCTCCACAACCCATCTTAATTCAATTAAAATAATCAGCTCACTAGTGATTAACTTCAGCATATTCTCGAAGCTCTAATATGAAGCCGTTACTAGGGGAGTTTAGACTTGCCAGAAGCAAGACAATCATCACTGATGACAATGGTTTATATTAATATGTTATATCAAATTACCCCCCTCCCTCTCTGTTCTATCAATCTAAGTATCTATCTATCCATTCATTGTATCACTTCAATTGTTTACTGTTCTCATTCTAAATTCAGATATATTCACGTTGGATAAATCAATGTTATTGGAACTATTTCGATTGGATAAACATTGTAAATTATCTATTAGTTTGCTTGTTAAATCCAATACAATTTCAATTGTATACAAATCTGTGTATTCTAAAACATCTTAGCCCTGCTCTACTGTATAGTACAAATGAACAGTCAACTAGTCAATTACAACAAACTGAACAATTAATTGTTTTTTTACAGGTAAACTATTACTCTTACGCTTATTTAATTAGACAACCTACATATGTGAATTTTGTAGTTTGTGGATACCAATCGGATAGAAGTTGAACAACATTTGTGAAAACTGGAAAGAGTTGAGCAGTTACTTCATGCTATATTAAGATTAATTTATGCCAGTGAGAACTTTAGGCTCTACAGAGAATCGAACCCAACACCTTCAATTCTTTTAGATACACATAGTCTTACGTTTAGGCAATGTATAAAGTTGATTGAAATTATTATCTTCAACCATTGGTGTCTTAAAGTTCCTTGGTTAGCTACCTGATGTCGTGGTCAATGAGTACTGTTTGGATGGTTGTTAGTAGATGGCAGACATCAAGGACTGACTTTAGTTAATCTGGTTTTTGAAAAGTCCAATTTAAAGATAATACATCCTAGTTTCTGCCTTGTTTTTAAGATTTACTCCAATATCATGACGTAGCAACACGGCTGGAAGGAGTCAAATGCAAACACAGATTAGCCTTAAAATCCGTATCTAAAATACTGAGGTTATTTATACTTCTTGTGGAACTAAACACAAAATCACCTAAATTTCACAGTCTATAATCTTACCAGTGATCTTTTACAGAATCCAAATGTGATATTTTACATTGTAACCTGAGTGGTACATTTTACTCAACACGTGTGACTACATTGAGTCAATTGCTAATTAGGAAGCTAAATAATTGTGTCAAAGTAATGATAACTGACGTATAACTTGAAACGTTGATCAATTCCTACAGACTGTCTATCCACTTTTTTATTTTTCTAGTATTACTTTTACTACTTTTATACTACTGAAATATACATGCTTATTTTTATTCTTTTCCAGGAAGAACCGATAAGAGGATTCGATTTTGTCAATTATCTTCCGTATATGTATGATTTAGATAAAAAGTATACTGAACTTCTTCAACTATAAATCAATTACAATTACTTAACAGAAATATCACTATCTACTTAAAAAGAATGTTCTTTTCATTACACTGATTTCAGATGATTCTGTAGATCTTGAGATTAAACAATCATCATTGGCATTAGTTGGTGATGGTTACATAAACACATGAATTGATTACAGTAGCACATGTAAACAATTGAATACAGTTAATCGATCAGTAAAATGTAACGTTGAATCTGGAACATTTATGTCTTAATCGATGTTGCCGCATTACATTAGCACAATACGATTTTCATCGATGTGGAAGCGGAGTAATAATATCGTTTACAGTAGATTTGATTTAACGTTCAAACATGTTAATGTTGGATAGGCAGTATAGAGTAGATTTACAGTTAGTCCGGAATAAAATTTCATGAACCTGAACTGTTATTATGGATGATGTGTGAATGAAAAAAATAATATCAAGAAAACGTTGATAGATAAGATAGAATAGATTTTACTGTAAACATTTTGATCTCGTGGTTTGTGTTACTTGGGAAAGAATCTGGGTTAGTAGTAGCCTATTAAACTATAGTACAGGCCTTGTCGCCTGAAACGGAAATCCGTATTATTCTTAAAGTCAACAATTTTTTTAAACCTATTCCTTTCGTTGTGTAAAGTTACTGTCATTGTAGATGGAGCTTTATCCATAGACCAACAATTCTAGGTTTTGCTCGTACTTCTCTTCATATGATCTGTATAACATGGTAGAACATAGAGAAAAATCTTCAGCTCTACTAGACAATTGAAATACATAAATCCAACTACCGATTCTGGGTATCGTTTACAGTTTCAACAGTATACAGATTCAGTTTTATGAATGTAGCACTTCACGAAAGCTAAGAGTTTCATTATTAGTACTTGAAAAGAGACCAAATAGAAACGATTGTATAACTTTAAAGTAGAAAATCAATTGTCTAGTATTTGCCAACGGTTGTAAATAATTTATCGATTAAAATCTCCTTTTTGCATGACAGTTCTCATCATGGACTTAAGTGGGGACTACTGGTTTCCAGTTGGAGTACTATCATTGAAATACTGATTTGTCTATGTGACAAATTATAAACAGGCTCAAATTCATTTGTCAATTCAATTGTAGCACACACTCTAAAGTATATTACTTATTAATGAAATTGGATTATGGCTGACAAATGAAAGAACTGAAAGTAGTGACTTCGTACTTCTTGGGATTCATCAGTTAAATATACTCGCTATATTCTATGGATGATTTCTACACGGGGATTCGAACTAAGATCGGACACTATCGTGTTCTTCATCGAATCGGTTAGTCCAGATAACCATACTTTTTCAACAAACATGAAGTTATAACTGGAATGCGATGCTGTTGAAGGCTGAAGTTATCCAGGCTTTTCTTGTATACATCCTGAGTTACTTTCATTTTTAACTTACTAATTGTTATGACACAAAAAAATCTGTACAATTTGAATGTGCAGTCAGTCAATCAACGAAATCATATTGTATATTGAGAATGCACAATATCGCAGTCGAGACTAACTTTCGGTAAGATACACGTCGTTTTAACCAATGAAATTCTGCGCTTATATACCAGTAGTATTGATAGTTAGGCGTTTAATAGGTTATCTGATAGTTCTAGGTTCGGTTCATGATCAGATGGTCAGTATCACTTACACCGAAGAGTTCCATATGAAGACGAAACAGTTTTCCAGTGGTAGTTATAACCAACTATTCTACATATAATTGTGCGCACGAGGTCACAATAACAAACACCAATCAAAGTGTCTACTTAAGCTCTGTATATCTACCTGATACTTACTAAATCTTAGGCCGGTAATAGGAAGAACATAAGCTGATAAATCAACTATACAGTATCCCATTGTATTTTAGGCATTTCAGTATACATACACAAAACCAGACCACATAATCATTCGATTATGGATTTAACATTAATACAACATGAAGGAGATAGTGGTAGTAAACTTAAGTAATGTGTACATAATCAATTCACTCTAGTTCATGCATAACAGATAATATAGTAACAGTAAATGTACTAAACAGGAGGATAGAGTACGATGAACTTAATGGTTGTAGGAATAAAAGGCTTATATTATACACACCTAAAATTATTGAAATAGTCTTGTAGAACAGAGTTCGGAAAGTTAGTGATTCTTATTTAATCATCTAACATAACATTATCACTGATCAATTTGCAGTGTGTAGCGGTAAATAATCACCAAAATAAATAGTTACATAAGTCCTCGACATTGATGCTGATCATGTTTGCTTTAGCGGATACGACTAGCTGAAGGCGCTCGCTCACGCATCATCACCAGATCACGTCACGACGCACCATGGAAAGCATCTCTCTCTCTAGTTTGCCAGCCTAGACATTGCTGTCCCATTAATGCTCTATCTACGATCAAATATAACTTCTCTTTCATCCTGCATCGCCTTCTGATTTATTTTAATTCGTGAGAGTGGGTACAATCGTTAGAAGTTGCTCTGGTAATACTACGAACGTAACTTGGTCATATACCGAGCGCACTTCAAGTGTATACAAACATTAAACTGTGACTAAATAAAAGTACACTGTTCTGATGTTGAATAAACAATTAACATTGAAGTGTATTATTCTGTCATACAATAAAGTTAGTGTCAAGTGGTATTGAAATCTAATTAATCCGAAATATTCAGGTCGTATAAATTGACCTACTTATAAAAAAACATTTCAGTAATCAGTCATCTGTCAAAATCAAATTAAATAAGATTTTCATTTGAAATTTAACAATTTTAATGTCTTTAGAAAATAATTAGTCTTATTGTAACTGAAGCTAAACAATTTCAATCCATGGTAAATGAACCTGTTGCACAAGTATGGTTGTTTGGGCTCAGTAACCTAGTGGGGAAAGCGATGGCGTTTGGCACGTAACGGACTAAGTTCGAGTCCTGGTGCGAACACCAACATCGGAGTACAGGTACATCCAACTGACGAGTCCCAAACAGGACAAGATGTGCATGCTTAATACTACTTGCCAGTCATAGATTATCTGTAACAGTCTTATAATTTTGTTTAGTGTTTACTGAAATAACATAGATAGTCAGTGAAAATATTCATTTCACAAATACCATTTTATGTAAATCTACACTAAATCATCGAAGTAAAAATCTAGCCACTGTATTCCAGACGAGTGATTCTGTTGGTTAAGTAATCGTAGTAAGGTTTATTTGTTTCATTTTGAATGAGATCGTGAATGCGTATTCCATGCCAGGGTCGTATGCTTGTTTAACGTTCTCTGTATTCCAGTAATATTCAACTGACATATTTCTGTGACAAAATGCAAGTGCTAAATATTAACTAACTTGTAAAGTTTTTACATTTTGTCATTAAAGAATATGGACTACAGTTGTTCAGTCGTCCTGATGCTTACAAATCTAAAGTCGAATTGTGATTTGAAGTGAAATGCATGGGCTATAATACATCCTTTATGAGATTCATCAACTGAATATCACTCTGTGCTAATGCGAATTCCTTTCAAATGCTACCGCGTAATTCACTAGGCTACTGTATTCAGAAAGTCATCTATTTATGCATTAATTATGTATTTAGTTTGTATTTATGACTAAATAGTTATATGAACACAATCCACTAAGGACACACATATACGAACTGAGACAAATTATTTTCATTCCTTAAGATGAATAACGAGAATATACAAACTTTTATAAACGATCAAGTACCCATTCCACAAATTAGTGGCTATTCATAGTCAATAGCCTAGTGCATAATGTAATAGTGTTTGCAGATAATGTGTTGAGTTCGAGTTCCGAAGTGAACAAAAACGTTAGGATATACTAGACGCATTCAATTAATGAGCACCAGGAAGGTGAAAGGTACGCCATGAATTCAAATGCTACTAAGCTTGATAGAAAGTTAACTAAGTTTAATTTATTGTAGGTTTAATAACACGACATGTTATATGGAAATTACATATTCAGATATTCATTAGTCTGTATGAATTCTAAATTTGAAATAACAAGGCAATATAAGTGTAAATAAAGCTCATTTTGACAAAGTGGATTTGATTTATAATTCAAGAAGCTACTTCTGTTGAAAATACTTTGGTCGATCTGGATGGTGTATTACGAGGTGAATAAGATGTTGAAGTCAAAGTGCATAATCAATTCGTATTTCATACATCAAATATTGAGGTTTTAGAAAGTGATTCACATAGGCATATCAGGATGTTTTTCTTTGTGTAGTGTCAGTCTTTCGTAGAAACAATGAAGAATTCGTCCAGTTCCATTTTATTCATCAATAGTCTTGTTTTAATATTCTTCTTCAATTGTTGTGGTTATTTAATGTGTAGTAATTTAGATGTACAACTTATTGATTGGTTTACATTGATTCAGTTTCATAAATGCACCTTCAAGTGTGGGTACTTTGGCTATAAACATGTCTGTTAAGATTTCACAAGTTATGTTGTCAATTGTTTTCAAAGTACAATTGGTATTCAATCAATCAAGCTACTCGTCGTATAAATGAATGAATGTCTGAGTTCATTCAACTAGCAGACAAATCATTAACGTTAGATGTGAATGAATTGAGTTTAAGTCTCATGATGAACATCTTCTGTATTATAATGCATCAAGTACACTCAGTGGAATACTACAACCAGCCACTAAATTCACTTAACCAGATAGTTTAATTACTAAACCTGCATCGTCATTCTGGATAACATCATTAAGTGAAAGCTTCCGATCAAAGTGAACTATGATAATTTCTTTGCAAAATGACTAGTAGTTTAGAGCTTCAATTTAATCGTATTTCAATAGAATAGTAATTTAGAGGAACTATAATACTTAGGACATTTGCATTCATCAATTGATCCAATCAAACCTTTACAGTTAAATCATACACCACATAAACTACAATCTAATTAAAACTAACAGGTCATTAGAATCTCTCTTACAATATGTGATTAAAGTGCTTTAAACTGTATCCCGTTATCTTATCATACAATACGACGTGACCTCTTTTTCTGCTCTATTCCCTCTCCTAAATAATCACTTAAGTTATTTATATGTCTTCTCTTTTTGCTCCATCTATGACTTATCATTTCACAGTTCATCATATAAATGTTCAAAAAATCAAAATGTAACAAACATGAAGTTGAAATCCGCCATCACCTACTACAACACATCAACTAAAAAATGTCAATCGACTTACTATCCTCTTTACTGATTACTGACGACATCATTATAACGTTGAAATCTTCTAACCTACACTTCATTTCTAATCAAATTCTGAACTTAAATAAATAAAAGATAAAAAAATTTCAATAAAGTAAACATTCTTTCTATCTTATGTATCTATCTATGCATTAAACAATATTAACTAGTAAACTTTTTCTTACATACTACTTATTAAATCTACTGAAATGTAAGTTTACTCTTAGTCAACTTGTCATAATCATGTTGTTGTTGTTGTTGCTGTTCTTGTTGTAGGTTAATCACTAGTGACTAGCTCCTCGAGGTAATTCCTGGAGTTCTAGTGTGAAGACGTGACCAGTAGAGTTCAACCGTGTCGGGTGTGAGGCAGTAACTCACCAATGGCATAGAGGAGGTCGCGCAATGTATCACGAATTGGCTGAATTGGAAATATCAACCATTGGGAGCCGACTCAGTGGTCCAATGGTAAAGCGTTCGCGCGCGGAACCAGAAGGTCCTGGGTTCGATCCCTGACGGGGTCGTGGATGCGCACTGCTGAGGAGTCCCATACTAGGACGAAACAGCTGTCCAGTGCTTCCAGGTGATCAATGGTTGTCTGATTCAAATCAATTCGTGCTATCAAAATTGAATTAAACAGTTAACTATCTCTACAAACTCCCCTAATTGTGATTTTCTTAGAAGTTCAATTTTATTATCAAACATACAATTTTCATTCATTCTACTGTAGTAAACCTATTTAAAAAAAATACATAGATTTCACCTCACTCAAAATAAACATTTTTTCCCCATAGAAACTTATTTCGATTGGCTAATTATCCAAAATTATTATTATTGGCTTTTATGTAACATAAGTAGGAAGACAATCTATTCTCTTTAAGAATGGCATTAAGAGATTATCAATAATCAATAGGATAATATTGCAGATCGATGAGAATCATTTCATATTATTTGATAATAAAAGTAATAGTAATATGAAGAAGAAGAAGGAGGAGGCAGAGGATAAGGAGGAAGAGGAGGAGGAGGAGGAGGAGGAGGAGGAGGAGGAGAAAAATTGTTGTTATTGGTGGTGATGGTGGGTGTGTGTGTGTGTGTGTGAAGGACTAGGATGTAGGTTAGATACATGAATGTCATACTTCTAACTGTTCCATTTCCTCATGTATCAAATCTATGTGTGTTCCTTATTCTTTAGATTTTTCTTTCTATTTTGATCAGGTCATAATTAGTTGGTAAATCAATAGATAAACCATCAGTTACTAACACATTAATTCATAATAAAATATTACAGGGTAATAATAATTACGTCAGCTAGTCAACGTTGCAAATGACTGAACAAAATTCTGAAGAAGTAAACAAAACGTTAGAGAATAAAACTGCTAAAACTACAGACTTATCAAATGAAAATACAATTAGTACAGAGAAAGAAATGAAAACATATAAATGTGTTACACTTGGAGCATTTGGCAGTTCAAAACACATAAGAATTGATAGTAATGAAGTGAAATCAATTGGAAAGAATGAAATTGTTATTGATGTACAAGCATGGTAAGTAATTATGTATGTTTCTATGCTTAATTGTATGCACTTTGTGAAAACTGTGAAACAGAACTAATGTATAGTGACAACTAGTAAACTAACCTGGATACGATCTTCATGACACTTAATTAAAAGATAAGAAGTAGAGTGATTGTGTGTATTGACCAATTCATTTATTTCCGAACTCTTACCAGCTACGATGAATTGGTATCCAACGAAATCTGAGCATAGATTTGCTTTTGTCAACTTTATTCACTTATAGTGTGGTTGCGATACGTCAGATCGCCAATAAAAGGATGAGTTTATTGAGCAGGAGTTCTACTGTATAGATATAAAACGTAGCCATTAATAATAGATAACATTCGTTGGTCATTAGTACTTGATTGTAAACGTCTTTGAAACATCGCTTGTGTTTGTCTGAACCATCAGATAAGTAATAATGAAGTGAGACACAAGGAATTAGAAACGAATTAGTGAATCACTTGTGAAATATTATAGACTGGAGTGATTGCGACATGTACTATGTATGCTCATTTGCTGTCAACCCTGACATAGAATGCTAACTGATGTCATAGAAGAATGGAAGAAAGCTAGAGAGACAGTCGTAGTGTGTTAATGAGATTTGGTAACTCGAAATGATACACAGTATAATTTAATTCTATCTACTGTCGGAGACTTGTCGTGATTAACAATATATTCACAATGTCGCTTAAGGCAGAAGTAGATGATGCTTCTATCTGATATTTGCACACGAATTCACTTCTTATTACTACTACACTTATTCAATCTATTATCTACTAAGCTTTAAATGATCATTAAATTATTCACACTGTATGAATGCATGATTAATGATTGACTTGATTACCATATAATCTACATTGTGAATTGACTGAAGCAAGTCATGTAAACCACTGAATGACAGTTCAGATATATGAATGTTAGGTTAGCCTAGAGGTTGTAGATATTATTCTTGAAGGTATTACTATGAAGCATATTTCCTTATCAACAAGAAATTCCACTATTCTGTTTATTATTAGTTAGGCATATTCAGTGAATTGCTTCAGTTCAAGCTTTTACTCTTAGTTATGGGACTGTTTAGGACTAATACATATAGTTATAATGTTTCCATGTACTAGACAATGCTCAATTCAAAGTTCAACAGTATAAAGCAGCCTTCATTAAAAAATCATTGACATAACAAACAGTATTGTTTAGAGACACTTTGTCTCACCTTTAATTCAATCAGCTACAAAACGTAGTAGACTTCACAGTTAGCAATTAGCACCATTTAATAAACTAACATCGCACGATTAACATCGATGAATCCTCCTCTCCTCCGTACTCCTTGATCATTTCTTCACATTAGAGATACAGAATTACATTTTAAAGTCAGTCACTAATAGACTTATAATGATGTATATGGTTCAGTAGTTGAACATCTCAAATCCATGAAATCTAAAAGGATACTTATTGAATTTTAAGTTTAACTTTATACTAGGAGCTTATTTTTAGGTTTCTATAATAGAAAAAATTTATAAAAACAGAGAACTGTTTTAATATTCACAATCAAAAGTCATTAACAATGAAGATGATTATTTAAGTTGGATTGTGACTGGCAAGCGGAATCCAGGAGGCGCGTTTCTTCCTATTTAGGACTCATTGGCTGGATGTATCTGCATCGCAATGTTGATGTTCACGCTAGGATTCGAACTCAATCCGCTTCGTGCCATACGGAATCCCAGCGTGAACATCAACATTGGGATGCAGATACATCCAGGCGATGAGTCCTAAATAGGACTAAACGCGCGTCCTGGATTTCGCTTGCTAGTCACAATCCAACTTAAATATTTAACTTGTGTAATAACGCTACCTCGAAACAATCCGCTTAGGACGCACAAATGGCAACAGGGACTGACCAGTTTCAGTCCATTAAAAATCAACGAGAAAATACAAGCTTATCCTAATTATACAAATGAAGATGATTATTCATACTTGTATATTGATGTTGATGAATGTTGTTAGAGTTTAATATACAAATGAGCGCGTAGACAATTCGTATCAGTATTGACTGTAAAGAATGTTTAATATAAAAATGTATCAATTAAATCCATGAATTCATTGACTAGTTTTAACTAATCAGTAAATGATAAACATAATTGACATTATAACATTTATCACGTCTAATATTGGGAGTGAGTTATCACCAATGACAATGGATGATCATTGCGCTATAGATCACAAATTGGTAGAAGTGGGAATCCTACCAATAGATGCAGGCTGACACAGAGGTGTCGAGGATTAGGTGTTCACTAACCTGAAGCCAATAGAGAGGGATCTATAATGCACACTATTGAAGCCCCATACTAAGACGAAACAACTGTTCAGTGCTCTATGGTTTACAAAGGTAGCCTCCTAATATCAATCTGCGACGTATTCAGTCAACTGAAAGTGCCAACCTCCACAATTATCTCAATTTCATTAACATTATTTATCAAAAAAAAGTGAGATGAAGTCTTCAGATTCTACATGAAATATAAAATGTTCAACTTTTCAATAGAATTTTCTGCATGTTAGTCAAGTAAAATAACTTGTCCATATAACTGTGTAACATACGTATTCTATGCCTAATCAATCTCTTGTGCATCATTTAAATCAATTTTAGTCGAATTATAGAGTTATAACTATGCCACGATTGAATTAAGAAATAGGGTTTAGTTTAAAGTTAGTAGTAGTTTTAGTAACATGTTTCTATTTACGTGTATGATTTTGTGTACTATCATAGGTATGAGGGTGGTTATCACTTACCAGTTGCCCACACTGCGAAAGGCTTCTTCTGCTTGATGTACTTTATAAGCTAATTAGATTATGGCCAGTCTTAAAGACCTGCGAAAGTGATAGCAGTACCCAAGGAACAACTTCTTCGGGCCAGTTACACATCAGTTTTCTGTAAAAGCTTATTGTTGTTGTAGCTCCATGCACATTAAGGCCTTACTACTGAAAACGGAAATCCGTGGACTAACGTGAGATGTGCATTTTTAGGATCAACTTCTTCTAACCTTATCTTTCCATTGTAGAAAGGCGGCATCATTCTTAGGCTGATTGTCTGAGGAAGATACCTTACTGCCGTCAAACCTCAGTACAACTGACAGTACGACCTCATCCTTATACCTCATATTAGCCTCATCACTATTCAACCAACCTGACTGACTTTAAGGAACGATTGTTCTAACCAGTATAGCCCGACTAAGTCATCATATTAATCATCATGACTGAGTTATCCCTAACATCACGTGAAGGTATCAGCACTGTCGTGGTTTACGTGTATAATTGATTTATGTATCATCTATAGTTTTTTTTTTTTTAACAAGAATTAAATATTTAATGAATTTAGTACTATAATGCTAACTTCATGGTAGCAAATTGAGTTTTCCTTAAACGTAAGTATTACATCAACAGATTACTAATTGCCTATGGATATTTCAATTAGTCAGTGATTAACTGATAAGGTTATTGTTCAGGTATAGAATTGTTTAGTCATGACCTTATACTATTCAATAGGTGTAAATGTTCACTGACAACAAAACAAATAACTCGTTTTTCATTTTATTCGAAAACATTCGTCATATTCTTCAATAGTTAAAAAAAAAAACAAATAAACAGTACAATTGGGATGGTTATTTTTGCGGAGATTAGTTATTTATTTGATTGAATATGTCACAGATTAATGTTGGCAGGGTACCATTGAAAACCAGGGAGCATTGAACAGCTGTTTCGTTTTAGTGTGGAACTACTCAGTACTGCACACCCCACATTCCACACCAGGGGCTTTAGATTGACTGCGAACGCCTAACCATCTACAGCACTGAGGTCATTAGTGACTAACTTTAGGATGTTCCTGAATCTCTAGTGAGAAATCGTGACTGGAGGACTTCAGACTTGTCGGGAGTGAGACAATTGTCACCAATGACAATGGATGGTTGTCGCGCTATAATCTTCGCTCTATATATCACAAATTGATGGAAATGGGAATTCTACAACTGGATGCCGACCCAGTGGTGCAAACAGTTATGGGTCCGCCGTTAACCTGAAGCCCCTGGTAGGGAATCTGGGGTGCGTTATGCTGAGGAGTTCCACACTAGAACGAAACAGCTGTCCAATGCTCATTGGTTTTCAATGGTACCCTGCCAACATTAATCTGTGACATATTCAATCCAACAAATAAATAGTAATTAAGAAAATATAAACTGAATGTATATAATAGACAATTAGTTAAATCGTTACACTGAAATTATCCCCAGCTGAAAATTTACCATAAATGAAGTTGTTTAATAATCAGTGATGAATCAAGATCGTTGTACATTACGAGTGTAGTGATATTCGACGTAGAATAGTAGACAAAGATGGTAAATCAAATAACGTGCTAGTGAACTTTTATTAACATTAGGATAAACTTGTATATTTCCGTTGATTTGTTATAGTTTATCCTAATACCAAGTGCCCGTTGCACAAGTGTAATCATCTGGACTCAGTAGTCTAATGGTGAACGCGGTGGCGTTCGACACGAAACGGACTGAGTTCGAATCCCAGTGTGAACATCAACACTGGGATGAAGGTACATCCAGCAGATGAGTCCCAAATAGGACGAAATGCGCGCCCTGGATTCCACTTGCCAGTCACAATCCAACTTGTGTAGTTTTATTAACATGTTTTACAAGTAATGGTTAGAACCCTGCTTACAATAACCAACGTTGTATATTGGCATAAAAACTAAGTTTGAATAGAACAAAGAGCATTGAAAGTCAATATAACGTCAGTACATAAGAATATTGATTATTGATTTAGGTTTTCTTAATGGATACAAATTATTTGGTTGGTAGTCACTTGATTATCTTGTTGAAGGCATTGTGTAACAAAACTCGAAATCGAACAAAATCATTTTTATTAAGATAAACTTATATATTCTCGTTGATTTGTTATAGACTGAAGCTGGTCAGTCAGTGTGAACATCGACATTGGGATGCAGGTACATCTAGCCGATGAGTCCCGAATAGGACGAAACATACGTCCCGGATTCCACTTACCAGTCACAATCCAACTTACATAATACTTGTGAAAAATCATTTTTGTTACATTGAGTTGATTTTCTTCCTCTAGATATCTATATCTGTAATTCCTTTATGTGTATCTACCTTCACACTCTATTTTCTATTATTAGATTCTCAATATTCAGTGACTCCGATCATTACTAATATACGTTAGTTCAACTGATGTGTTTTAAGATGACGAAAGACACTCATTTCATCAATTTATAAAGAAACAAGACAACTCACAATAAAATTATCTGTTTTTAAAGAATTTATTTGCAGAAGCTTTGAGTTCGTATCTTTCGTAATTTGTAAGTGATCGTTAGGAAGATCCGTGAAATTGAATTTCACATTACGAGTTAGACCAGCCATTCAAAATTAGTAACTGGCGGTTATCATCTGATTAATTTTAATATTGGACTATTCAGTAGCACACATCTCCCAATTCAACTAACAAAACGAATCCAGAACTTTCAGTTATTGTGGCTGACGTTTAATCATTCAGCTAGCCGACACTCAACTACTGATATGTCCAATTTAATTAGTTCGTGATATATTTTAGCAACCTCATTCATTGCCAACGGTGGGTAACTGTCTTACATCTGACGTGCTTGAATTCCACTGGTCATGTCTAAGCCTGGTCTTACAGCCATTGTAAAATAAAGGCTTACACGTGAAGTTTTTTTAGACACACAATCGGCTTAACGCTATAAATAGTTGATGCCTATGTAGTACATAGGTATTTGATTTGTAATCTCTTTGGCCAGGTTCATTTTCATCTTGCAGAAGATTTTGATAGAATTCTTAAGTAGCATAGAGTGACCAGTAAGTATCACATGTTTTAAGATGCTGCTATTTACATCGTGTTAATTTTATCAGATATCATAGGACTACAAATTTATCCAAGGGTTTACGTTCAGTGTTCATTGTTAAATTGTTCAGATTCACAAAATAAACGTAGGCAAAGATGAAGATAAGATATGGAACTGATTCAATATTATACATTTTTCTCTTAATATGCAATATTACTACTATCAATACTACTTTTATATATATATATATATATATATATATATATATATATATATATATATATATATATATATATATATATATATATATATATATATATATATATATATATATATATATATATATATATATATATATATATATATATATATATATATATATATATATATATATATATATATATATATATATATATATATATATATATATATATATATATATATATATATATATATATATATATATATATATATATATATATATATATATATATATATATATATATATATATATATATATATATATATATATATATATATATATATATATATATATATATATATATATATATATATATATATATATATATATATATATATATATATATATATATATATATATATATATATATATATATATATATATATATATATATATATATATATATATATATATATATATATATATATATATATATATATATATATATATATATATATATATATATATATATATATATATATATATATATATATATATATATATATATATATATATATATATATATATATATATATATATATATATATATATATATATATATATATATATATATATATATATATATATATATATATATATATATATATATATATATATATATATATATATATATATATATATATATATATATATATATATATATATATATATATATATATATATATATATATATATATATATATATATATATATATAATTGTGAAAAATCATTTTTGTTACATTGAGTTGATTTTCTTCCTCTAGATATCTATATCTGTAATTCCTTTATGTGTATCTACCTTCACACTCTATTTTCTATTATTAGATTCTCAATATTCAGTGACTCCGATCATTACTAATATACGTTAGTTCAACTGATGTGTTTTAAGATGACGAAAGACACTCATTTCATCAATTTATAAAGAAACAAGACAACTCACAATAAAATTATCTGTTTTTAAAGAATTTATTTGCAGAAGCTTTGAGTTCGTATCTTTCGTAATTTGTAAGTGATCGTTAGGAAGATCCGTGAAATTGAATTTCACATTACGAGTTAGACCAGCCATTCAAAATTAGTAACTGGCGGTTATCATCTGATTAATTTTAATATTGGACTATTCAGTAGCACACATCTCCCAATTCAACTAACAAAACGAATCCAGAACTTTCAGTTATTGTGGCTGACGTTTAATCATTCAGCTAGCCGACACTCAACTACTGATATGTCCAATTTAATTAGTTCGTGATATATTTTAGCAACCTCATTCATTGCCAACGGTGGGTAACTGTCTTACATCTGACGTGCTTGAATTCCACTGGTCATGTCTAAGCCTGGTCTTACAGCCATTGTAAAATAAAGGCTTACACGTGAAGTTTTTTTAGACACACAATCGGCTTAACGCTATAAATAGTTGATGCCTATGTAGTACATAGGTATTTGATTTGTAATCTCTTTGGCCAGGTTCATTTTCATCTTGCAGAAGATTTTGATAGAATTCTTAAGTAGCATAGAGTGACCAGTAAGTATCACATGTTTTAAGATGCTGCTATTTACATCGTGTTAATTTTATCAGATATCATAGGACTACAAATTTATCCAAGGGTTTACGTTCAGTGTTCATTGTTAAATTGTTCAGATTCACAAAATAAACGTAGGCAAAGATGAAGATAAGATATGGAACTGATTCAATATTATACATTTTTCTCTTAATATGCAATATTACTACTATCAATACTACTTTTATATATATATATATATATATATATATATATATATATATAATACAATCTATTAATTTGATTGAATATATCACAGATTGATGTTGGCAGGGTACCATTGACAACAAGGGAGCACTGGACAGCTGTTTCGTTCTAGTGTGGAACTCTTCAGCAGTACGCACCCACGATTCCGTACCAGGGGCTTCAGGTTGACGAGAACGCCTAACCATCTGCACCACTGAGACGGCATCCAATGGTAGAATTCCCACTTCCATCAATTTGTGATATAACCATCCCAATTAATCTATTAATTGCTGTTTCTTTTTGATCTAATGTTAATAAACATTTAGTGGTATAAATTTTCATGATATTATGACAAGACAAGGATTGGTTGAGCAGACAATCAAACCACCATTTGTTATGGGCTCTGAATGTACTGGAATTATTAGTGAAATCGGTGAAAAAGTCACCACATATAAGGTAATCATGTTTAATCTCACCTGATTACGCAATATTTTTGTTTTGTTACAACATATTTCTTAATGTTTTTAGTTTTCAATGTTTAAACAGATTATTTATGGATTATATTTAGTACAGGATAGAAATGAACAAATAACCGTTTAGAATTTCTTAAAGAACTAATCAGGAATGAACTGTCAACTTGAAGTTCGGCGTACACTTGAACATGAAATGCATACTGTTGACAAACGTCTCTATTGATTGTAGAAAGAAGTGATTCTACTTTACCTTTAAAGTGTTGTATTGTTACGTACAAACTAGGCAGACGAGTAATGATGGAAATATGTAAAATGAAGAAAGATGGTTCCTCTTTTAGATGTCACTATTGTTGGTGTAGCAAGTCAATTAAAACAAACTCTTTTTTTCTCAAGGTCTTAAGCTCACTTTAATATGTAAGATGTAACTTCTAGTATACACACCTTTATTCTATCCAGTTTAACTGCCTTGATGGACGTAAGTAAAGTAAATACTATCTAGTGGTATAGCTATAGTTTTAGCGTGTGAACGGATGGATTTTTAACTGTTGTTTGGTGTGATCAGTAAGGTTGGTTGTTGTGGTGGAGGAATGTTAGGTATGAAAATGAAATTGTAAAAGAGGGAGAAGTGAAAAGAAAAAATTAATAAGTGCTAATGCTTATCAAATCTGACTGCTAAAGGTTTTCAGAATATAATTCAGGACTCACTGTAAGGGTATGAATAATGAATAGTCTAGTTTTACCAGGAACGACATTGAATATGGATTATTGAAGGTCTCACAGATGCTTTTTACGTTTAGGTTGCAAACATTATGATGCAATGCATAAGAGGCACTTTGTGGAGCCAGTGATTAATATCTATGCACACAACATAGAGTCCCACAGACTGATGGGAGTGGGAATTCTACTAGTAATGCAGAGAGTTAGGCATTTTCCAACCTGACGGCTTTGGGGCTGAATCTATGGTACGCAATGCTGAAGAGGCCTATTCTAGAGCCAGATATGTATCAGTGCTTTCTGGTTCCCAAATGTACCCTATCGATATAAATCTGTGACGTATTCAATTAACTCGAACCTAATACTAATCTCCACAGACCACCTCAATTCATTTACCATAATCAGGTAATTAATGAATGGCCTCAGCTGCTTTCTAAAGCCATAGCGTTAACTCATAACTGGTGGAATTCAGATTTGTTGACAGTAAGGCAGTTGTTGTCGATGACAATCGATGATCGTCTGTCTATATCATAAACTGATGGAAATGAGAATTCTCCCAAGTTTGATCGTGGAATATATTAGGCTCATTCTTCTGTTAAGAAGAAATTAGTACGTAACATATATTCACAGATGAAGAAGGAGGAAGATATACCAACATTTCTGATGTTTTCTTGTAAGTGAACCAGTACTTAATACTGTAGTTATTTGCAAGGCAATTTACAATAACTTGTAAGTACGTATTACAGTTAGTAATCATTATTATTTAATTTAAACAGATGTAAAGAAGAGAAGGCTAACACATACAATTACACAGTTGGGAAATAGATGATTAAAGCGTTTGTGTAGACGGGTTTATTGAATTCTGATTAAATTGTAATTTGCATCATTATGTGAGCTATACAAAAGCTACTAAATAAAATCACATGCTTTATGTAGTACAGAAGATAAAGTGTCCGTGGTACCCATACGTAGGAACAATAGAAAATTCCACATCTTCAAAGATGCTATCCTACAAATATGATAGACAAGATTGTTTGTAGGCGAAGTGTTATCACCTATGAAACTAATGTTAACTGGCGGTGAGCTAATCATAGATCAGGTTAATTGTGTGGAGTACATAGCCGCTCATCAGTGACAACCTTAGATATACTAGTCTTGTGAGAAGGTCGTTATTATCGTTTAATTAAGTTAGCACTTAGCGATGAACAACAGAATCGTATATAAATTTGATTTTTTTTTAACGGATTGTGATCTGAGATCAAACAGTTATCTAGTACTAGCTATTTCCTTTGGTTATCTAATGAAACATCGTTTATCATACAAACTAGCCTTAACTAACAATCATATCCTAGAACCTTTCCTTCTTAACTTAATTCAGTTAAATTAATTTCATTTTTAAGGTAGGAGATCCGGTTGTAGTTCTACTTGAAAATGGTGCTTGGAGTGAACGCCTTGTGTTGCCAGTTGTAGAAAAAGTTAATTCTAACCAGTCAAGTTCAACAACTACACAGCCAAATGAGGAGACAGAAATTACAGAATCCAATGAAATAACTGTGAAGTCAATCATATTACCAAGACCAAAGACATTGGATGTGAATAAGGCAGCTATCATTGGATTTGCCTATATTCCAGCTTACATATTAATACACAACATTCTTAATATACGTCCAGGTGATATAGTTTTGGTGCACTCAGCTGGCGGTGGAATTGTAAGTCAATACATTCAAAACAAAGTTACATATTTCATACATTTTGTTCCTAAACTATTCAAATGGACTTCATTGACTCTTATAATGAACCTGAGAATCTAAATTCATAACGTTTTTATAAAATAATGGATGATGAAAGTCAGTGTGTATACTAGAGGCTACACTAATGACCCTAACACTTACAAACTCAAAACTACTAGGTGTAATGGTAAAAGCTAAACAATCAGCAAGTTTAAGTTAATGTTCTTTTTATGATCAATTCATGATATAATACAACGATGATGACTTACTTACTTTACCCTAAGTTCTAAGAAGTGAAATCTAAGAAAGAATAGTTTTTCAACCTTATTTAGACTTAATAAACATTATTTATTTAATTACAACCTAACCCTAGTACAATCGGCAATCTTAATCTGAACCATTAACACAAACTATCGGATTTCCCTTGTCCTGATCACAGAAAATAATCATGTGAAGTAGCCGGTATCCTTGAAAACACTCTGTAATTACATGTTTGTTGAAATTAACAATCGTACATAGCGTAATTAACATATGAGGTGAATGTGTAACTAGATTTCGGATTTGTATTGGCTCACCTCATTCATACATATTTGAATTTACCTCAAGTTATTGAGTGAAGGAACTATTACTTCCTGTTGTTAACTTCCATGTTTTAATCATAAATGATATTGTACTCTAAGAGATGATTGATTATTTAAATAATTCACTATGGTGTTCCAAATATTTATAACGTCAGCTGTGAATTAAAGTACATTTGTTAACTATAACAGGACAAAATTGTCCTTCGCCCTCAATCTCCTTTGGTTACTAAGCAGTGACAAATGTCATGTTTATCTAGTCGTTCAATGTTAATCAACTTCCATAAATCATGTATATTATATAACTTAAGATATTACATGAAGTACGTTTTGATGCTAAGTGTACAGAAGTGGTCAACACGAAAACCTGTTTCACCACAAGTTTCGTGATATTTTGTACTCATCGTCTTAAAGAAACCAATGTCCCCTATATAACTCTTACTTACCTAACCCAAATGCGTAATCTTTAATTTTCGTAGTGAGAATATTTAGGTCACTTACGGCAACTTGTAAGACTGGAATTTCATAAGAAACATTGATTCCTGCAAAATTACAGATTTGGCTTACAGGCAAATGAGAAAATCACGAAAAATTATATATTCTATTATATACATATTACGTATATACTAATATTAGCAGTGTAAGAGTAACTAGGTTTACTTATCACTGAGATAACAAAACTGTATTCCTATAAACACTTTGTATTAACAGGCTAAATGAGATGACATTGGTGTGTTAGCGGGTAGATAAGATATGAGATAACAGAGACAAATGGACACTAACCTTGAATCCAAGTGAAATTATGAAACTTATACTGCATCTACAAGCTGACTATAAGGACACTAATTGTTTGGCTCTGTTAGATTGATCAAAAGCACTCCTTTAAAGGTAGAGATCTAGGGAACAACACCAAGTATGGGATATTAATAATCCCTTCAGTGAATAAGAATAAGAACACACTGGATCAATCAGTAATAAGAAATGCAAAATACATGAACTACTGAACTGATCGAGTTGTATACAGGGATCTGGAAAAGAGGTTTACAGTGAATTTAGAACAACTTGAGGAGGATAACAGTTTCTGAGGACTACAAATATCATAGTTACTGAATATTTAATCATATGCAGGTTAGCGTCAAAGGGTCCTGAAATATCAGAGAATAGACGTAACACATTGTAATACTCGATTCTTAATTCCATTATAACACTGTAGTTAATTGTAATACTTATAATATTCATTTACCGTGTCACTGATACCAATCCCATGAATTATGTTACGTAACGTCCATATTAATGACCGCAAATGCTGGAAACGACAGCCTTATTCATACAACTAAGATATCCATAGATGCGAGCAATGAAATAGAACGTATTCATTAAGAGAATCTGATTGAGTGAAACCTCAACTATACAGAATACTATTTTGCAACTTGTAGGCAGGTATGTTTCTATGACAGTGCATGTATTCTAGTTATTCCCAATAGGTACTATAGCAACTACTAAATACTGTCATGTAGGTAACTCATTACTAGTTTATCAGCAGACAGATTATCATAACTTTAACTTATTTCATATACTACTGAAATTCTACCTATATATATGTACTATTGTTATACATACTACTGTTATCTCTTGATATTCTTTTATAAAATGATAGTTTCATATCTATAAAACTAACATATTTAACAGGGAACTTCTATTGGACAATTATTAAAACTGATACCTAATGTAACACGGATTGGTATTGCTTCTAAAGTGAAACATGAAAAGTTGGCCAATATCTATGATGTACTGTTGGAACCAGATCAAGACTGTGTAACAGAAATTAGAAAGTCAGTTCAATTTAGTTAATTAATTCTAATATTCTGTTATGTTATTATTTGTTGTACATGATTCTATGTAGTCTACAGTAGTAATGTTATACAACTATTGTCACTAATCCCTATTATCTCATTGTGGTTAATAATGAATTAGCATTTGAGCAGGCGTGTGATAGGCTTTGTGTTTCAGCAATAGTATAATGATACAGTAATTCACTCCAGACTTGCAAACAGAGATTACTTAAACGTTAAGGAACTGAAGTTTTAATCAGTGAGTTGGTTGCACTACTTAATCTATATTTTAACAAGGTATACTTACAATCTTAAAGTAACTAGTGCTGTATATGAGATACGATTCAAGAAAACCCATTTTCATATTGTGACACGTTACTACTGCTCAACTTGGTTAATGACTAACAATCACCCTGTGGGACCGAGATATTTTCATTGACTAATCATAAAGTATAGTTACTAATGTCACAATAGTTTACTCCTGAAAAGGATCCGAATAACTCAGTGGTGATGATCGCAGACTGACATGAAACATCAGTCCTCTTAGAATTAGAGGGATGCTTTATTGACAAGTCCCAATTTATGGGAAATTTAAACGAAGAACAGAGTTCTGCCGGCTGTCTTTGATCAATGTGGAACTAAAACAGTAAAAGTAATTCATTACTTCATTAATGAAAATCAGTAAAGGACAGTGCCATGGCATTACGTAATAAAGTTGTCAAAAATTACCAATTTTTACATGGTAATCTAAAATAGTAGTACATAGCTTCATAATTGCAAAGCCGTGAAATGAATCTACTGGTAGTTGATTTTATCGGAATGGCTTCCAGAATAATTTAGTAAATCTTTCAAAAACCCTGAAGTAACCAAAGACATTCCATCCAGTCACCATTAGAAAGAATCTTCTTGAACCTTAACGTGTAGTTTTCCGACTAGACAATAGTTTAAAACCACTGCCGGAAAAATTGGATGAATGCAATGGTGATTTCGCTCTTCCAGAAAACTATAAATACTAAAGTGTTTCGTATCATATCAGTCACTTACTGAAATTGAAATTTTCTTCCTACCTGTCTTCAACAATTTGATTAGCCACTAGGAAGGCTTACGCGGGTTAAAGTTAAATGCGGTATTAAAAAATGAAGCCGAATATAGGATAGTTTCATCAAACCTGATGCTTTATTAGTGAAATTTCACTTGCAATAGCGTATTTTACGTATATGGAATGGAGAACCTCCAACATATCTTCACCGGTCTAATTTTCTGCACCCAGTAACATAGCAACAAAAAGAAGATTAATAGAAGTAGTAGTTACTTCAGTGGTAGTAGGAAACATATGTTGATACCTAAAATATTGAACAGAGAGGAAGAATGTATAAAGCAATTTGAGATTGATAGTTTGAGGCAAGATAGAGAATGGCTGCATATATACCACGGTGACCGTATCTGTGAAATAGTAACAGTATGAAGTTGATAGCCGACGTTGAAATTCATAATCAGTTTTCCTAAATGAATCCTTCACTAATCAAAAGTATATTTAATCAGTTAATAATCAGAATTTATAATTATAGAGTCTGTAATTCATCCTGCTGTATTGTTTAAGTTGGATTATGACTAGCAAGTGGAATCTAGGACGCTTGTTTCGTTCTATTTGGGACTTGTTGGCTAAATGTACTTGCATCTCATTGTTGATGTTCACACCGAGATTCAAACTCAGTTCGTTTCGAGTCAAACGGCACCATGTTCAACACTCGGATACTGAGTCTAAATTGTCATACATGTGTAGGTACATCCAGCTGACAAGTAGCAAATACAATCAAACGTACCTCTTACAATCTACTTGTTATTTACTATTCAACCCAAGCAATTCTTGTGAACTACCGCTATATCGAGACAATCCGCTTAGAATGCACATATGGCAACGGTAATTGATCAATTTCAGTCGATAACAAATCAATGTAAAGATTCACTTGTATTCTACTTATATTCTATTATACTTTATGAATTATTCATTCTTACTCTCTTCATTTTATCTTTAATAGACTTTATCCAAATGGAATTCATGCCATTTTAGACTGTATAAGTGGACCAGATACAAATAAACTGTATGGAATATTGAAACCATTAGGAAAGCATGTAATTTACGGTAAATGAAAATATTGTCTTGCATATAATTACATCATCATCTTTTTTTATTCATTTCTTATTGAAAGCGTATTTCCCTAGTGAATCTTCAGTTAAGTTAGATAAGTTTAAAAGGTTAAATGATTAGTGTTAGTCTTGGGGATAAAGATAACTTAAATGATCTATTCTCTTGAAAAGTCTGTAGTCTACAGATAGAGCAACGACTGATTTTTCAATTCTACACTGAGATGTACTTTTAGATTATTGTGTATCTGAATAATATGGGACATAGTATTATTTATTGTATAAATAGTTCAACCTTGGTTTCCAGTCTACATCAGCATATCCTTGAGAGTATACATCAACACTAAGCTAAACATTGAACTATTCTTTAAATACTTGTAGATCATTTAGACGATCCCAGTAGTACACTTTGTTGTGTTATACAACTAACAATAACTACTAATTACGTAATTTATTTCTAGTCACGTTTAACTAAACGAGATAAACAAGATATAGAAAACTAAAAATAGAAGCAGGAAATTTCAGTAATTACTGAGCATCTTATAAGGTTAATTAAGTTAGATTGTGACTGGGAAGTAGAATCTAGGAAGTTCATTACACCCTATTTAAAACTAATCGACAGGACGTACTTATATCTTAATGTTGATGTTCATACAATGATTCAAATCAAGTTCGTTTAACGTCAAACAATACTATGTCCACCACTAAACTATTAAGTTCGGTCAGCCTAATATGCATAACGTTGATGTATATGCATAATTTGAAGGTATTTGTATCTGACTAACTGATCAATTTCACTGTATATCAAATTAACGCTAAGATATTTAATACCTTCGAATTATACTTTTTTAGAATGATTATTGGTTCTTCTTGAATTTGAAATGATGTTCATATCCTTTATACTGTAATAAACGTTGTTCTCTTGTAACGACAGTTGAATCTGCTACTATAACTGTATTTCTACTTGATGCTTTACGTTCATAATGTTCAAAGTGAATTTCCTTTCAATAATGGAACTATTGTACTGTATGTGTTATTAATGTCCATTTAGATTAACACACTAGTTTCCTAACTTCTCAATTATTGAAAGCCAACAACAAGCGTTGAATATCTGATACATCCTAGTAAAGGACTTCTGAATGGTAGTATACACCACTTACACCATCACTTGTCGAGCTCAGAACATTCAGGCTTCGCAGTGAATCCCTAACATTCACACTACTGAAAAGGCATTTACCAGATAATATTTCTGACTTTAGTCAATTTAAAATATACTGGACAACTTCTTTTTTGACACTTGTGGTTAATAGCCACAGACTCATATGGTTTATATCTGTGTAGTAAATTATCTTTCTTGTAAAATGTAAGCTCACCCTTATGAACTGACTTCGTGATTATTCTTTCAATGATCTCTATGATAAAAGAGAGCATATCGAAGAAGGAAAGATGAGACTGTTAAAACTTTAAGTGGAAGGACCTACTGATGAGCTAGTCAGAAATACATTTTAAAGTGATTAGTGCCAAACTGACTCTGAAGGCGTTATTTGTCATAGTAAATGTAAGATTTCAAAAGTTATGGGACTGAGATGACTAAGTCTATTTCTACTAGTGACCAATTTAAGTAAAGAATGATTTGGACAGTCTGTGTAATTTGTAGACTTTAGCAAATTCAAAATCATTCCATTGTTATCTGTAATGCAATTCTATCCTCCTTGCATTGGACCATTGTTCGAAGTTTTATGTCGATGGTAAAGACAAAAAATAACTCGAAAGATGCCAACTGAAGAAAGCTTTCAGATTAGAACTGAATCCATGGAATGTCCACTAAGGTATCTTCGTGATTTGTGAGTATAAGTACTCTACTGTTGCTTAAAATGGCCATTTGTCAAAATATCACTTAAGACAATCTGATAACGGTGGTTTTATGTCTATCTCTTACAGTTTGTAAATAAAATAAATATGATTACCTCAACTGAAGACTTTTCTTCTTGTTTATTTACCTTCAAATAGGTATGTCTAATTTGGTTACTGGTGACAGGAAGAACTTTCTTAACTTAGCTAAACATGTAAGTTTGTATTGATGGCAGCAAAAAATGTCCAGACAATCTGCATTCCGATTAACGAGGAGAACAGTCGACAGTTGTCAAAATCACCATAAGCTACATATATGTAGTATTGGATTATTTTGTAATAATCTGTGTAGTGTTATGTAGCTAACCTATAATTGAAAATACAACTCAACAGTGATATCCGATTAGAAAGAAGAATAAATAAAGGGGTTTACTTCTTAGTTATCAGTCTTTTAATTTTCATACCAAGCGACTATGAATGTTTTTTGATCTCACCGATACGTCTATGGAACCTTACATGCAAACAGTGTTTCACAGTCCTTTCTGAATTCTATTTCATGCATGGTCCATGATTAGATAGCCATTCAAAACCATCAATACACTCCTCATTAATGTAGATCCACAATCTCATACTGAAACTTCCTGGATTTCATTGTTTGGAAATTTCTAACCATTTTCTCTAATCACCTAGTAGAAATTCCTAGTGAAGTTTCATGGTAGAGTATCTAGACTGCATTGGCATATTATGACTGTACCATTAGAATTCTATATAATTTAATAAGTTTCATGAAAGCTAAATGTTTCGTCTGCCAACTTTTATATATTATTATTGGAATGACCTTGGGTGTGTGATGCTACGGTAAGATACGAGATAACCGAGATAGATAGACACCAACGTTGAGTGTTAGCGAAATAATGAGACTTACCACCTGAATACAAGGAAGCTTATTGGTTGGTTCTGTGCTAAACTTATCAAGGACTCTATTTCCCCAAATATAGGGAGCGAGGAGATAATGTAAATTTATTTACTGAGAAAGAATAAGCTTTTTGTAAATTACATACTGGACTAATCAGCAATATGAAATACAAATTGGATTAGGGACTGAACTAATCTGGTTGTGTACAGGTAACGGAAAAACAGATTCACAGCAAAATCAGAATATCTCAGGGGAGACAACAGATGGTATTGAGTCTATGAAGTGTCTATTATATAGGGAAGACAAATATCACAGTTACTGAATATTTAGTCAGATACAGGTTAGTGGTAACTGGTCCTGATATTACAGAGATAAACTCATTTGTTATGATTCCTAATTCTTTGTCTCTCTATAACAGTTATTATTATCATTGTTCTAGTGGTTTCATATGGAACGTATCAGTCCATTGAAGTTACACGATGAGAACTTACTGTTAGCTGGTTTCTCACTCAAATCTCTACTTTTCTCTCGTGATCATATTCAAACGGAAGTGAATAATCTAATTACTGATGTATGGAATGAATTGATCAAATTAATTAATGATCAAAAGATTGATCCAATTATTGATAGTCAATGGTATTTAGATGAGGTAAGGAATAAGAAACATGTTGATTGTGGTGGTGGTGATGATGGTAGTGGGGTTGGTGAAGTAGTTAGAATGAGCGACAAGGGGGGGAGGGAAAGAATGTAACTTTTATTGTTTCTATGTGTTTTTTCTGTTGTTATTAGAATGATAATAATAACCAAATCTAATATAGATTACGTATAGTTTTACGCTTCATTATGTAATGATTAGTGTATTGGTTACATTAGACATGTGTAATCATTCATTTCAGAATAATGATATTCATTAAACACAGAACGGAAAGACAATTAAATTAGTAAATAATTAACTGACTTTCTATGATAGAATTATAATTAAGTATTTTGGAGATTATTGAATATGATGTTATCTACATTAAGTAACTATGGAAAATCAGATACAAGCAACCACTTCACCATTTCATTTTAAATTATATGTCACTATGAAGAACTTTATTCTTCACAGTGAACGATAAACTACCAAACCCCTGAGTGATCGTTTAGTAATTGATATTTCTCATGTTGGTCAATTCATGATAACTTAGTAATAAGTAGGTAGCCAACTCACACCTAACATAGTTGAACTATACTAGAAATGTTTTCTCACTTGAGCTCTAGGAATCAGTTCTAGAATTTAGTCACTTATCCTTTCATATTGATTATGCGGAAATTGATTTGAAATAAGCAATCATTGAAAATCAGGTGCTGACAGTGAACAGCTGTTTTTTTTTCTAGTATAGCACTTTTCAATGACACGAAGAGCTACATGCCCCATTGAAGGATAGAGTTCACAATCTACAGGATTCGATGTGATACCTTGACACATAGAACATAGAATCAGCATCCAGTGGTTTATTTTTTTAACTCAATTCAGTTTACCGTATATTACTGTTTGTGGATAACCAACATGTGCGCCCAATATAGTCGAAATTCATTGATAACGTCTTTATACTGCAGCTCTAGGAATCATTTTATGAAATTAACTACTAGTGGGGTCATACTGATATATAACTGATTAAGAGTTTGTATTAACTTAATACTTTGGATAGAATCCATCTGTTTTTCATTCCAAATACTAAGAGATAATAATAAATTAGTTTTTTATTATCAATAACAGCCGTAATATCATTTTTTAAGTTGAATTGTTGCTGGCAAGTAGAATCCAGGACACATGTTCCGTCCCATTTGGGACTCGTCCGCCGGGAATACCTGTATCCCAATGTTGATGTTCACAATGGGATTCGGACTCTCTTTGTTTCGTGACAAACACCACTACGTTCTCCATTAGGCTCTAATATCATATTGTGAATATAATGTATAATAGTGGTATTTTAGTACATTAGTTGCAGTTGTCGTTTTGGAAAAGATGGAAATGTAGAAAGCCTCTGTTCATCGTGACAATGAGGATATCTATTACTTGAAACAACTGTCGTCTATCCAATGTGCTAATGTGCAAACTACTCGTCGTAGTCTCCAGATAACAAGTAATTCGTTCTAACTTTGTCTTAAAGTGAGGGTATTTAAAGAAAGAAATTATCATTAAATGATTTTCACACTGTGATTACATCACTTTAATTATATATTTAAGTTGGATTGTGACTGGCAAGCGAAATCCAGAAAGCGCGTTTAGTCCTATTTGGAACTCATCGGCTGGATTTACCTGCATCCCAATGTTGATGTTCACAACGGGATTCTTAGTCCGCTTCGTGCTAAACTTGCGTAATATCGCTATATCGAGGCAATCCGTTCAGGATGCATATATGGCAACAGAGACTGACCAGTTTCAGTCCATTACAAACCAACGAAAAAATACGAGCTTATCCTAATTATATATCACTTTAATTACTTTGGTATAATAAGTGGACTCCGCCTGTAGCTCTCCTAGGGTTACTGCTCCATTGACCCCACCGGATATCGAGGCGGCACCTACAGATCTGCCGATAGATGTCACTTCACCAACGATGAAAGAAATCAAGATGGCCATCAGACAAATCGAAATTGGGAAAGCAGCAGGACCTGACAATATACCAGCTGAAGCACTGAAGTCAGATATCGATCTAACAGCAAGGATACTCCACGTTTTATTCAAAAGGATCTGGGAGGAAGAACAAGTGCCGGCTGCAGACTGGAAAGAAGGATAACTTATCAAGATACCAAAGAAAAGAGATTTGAGCAAATGTGACAACTACAGAGGGATCATGCTACTGTCGATACCAGGGAAAGTCTTTAACAGAGTATTGTTGAACAGAATGAAAGATTCAGTGGAGGCTCAACTTCGAGATCAACAAGCTGGTTTTCGTAAGGATATGTCGTGCACAGACCAAATCGCAACACTACGGATCATCGTTGAAGAATCAATTGAATGGAACTCGTCACTGTACATCAACTTCATTGATTATGAGAAGGCGTTTGACAGTGTAGATAGGAGAACAATATGGAAACTTCTTCGACACTACGGCGTACCAGAAACTCTGGAAGAAGTGAATACTTTCACATATCTGGGGAGCATCATCGATGAACAAGGAGGGTCCGATGCATATGTAAAGACAAGGATTGGCAAAGCCAGAGCAGCATTCCTACAGTTGAAAAACATTTGGAACTCAAAACAAATATCAACTAACCTCAAAGTCAGACTCTTCAATTCGAACGTGAAGACAGTTCTGCTGTATGGAGCTGAAACATAGAGAATTACTGCAAACAACAGCTAAAAGGTACAAGTATTTATAAACAACTGCCTACGAAAGATACTGAATGTCCGTTGGCCGGAATTCATCAGCAACAGCTTACTATGGAAAAAGACGTTGGAAATGGATAGGACATACATTGCAGAAACTATCAGACTGCATGACGAGACAAGCTTTAACATGAAATCCTGTTAGGAAACGGAAAAGAGGAAGGCCAAAGAACACACTGCGTCGAGAATTGGAAGCAGACATTGAAAAGATGAACAACAAATGGAAATAATTGGAAAGGACTGCTCAGGACAGAGTTAAATGGAGAATCTTGGTTAGCGGCCTATGCTCCTCTGTGAGGAGTAACAGGCGAAAGTATGTTAGTAAGTATAACTTCGATTATGAAATATTATAGATTGTATGCAGTTGATGGGGATGTGACAACATAATAATTAAAAATTCATATTATTCTGTTTAGTTATTTATTCTTACTTTCGTCTATTTCATTACGAAGATTGAATACATGTGAAGTGATACGTAAAGTCAACAATCAATAGTGATTTGTCGTAAATCAATGACAACTTTGTTCTCGAACTTTGAAAGTTCTTCTTGAATATCATTTTTTGAATAATGTTTTGTTGTCTTAACTATAGATTGAATTATCAGTCAAAAAGTGTACTTACATCATTTCAGCATGTGTTTATAATAAATTGTCAATCAAATTACCTAGATACTTAAGATATACCATTATCATCCCTAGGAAACACTACCACCACTAACACCGTGTTTTATATATTTTTGTCTCTAAACTGTGTATTTTTGAAGAAACTTAAAGGGGTGGGGGGGGGGTGGGGAGTCACATTACGACTGTATGCTATTTTCTCTACTTTATATTTGTCTGTATTTCCTTTTTGTACAATTCATGGTAATTATTACTTATAGACAAAAGAGGCAATGTTACGTTTACAAGAAAGAAAGAATATTGGTAAAGTTGTTTTAATTCCTAAATTAAAAGAAAAAGAAAAAGTACGTTTACTTTTTTTTCTCTTTTTCATACAAATTCATTTCATGCATACATTTGAATAATTCAATTAATGGGAACGTTTTTACAGTGTAGAATGATTTCATAACATTTTGTAGCTACTCGCCAACTGGAACTGGCTTGGATTTTTAGATACTATTATAAGTAACATTGTACATACTTGAATCAATCGAGGACAATGTTTTGAAATAGAACAAAGAGAAAGTATAAAGATCAAGAATGCCCTTTAACATAATAAGATATTGAATGGTATTCATATGAAATAGTATGAGGAAGTTGTGACGTAACATTCAAATTGATGGGATATCAATTTGTTCACCAGTAGAACAATTATTAGCCGATTTCTTGATTGACAGTCTCGAAACTACTATCCAAGAGATGACAATCAACAAGTTATTGTTGTGTAGGTGGTACATCAATGACACGTACACGATATGTAATGAAAATCTTAACATTAAAGATATATGTTAATAGTTGTCAGCCGTCACTAAAATCCTTAAAAAAACAACAATGCTATTTACAACTACAATTTTTAAGCATTCTACTTATTCGATAAACGAGTGTCCTCTACGGAGACCAATTGATAGGAATGGACAGTGGAGCAACTTCTCCAGTTAGGTTCCAATATTGGGAAAACGAAACCTAATCTTCATGATATTGCAAAACCTGTTCGGCATATTGCATTGAGAAGAGCTAATCCTTATGAGATATACCTTCTTAGAAAACAGATATACAATACACTATCAAATAGAATACGAAGGACAGGTAACCCTCATAAATGAAACGCGTTGTTCCAAAGAAACGACTATACATAAACCTCGAAATTAACGGAGATATTGCATGCCACGACTGACTAATTCGGTTTACATTTACCAGCTTACCTGATTTTATGGAGCTGGGTATGTAGGTCGCTCATCGAGGCTGTTCCCTCATCGTACTTGAGCGCATCTTCTGACATGATGAGGAAAGAACAGGATAGGTCACTCACCTCCTTTATCCTAAAATATATAATGGATTTAGTGCAATCAGTCTCAGACTCATTATTCGACATAATCTATAAAATCCAATGAAATAAACCAAAAGGCCTACACCTTAGTCTACTTTATATTGCTGAAGCTCGACCGATCCACAATTTGAAGCCTGAGTTATCCATACAAGAGTAATTTGTGTAATTGTTTTCCATGTTATCATGACCTTAGTTGGTAGTTTAGCATAGTTTGATTGATTTATGCATTCATACATTTATATGCGTATTCTATGCCTTCATATCTCCAGTCTACCTCCATTCGCGATTATCATAATAATAATAATTATTGTTGTTATTATTTTAACAATTATTATCACAAAGTCTATCCCTCCTCCCATTCGGAGTTTTTCGATTTTCATTCACAAATCTCCACCTTAATCTAATGATAATCATAATTGCTATAACTCCACCCTACTCGCTTATAAAATTTTTATGTTTCACAAACCCTTTTCCTTATTTAATTACTAACTGACAACTTGATAACACTAAGTAGCCAATGCTTATTTCACATGACAACTAAACAAAATTCTCATAATTACTCATTGTACTGTAATTTATCATAAATATGGATATACGATTGAATAGATTGATAATGAATTCATTGAAAAGAGATCCCTTGTTTTATTATTTCATGGGTATGATAACAGAGAATAATAATAATAAACGAATAATTCTATATAACACAATTGGTAATGATGTCATGTATAATTGTCAATGGAATGAATGAAATAAATTGATGAATGTAGAGATCCCGGTTGGCCTTATGGTAAAGAGGGTTAGATGTTCTCCAATCTAAAGTCCCTGGGGCGGGATCTAGGGTGCAAACTGCTGAAAAGTACCGTACTGTCTGGTTTTTATTAGTACCTTGTCAACATCAATTTGTGACTAATTCGGCCAACTAAAATTTGACATTTTTCATTAACTCAGTCACTTCTGTTATGACAGTGAGAGATTAACCAAGCTTTTCCTACTGTATGAAGACGTCAGATTGAAAGCGCTTAATAACAACAACCTCTGAATAGCAAAGTAGAAGTGGTGTTTTCTTTTTGTTTTTTTTACGATTATTTTAAAACATTTAAAGACATAAATTACATTCACTTCAAACATTTGTTAGTAACCACGGAGTACTGGACAGCTATTTCGTTCTAGTGTGGAACTCCTTAGCAGTGCGCACCCCAGATTTCGCACTAGGGGCTTCAGGTTGACAGCGAACGCCTAGCTATCTACACCACTGGGTCGGCATCCAATAGTAGAATTCTCATTTCCATCAATTTGTAATGCGCACTGCTGAGGAGTTCCACACTAGAACGAAACAGCTGTCCAGTACTCCTTAGTTTTCAATGGTACCCTGCCAACATCAATCTGTGATATATTCAATCAAATAAAATAACCAATCACCACAAAAATAACCATCCCAATTTCTTTATAACTTGAATTTTAGCCTGAAAATGTAACAGGACAAGATAATGAAAACGTTGATAAATTAAAAACAACCGATGAAGTATCATTCAATTCTTCAACTAATTAAATTGATCACATGAATACTTACTACTCATATTATTATTTCAACTATTGCTGCTGCTGCTGATGTTGTTGTTGTTTTTGTTATTGTTGCTACAACTACTACCGCTACTACTATTCACCAAATATGGCTTGACAACTACGTTGTGTTTTGTCTTCCTATTGCATTATGTGTATTTTCATTTTGTTTATTGTATATCTGTGCTATTCAATTTCCGTAAATTGCTACTTCTCATAAAATCAACGTAATATTCAATTTAACTGATTATTATTATCTGTTGTGTGTGTGTGTGGGAGGGGGAATGGTGTGTGTATCAGTAGGTGGTTGGTTGGTTGGTTGATAAACACACAAATCATGAAAACACTCCCCCCCTCTCCCCCCCTTAGTGATTAACATAACATATTATGTCTTAGTGATAATCATTTGGCTTCATTGTGACTAGATATTGATTTATTGATTGAGTTTATCATTTGAAATGTTCAATGTAACATTGATCAGTTCGTTGTTATTGTTGTATTATTTGATAATTTGTGATATAAAAAAAGAAAAGGAAAACAAGAATTTCTTTTTTTCCTTTTTTATGTATTACATAATTTTTATGTTTTTTGTTGTTTGTTTTACTTTATGAATGTCATTGAAATAAATTGTATTTGTAGAATAAATGTCATTGAATGAAGTAAATAAGAAAGAAGATAGAAGTGATTCCAATGTGTGTTTGAGTTGAATTGTGACTAGTTAGCGGAATCCAAGACGTCCTATTTGGGACTTATTGGCTGTATCGAGGTGATCCGTTAAGGATGCACATGTAACAACAGAGACTGACCAATTCCAATTCATAACAAATCAACAGAAAGTTCCAAATACATTCGAATTAGATTCCAATATGTTTTGAACGGGAGGTTGATTTGCGTCTCATCAGGTGAATAATCAAAAATTGGGGAAAATAAGAGTTTGGATTTCCAATTGTATGCTGATTATGAATATAATACATAAGTTATTCTCGATGAATCATAATATTCAGAATGTTGTTAATGATTAGAGGAAGATATGCTTATGCGAGTGTAGTTTGTATGTTGTGTTTACAACCCCACCTACCAACTCTGCCACTGGTTATGATCACAGAAAAGAATAAACGATATGAAGATTAACTTGTTGTTAAACCATACATCTGTTGAGAATAAGTAAACCTAGATGGATATGATGGTAATTATGCTTTAAAAGGTTGGTGTATATTTTGTTGCAGATAACATAAATCGCTTGCGTAATTCCACAAAATAATCATAAACGGATGTTATAACGTGAAGCAAGAGAGGGTTTTGGTTGGTTGTAGCGGACGTCAGTGGAGTGTGGCTAGTTGATAATGCGTGATTGACCTAATCCCAACCCCCCCCCACTCCCACAAGCTGACAATAGAAGAACCGGAATTGGAAACCGGAAGACGGAGAGAGCGAAATCTGAAAGCCGAGATCAAAATCGTATTATATTTTAATCATGCCTTTATATATACATAAAATCAGACCACACGGTAGACCAGTCACAAATCTAACATTGATACAGAACAAAGGGAAGAGTGGTAGTGAATGGGTACAACTTGTACACAATTAAGTAAACGCAATTCATAGTGAATAACAATATACTAAGAGTAAATATACTGAACGAGAGGACCGGGCAAGGGGAACATAACAGTCATAGAAATGAAAAAAATACATTGTACAAAGTTATAATAATTGAAATAATGTCCTAAAGCACAGTTCTCGAAGATAGTCAATCTTCATTAGGTGACCGGCATATCAACGGAATAAATAAATGAATGTGTATCTGATAGACTGCTAACAATGTCTGATCACAGAAGTAAATTCTGTTACAAGCAATTAATTACGTTTGCCAACTTAAAGCCCCTGGGACAGAATTTGCTGTGAGCATCGATGGAGTTTTCCGCACTAAAACGAAACAGCTGTCCGGTACTCTCTGGTTTACAATGGCACTCCATCAAAATCAATCTGTGACGTATTCGATTAATAATAAATGATGGAGTTATTCGTCACGATGCTTAATATCAGACGGTACGAAGATGGTAAACTATACATGTGTAATCAACATAGAACGTGCCATATATGTGCATTGTTTTAAGTTGGCACACCTCAAAAGCACAGTTAGATTAACACCATATTAGTGGAAGTAGAATTTAGTTTAATATTAATAATAGTAAAAACAAAGAAAAGCGAATGTATAAAATATGGTTCAGTGAGTAAGAATCGGTGCTTGGAGAGAAATCTATGAAATAATTTTAAGCTCACAATTTAAGGGAGGACAAAGAGTAGATACACCTGCACTACATCACCCAAAGTTTCTGACAACTGCCTTCGGCATTCGTGAGGAATTTTGGGTGGTGGAGTAGTAAATGATAGATAAACTCTTTAATCGATTATTGGTTGCCATGATGTAGCCAACAGTACTTCGTCTATTACATTGTTTGGATTCGTTTATATGTGTAAGGCTTTAACTGTTGATCCTTCTCTGTACGAACTGAAATCCTTTTGAAGAGTTTTCGTCATATCAAAATTGTTGCTGTGTCTTGTTTCTACCAAATATAATGCTATTACTGACTAATTTTCAAGTTTTTTTTGGATTTTCAGAGAGTTTAGAATTATACCTTAGACAAGGTATGTGTTCTATCTCTTTCAAAGTCAACTTTCGTGATGTTTTGCTTAAGTATAAAACACTACATTCATTACATTTATTCTGGTAGACACAGTTAGTCTAGTTTTCTTTTGATACTCTATCCTTGATACTTACAAGTGTAAAGTGCATTATTCGTTCGAGGAAAACATATTCCACGTCTAATCTTTCTCAACGTTTGATTACAGTACAGTACAACTACAGTATCCATTGACTCCTTCAGTTGAACCCTCCTTTATATTTCACACTTTCTTGTTAAGTATCTTTTTTAGCAAAGTTTTCAGAGTAGTTATTCATCATCACTGTGGACACTATGGAATTCTATTCGCTTTTATTATTCTATGTATGCTTGATAAGCTGATAAACTCAGTTTATCAGATTCTCAGTAATTATGACTTCTCTTGAGTTAGTGTGTATGCTGATTTATAGCCTAGATATTTCTTAGAATAAATTGTCTTCCTAAATGTGCTAATCTCTAGACAATGATTCTGTCTTTTTTTTTTCATCAAACAATCAAAAAAGGTTAATTTATCAACCAACATACTCGACATCTTCGGTAGACTAAATGCTACCAGAAATACTATGATATTTATTAAAAGTTCAGTTAGTGTATCTTGCTATGTATCAACGAAAGCATCATCAACATACCTTAGGCAGAGTTTGGGTTGGAAGACAAATCTTGAGAGTGCACTCATTACCAGTTAGTGTATGAGTACATTTTCAGCTATTGAGGAAACTAGAAATTTCATCTCTACACCTTCTATCTGAAACTTAAACAATGTTAAACTTCCCCATCATTGTGAATATTTAATAGTTTCAAGAAGATCTAACGATCAATGTAACTTTAAGGAATCAAGTGTGAACCATAGTGGTGTTCTCAGTTTCCATTCCGTAGACTGTAATATTCTACTAGTTTTATTAAAAATGGCACAACATTTCTTTACCAGTGATATTTTCCTAGGGTCTATTGTATAGATGCTCACTAGTATTATTGCTAAAATTGGAGGTGTTCATTACACTTTCATCACCAGGATTATCATCATTATGGTATAGGGTTTTCTTGGAATTTATACAATTTATCACTAGTGAATTAATTAGTACAACAACTTTAATAATAAAGTATGCTGTAGTATCTTTCATAGTAATAAGTTTACAGCTAACAGTTGCTAAGGCTTTCTGGTATGCACTATTTTTAGTAAGGTTGTTTCTTACGGTATTGGGTTGCGAACTCCATGCTCAACCCTCCTCCTTTGTCTTGGCTCGGGACTGGCAGCAACCCTAGAAGGATTCTAGGGCAAGTTAGTTACTAAGTTACTTTGACTATATTGGTTAACAAATAAGGAACATAAATTTAACTAAGATTCAACTTGTATCCATGAGAATTACCTCACTCTAGACTTGTTGGTACTCCACTAATCAGGATTTTACACTAGACACTTGAGAGTGTAATGAAGTAATTCCCTAATTAAATGTTTATTATAGTAATTTACTTGATATAGTTGATTTTATTGTTGATTTTATTATGTTCTTCTTTTGCACTCATCACAAATTGATCTCACTTAAGAAACACTTAAGAAAGTCATAAAGGGCTGGAAATGTTTCATTTTATTATGCAGCTCTTATGACACTATGAATAACCGAACCGAAAGAATTCAGGAATCAAGAAGAAGGAAAGGGAAGGAGACATGAGACACGTATATGACACAACGAAAATGCTAGCCAAAAAATACAGTAAACTGGAACGACCATTAAAGAATAAGGAAGGTAAACTAATTACCTTAACCCGAGAATCTTGAAACAGATGGGTAGAATGCTTTAAAGAACTCTCGAATAGTCCAGCTCCACTGAGGTCCCCAATAAAATTGGTAAGTATCAATACATGTGAACATCATAAAGGTGATATAAATGTTTATTCAAGTTGTGAATGACATATACATTCACAATAGCAGAATGGAATAATCCAGAGAGCATGATTTTTCAAAGACTTCACGTTCACTCTGCTGCAAATGAATACTAAATAAGACAAACAAAATCTCCTACTGACCATCTCCAAATAATCACAACGAAAGGAAGCCTAGTAGATCATACATATCTTAAGACTGAGTGACAAGTCAGTGAAAGATTTTATTGAGGTATTCTAAGTGTATTATTTGTTGAGATAATCATTAATATCTTCATGCAAACAACAATATGCGATTTAAGTTGAATTATGACTGGCAAGTGAAATCCTGGACTCGCGTTTTGTCTTATTTGAGACTCATCGACGGTACGTACTTGCATCCCAGTGTTCATGTCCTCAGTGGGATTCGAACTCATTCTGTTTTGTGCCAAATGACGCCACATTCACCACTAGATTACTGAGTCCAAATGGTTACGTTTGTGCAGCAGACACATAGGTAATTAGGTTAAAGTTGTCTCTTCCCGTTGATTTGTTACGGACCGCAGCTGGTAAGTCCCTGTTACTATATGTGCTTCGTGAGCGAACATTCAAACACAAATAATCATGGCAGCTTCTAACAAACGATATCTCTAACTTAGTCAATTGGAAATGTATTTGCGCTACTCCGTCCATTACCAGTGGCGGGTAAATGCCTCTCACTCTACACAGTTGAACTTCTATGGTTACGTATTCTCAATAGAATTATAGGAATTATTTTGATATGTTAGTCACTAGTGAGCTAATATTGATTGTAATTAGGTGTTTTCACTTATACCACTTAATATAAAATAGTAGCTTACGATGTGTTACACAGATTTCCATTGTAGATTGAAATATTCATTGTGTATAACATGTTTTCTATAATTGTAACTGCTTACAAAAATTTAGTATCAGTTGGATATTACGAATTGGTTTGAATTAGACAACCAGTGATTACTTGAATGTACTGGAGAGTTGTTTTGTTCTAATGTGGTACTCTTCAGCAGTGCGGTGACTAATTCGCGATATCAAAAATTGATAGTTACCAATCTCCTTAACACCGAATTACAAAGATTTAGTAATTACATCAAACATTTTCATCAATTTTTCCGATAAAATTCATTTACCCTGATTCATGGAATGTTGTACCTTAGACACAACATCATGTAATTTAATGGTTTGTTGTAAGTTTCTGTAAATTCATACTACGTCTACGTAGAATGTTTTGCTTTTGTTAAGGATTAGATACGTCATAGACGCTTAGACACCTAACGAATCAATATTTGTAATCATTTACGTATTTATCATATTCAATTAAAAACTTATTTGGTATACAGTAGATCTTTATTTTGATATTAAGCATGAGTGTATCTCGATTGTACGGTTTGTCTGTTAAACAGATTTAACAATATTACTGAGATTATTTGCAAAGTATTACCAATGAACAATGTAGGGATATTCAAAGTTAGTAGTCTCAGTAGGAAGTATAGTCATCGATTACGGGCTAATACAACACTGACAAAACGCAAGGCCTGGATTCCACTTGTCACTCGCAACCTAAAACAAACAAATAAACAAAATACAACTTAAAAAGAAAATCGCTTCACTTCATTTACCACAAACTAATCTGAATAAGACAATCATTAATCACAATGAAGCACTGGACAGCTATTTTGTTTCAGTATGGGTCTATGCTGAAATGCATATCCGCAGTCCACCAGAGATTGTAGCCAAAACTTTCTGTCTCCGGGGCGAATTCTTTGTCATTAGACCAAGAAGCCCGCTCCCAACAGTTAGGTTTTCTAACTCAGTCAATTGACGATTTATTTGCGCGACCTCTTCCATTGTAATTGGTAGGTAACTGCAGAATGTTCGACATGGGTAAACTTCATTGGCCACATATTCTCACTGGAACTCAAGGAATTATCTCGAGAAGTTAATCACTAGTGAGTTCCTATTAATCGCAATTGGCTGTTGTGAAGAATGTTTAATGTTAATTTGGTTTCATGAATTGGTCTGCATTAGACTGATAGGAAAATCAACCACAAAGAACTGGTTTTGCGGTCAAATGGCAAGAGGCCAGGAGTGCGTTCTGTTCCTTGTGGAATTGTGGATGCATACTACTGGAGAGTTCAATGCTAGGTCAAGACCTCTGTCGAGTGCTTCTTGATGACCAACGGTTGTCAACTTAACACTTTGTTAATTTTCGCATTACCCAATTCTAAACATTTACTATAATCAGTTCATTGGTGGCTAACTTCAGGATGTTCCTGAGGCTCTGATGAGAAGTGTGCTGGACTGTTGGAGTTCGCTCTTTTTCGGCGTCAGACAGTTATCATCGATATCAACGAATGATCATCTCGTTGTATCACCAATTTATAGATGTGAGAAGTCTACTATTGAACACAAGCTTTACCCTGGTGTAAATGGTTTGGTGTTCACTAATCTTTAGTTAGATTTTCGGACAAAATGAAGTATGGACAATTCTGACTAGTATTAGGATGAACTTGTATATTGCCGTTGATTTGTTATAGACTGAAGTTGGTCAGTTATTGTTACTATATGTGCATCCTGAGTGGATTACCTCTAACGGATTACCCACTGTTAATATCAACATTGGGATGCAGGTACATCCAACCGATGAGTCCCAAATAGGACGTAACTTGAGTCCTGGATTCCACTTACCAGTCACAATCCAACTTATATAATTCTGACTAGTTTCATACTAGGATAAGCCAACTGTCAAATGCTCTATGGTTTTCTATTAGTACTCAAATAACATCAATATGTAATGAATATACAGTACTAAACGTAATACTTAACTACACAAAATCATTTCAATTCAATTGTACACAATTAATATTTATTCGAATCAATTATTTGTTACAATAACAAAAGTGAACTAGTTAACTAATTCAATCATATTTCAATAGTTGATGACATAATTTAACTGAAATATCCAATGGAATATTTTCCCATTTAGTAAACATACACAATTCAATATGTTTTCTACTATACAATATAAATATAAATAATGTAATAATAATTATTATTAATGTAATGCATATAATGATTATGTAATTGGCTAATGAAAGTATAATACTATGTGTTCTATCACAGAATACATTTAATAATGTTATTAAAAGTTTATTAAATTTATCACATGGTAACAAATGATTAAATAAATAATTAAATTCTTTATTTAATAAAATTATTATGTCATTTATCAATAATTCAATTGATTTATTGATTATGATAGTAATTGGTTCTTGTAAATTTTTTACATCAGATGTTAGCTACAAAATAAAAATAAAAACAAAAAAAAAAGTGTAAAACAATAATGAAATATGAAAGGTTGATGATTGCATAGTAACTAATGTTCATGTTCATTAAATAGTGTTGATTGAATTCAATTGATTGAGTTGTAGTGTATATCATTGACAGTTATCATAGTGTATTGACTGATAGATTATGGTCAATATTATAAAACGACTTGATGAACATCATACTAGTCATTATATTGTGATCAATTAATGCATATATCTTAAACCTACTAGGAGCTAGTCGAGACTTGAATAACACAGTACTAACGGTTGCATCCTATGGAACTGGGTGATTTGGGATTGGAATCCGCAAGAGAGCACAAGTTTCACTCAAAGATTAAAGGTACGTTTTGCTGAAGAGTGCTAAATGACATTACACCCAGATGTAAAGTTTGAGACTGAAATACACACATAAGATAATGAGATTAGAGTGGTCGAGTAACTAGATAAGTGATAGGATAGTCGATTAGTACTGAGTGACCAGTTACCGTTGATTGAAATAAAATGTCTGTGAATAAGAGTGTTAATCAATAAAAGAAGTTCATCATATTAACAGATTAAAGCATAGACGTTTCATCAAAGATGAAGTGTTGTGTCGTTGGATAACTCCTCAAGCATCATCGCATATGAAACGTCAAAATAGCAGTCACTGCGATGTAATACACGGAGAAATATAAAAGGTAATTATAAGCTTCCTGAGTTACCTTTATCGGCGTACATTTGTTAATACAGCTGCTCATATGGAACTAGCTACACAAGCCTCACAATTAAGCAAGTCTGGAACCGAATTTTTGTACACCAATACGTCTAGTTAAAAAAAATGATACTTAGATACAATTAAAAGCTCCATACTGAGTCATATAGACGATACTGAATAAAAAATAAACATCAGCGTAGCCTTCCAAGTTACCTATCATATTCTGATTAATTTACTGCAAAGCTTACGCATACGTCTATTATTTACAACAGAGGCTGTCAACTTTCACATCAACAACCTGATTCGCATATCTTAAAGAAATTTGTATAACCATTCTCATTACCATAGTCCATAATGTAGTCAGTTACAAATTGTCTTGTAACCTGCCCCCCCCCAGCACCTTCTACCTTTTTCTATAAACTAAAATTTCATGTTTCTTTCTGCGATTACTTACTGTTACATATATTTTACATTTTTCTATTCAACTACAATCAATTATCATTCGACCTCTTAGTAACCTTCCTAACTCACTTAATAGATATTATGTAATTCATTATCATTAGAATTGCTTATACTATTTCTTATGTTCACTATTTAGTGGTTTTGTAAAGATTGGTATTAAGTTTAGTTGATTGAATTCATCATAGAATGATGTTGACTATCATTAAAAACCAGGGAGCACTGGATAACTGCCTCGTCCGAATGTACAACTCCCAAGCAGTGTTCACCCTAGATTCCATCCCAGGAGTTTAGGGTGACGAACGCCGTTATACACTTGCTATCGATTTCATAAACCCATCTGATTGATGACATTATGACGTAACTATGTTGTCATTTTACAAGTGACTATGTAAAAATATTCGATTTGCTAAAAAGGAGTTTGCTTATCGCTCTCTATCTTGTTGTTTTATTAAATTTGTAGTGTCGGCAGAATACATAACCCTACCAAACGTATTGTTATCCATTTTGTATGCTCAGTGTATAATGATCAGAAAAGAATAATGCTGATAATCTATAGCACTGAATAGACTGCATCACTGGGCTCATCTTAAAACTGAATGGATTGTTGTTCTTTCTAACTCTGTCTATTAATAAATACCATCGAATATATAAGTCAATTCATAGTTAACCTTTTAGTAATCAAGAAGCTTGTCCGTTCAAGTTAGAATCAACCAGGTTAATGAAGTATCCAGGTGGTGAAACTATACTTCATTAAATACAGTTGAATTATGTAATTAAGATAAGCTTGTTGATTTTTAATGGACTGAAACTGGTCAGTCTCTGTTGCCAAGTGTTACACAGTAACCTAGTGGTTAACACGGTGGCGTTTCGCACGAAGCGGGCTGAGTTGGAATCCCAGTGTCAACATCAACATTGGGATGCAGGTACATCCAGCCGATGAGTCCCAAATAGGACGAAACGCGCGTCCTGGATTCCACTTGCCAGTCACAATCCAACTCAAATATTAAGCAGTTGAATAAGCTCATCAACCATGGTATAAGAATTAGATAAATAGTTAAGGTTATCGTAAAAATCAACAAATCTAATTCTATAAATATCTGAATAGGCAATTTTATCAATATCAGATTAAACTAGAAGTAACTGTAAGTACATGGTTACAAATGTAAAAAAGGAATTACAATATCAATCAATTATTATTTAAGTTGGATTGTTGCTGATGTAGCGATAAATAATCCCCAAAATAAATAGTTACATAAGTCCTCGACATTAATGCTGACCATGTTTGTTTTAGCGGACATGACTAGTTGAAAGGCGCTTGGTCACGCATCATCACCAGATCACGTCACGCCGTATCGTGGAAAGCGACTCTCTCTCTAGTTTGCCAGCCTAGACATTGCTTTTCCGTTGACGCTCTATTTACGATCAAATATAACTTCTCTTCCATCCTGTATTGCCTTCTGATTTATTCTCATTTGTGAGAATGGGTTCAATCGTTAGAAGTTGCCCCGGTAATACCGTAAACGTAACTTAGTCATATATCAGGGTGCACTTCACTGGTAAGTAAAATCTAAGAAGCGCGTTTTATCCTATTTGGATTTCATCAGCTGGATGTACCTACATTTCAATGTTAATGATCACACTGAGAAAGCTACATTTGTACAACAAATTTGCATACATAGTTTTAGTGAGTTGATTTGATTTAGATTCATTAATCCTTGTTGCTATATGTGTGTATTCTCATTAGATCATCTCAATACAATAATAGTTATATAAGAATAATTTGAATTGAAATCTAACTAAGTATATCAATTCATACTATTCAGTATGTATTAACTTATTTATCATGTAACTAAGTGATTATCACATTCAGGATTCGAACTTAGTTCATTCAACAAAATAAATAAAAACATACACACACACATACATACAAAATTTACTTACATTTTTAAATTTATCTAATCCATTCATTATTTGATCAAATTGTTTTGTTAAATTTTTATTAAATTGTAATTTTTCAAATAATTTAAGTAGTAAATTTAATTTTAATGAAATATTATCATATTGATTTAATGATTGATTAATTTGTTCAATTAAATTGATTAAATCAATTGAATTTTTATTGATTTTTATGAATGTAATTAATTCATTTAAATAAATCAATAATTGATATTTCAATGTTGTAAATTTACTAATTTCATTTATAGTTAACTTAAATTAAAAAAAAAAATAAAATAAAATAGAGAAAAATATAAAAATAATAAATTTGATTAAGATAAATATGTAACATCTCTTCCCCTTCCCCCCCCCTCACTTCTTGATTTGTAATTGTTGCTATATGTATATCCTGAGTGAATTACTACAATATGTAATGTTTAAGTTAGATTGTAACTGGTAAGCGAAATTCAAGATGCATGTTAAGTCTTATTTGGAACTCATCGACTGGATATATCTGGATGGCAATGTTGATATTCACACTGGAATTCGAAGTCAATTCGTTTAGTGCCAAACGCCAAACTTATGAATAATCGCTATATCGAGGCAATCCGCTCAGGATGCACATATAACAACAGAGACTGACCAGCTTCAGTATATAACAAATGAATGGAAAGATACAAGTTCATCCTAATAATTCAGTGAATGTTGATAAAATGATAACAGTTTACATTATTATATTTAATATTCAATGGATTGATTGATTACCCTTAAAGATATATATTGATAGAATAACATTGAAAACTAGAGAGTACTAGATAGCTGTTTTGTTTTACTTTGATACTCTTAAGCAGTGAGCAACCTATACTGCATCCCATGTTGGTGAACAGCTAACCCTCTGCACCACGAGATTGGCATCCAACCGTAGGATTTCCACTTCCATCAATTTGTGATATATCATGCAACGATCATTAACTGTCATTAATCATAATTGTCTTACTCCCAACAAGTCAGAAATCCACCAGTCGCAACTTGTCATTAGATTTTTAAGAATATGCTGAAGTCAATCACTAATCAGCTGATCATTGTGATTGGATTGAGATGGTTATTTCTGTGGAGATTCGTATTTTTAATAGGTTGAATATGTCACAGATTGATGTTGGTAGGGTACTATTGAAAACTAGGGATCATCGGACAGTTGTTTTGTTTTAGTGTGAAACTCCTCAGCAGTGAGCACCCTAGATTTTAGCCCAGGGGCTTTGAATTGGCAAACACCTAACCCTCTATACCATTGGGTTGACACCAATGGTAGGATTCCCACTTCCATCAATTTGCAATACATAGACGCATTTAGCAAGAACTGATGTTAGTTGAATAGACATTGAAAATTAAGAATAGCCACAGAATAATTTTGTTTCTAGTCATTTAAAATTTTATAAATCTATCATAACCAACTGATTAAATTTGCATTTAATCGTCTAGTTGATTTGTCATGGACTGAAATTAATCAATCACTGTTTCTATATGTGCATCCTCAGCAGATTGCCTCGATATAATGATACTTTACAACTCAGGGAATACAAATTAACCAATATATGCATTTATACTGTTGTGTTTGTTAAACTAGATGGTTTGAATCTAGAGTTTTTACTGACATTTCGAACAACATCTGTAATGATTAATTCATACAACTGGTAGCATTTTAGTTATTTTATGAACATTTGATTACTTTACCGCCATCTATGTGGTTGATTGACTTTGTGATGATTATCGTTATTTCTTTTTAAATTCCTGTCTAATTAGTTATTTGGTCAACCTGTTTCATTTGAATTGATAGATGAGATCTGTGTCATTGTACGTATTTGTTGCCAATTGATAAGAATGCTGCACCTTTGAGAAATCGTAACGTTCTCCTCATTTAGACTTTTAATACTTTCCTTGCCTAATTTATTCGTATTCATGGTTAATATTCAACAGTTGACGACTGAATTTATCGGTTGTTTGAAGGATAGGCTCATTAGATTCTAGTTTAATCGCGCATAGTTTTAAGGCTAACTAAAATTTTTGAGGGTGACGAACTAGATTCTTCTTACGATAACGGATGCGTATTACAATGAAGATTATGCATATTGGGATGTAATAACTATCGAATACTGTTATGTAGTGAAAAAGATACACTGTTCCCATGATAGTTGCCAATCAGTATACGTACACGTCTATCGCTCGACTACCACTCCCCCCAAACCGAGATAGAGAAAACAACAAATTATGAGCTAAACAGACACAATCTAATCCAATTTAGACCAATTCCGGTCGTAATGTATTTTAATCGTCCCTTTACATATACACAAATTTAGACCACACAGTAAACCAATTAAGGATGTTGCACAAATACGAAACAGAAGAGATTGTGGCAGCGAATGGGGGAGTAACTTGTACACAACTAATTAACTGTGGTCTATAATAAGAAACAACATAATAACAGAAAATAAACTAAACAGGAGGATAGAGTAAGACGAGCGTAACAATAATAGAAATGTAATGTTTACATTACTCACGACCAGAATAAATGAATTAGTCTTCTAAAACACAGTTATGGAAGTTTTTCACCCTTTTTTGGTAATCCAACATAACAAACACATTCTACTTTACACTGACAGTCAGTCCATAGTATTTATTACAACTACATGAGTATCCATAAAAATGCAATTACACTGTAATATGTAATCAAAATCCTGCATGGCAACTAATAAGTATCAGTAACTTACTTTATAGTCTTTTCCATCAAGATAGACAGACAATTTTCTAGCAATAGATGTCATACTGTTTAAATCATTTGGGATAAAATTTGAATAGTTCATATTGACAACTTTATTTATAGATGACCTAAAAGGAAAATAGAATAATCATGATCACGAGTATATTGACGATGCTAATTATTTTAGCTATGATGGTTATAATGAATATAATCATGACTTTTATGGTGTTGACAATGATCGTGATGTTAGTTGAAAATACTTGGCAGACATATCTGTCAAGTAGGACAGCTGAATGTTACAGTGAAGCAACATAAAGAATGGTTGAAACATGTTTCTAGACTTTTGAAACATCTAGAAAGGCTTGAAAATAGATCGGTGATTGTATTACTTGCTTTAGAGGCAGTACATAAAACTGACTTAGATGGAGCTGAAATACTCTGGAAAAGTTTCACCGTATATAAAAAATGATTGATATATGAGTCGCTGTGTGTATTGACCGACTAAAATAGCTTAGATAGAAGATATGAAATGCAGTCGGCTAGGCCACAGCAACTGTTGACTAACAAAACAGGCTCTGTGGTTAACGTATACCGCATCGATATTACTGATTACGACAGTAAGGAGGAAAACAATAAATAGTAATTAGCTAATTATTGCATCGAACTCATTTTCAATCACTTTTTAAACAATATTAAATAGTTAAATGTAGGAAAGCTAGATATCCGTATTGTTTTAGTATTGGACTCCTCAGCAATTTACACTGTGGATTCTCTACTCCAGAGAATCAGACCCAAAGTCCTCTAGTTGGCAAAAGCATTGGTGTCCAAAATTTAACTTGATTCAGTTACAATAGTCAGCCTACTTACAACTAAATTCAGCATGGAGATAACGTCCTAATACGAAGTTGTGAATGATGAAGTTTAGACATATCATTATTGAGATGATTATCACCAGTAACAATGGATAATCATTGTGCTGTATTAAAAACTGATGAGATTGATGATTCTGTAACTGGACGACGGCTAACCCCGTAGAACAGCAGACTAAATGTTCACCAACCTGAAGTCATTGTCTTGAATTCACTAGTAGAATAGAGTGTCCCATACTAGGATAAAAGAGCTGTCCAGTTATCGCTAGTTTTCACTGGTACCCAACCAACATCAATCAGTGATGAATACAAACTACTAAGCTAAATACAATCCGCTTGAATTCACTGCTAAACACTGGTTAGCTTATGTCATTCATCATGATCAATCAGTATTTGTTCTAATGATACGTATCTATAGTGTAATGTCAAACTTATCGTTGTACTCAATAATAAATGAAAAGTCGATAAACACACTCTATGTGATCACATCAGGTATATTTTATTTGATGAATCGTTAGAATTAGTAAATTTCAATTTCTACTTTTAATGTCAATCACTAGTTAGTCGATGATAATCTTTGTCATATGCATAAATGAATCAATTGAAATAACTTAAATAGAAGTGATAGAATACAAATGGTTACATCATAGCAACTATTGACTAAAAAACAAAAAACACCTTTATGGTCAACATTTACCTCAGTGATATTATGAATTACATTCGCAACAATGAGAATATATCAATCGAGATCATGGAAAAGTGTCAATCAGTCAATTAATCAATCAATGCCTGTTAACCCATGTGGAGCATAGTTCACTGATTAGCATTACCTGTCTAACTCTGTCCTAGGCTTTCCTTTTTAGTTATTCCCAATTGCTATTCATCCTCCTCATTACTACTTCCAATTACCAGAGCGATATATTCTTTGGTCTTCTATTTTTCTTATGACCTTAAGGATTTCAAGTTTGTATTTGTCTTGTGCCGCAGTTTAATGATTTCCTCAATGTGTATCCTATCGACTACCAGACTTATTTCGTAATTTCTTACTGGGGTGGAAGTTTGTTGGTTTGTTCTGCTATATTTGAGGTTTTTGTTGATAGTATCTGGTCAGTGGATACGGAGTACCGTGCGTAAACAACTGTTAAAAAACGCCTGTATCTTTTAAAGGGTACTTTTCGTAGCTCTCCAAGTTTCAGCTCCATACAATAGGACCTCCTTCACATTTGTATTGAAAATTGTAACTTTGATGTTAGCTGACAGCTGGTTTTATATCCGGGTGTTTTACAGATGTAGAAATGCTGCTGTTGCCTTATCGATCAATGCCTTCATATCTGAATCAGATCCTCCTTGTTTGCCGATGGTACTGCACAAGTATGTATTAGTTTCCACATTTTGTAGAGCTTCTGGGTCATATCAAGTGTAATTTAGTTTGTATTAGTTGTTTCGCATCAAAGGATGTTACTATTTCCCCAAGTGTATGTTAAGGCCTATTTCTGCAGAGACTGCTTTACACTGTCCGTATTCACCTGTATATGATCGGGATAGAAAAGCTAGTTCATCTACAAAATTCAAGTCGTCTAGTTGCATTCATGTTGTCTACTATATTCCTTGTTTGCCTTGAAATGTTGTAGTTTTCACAATTTATTCAACCAGTAGCAGAAAGCAAAAGAGTGATAGTAAGCAGTCTATAATCCCACTAAGTTTACAGTCGGTCCCAAACCCAGACCAAGCAGAAGTGTTGAGCATAAAATTATCAACCCCATTCCTTATAAAACAACCTTGATAAAAGCACTCTTTACTTTACTTACTTACTTACGCCCGTTACTCCTCACAAAGGAGCATAGGCCGCTAACCAAGATTCTCCATTTAACTCTGTCCTCAGAAATCCTTCCCAATTGATTTCAGTTGCTGTTCATCCGTCTAATGTCTGCTTCCAATTCTCGACGCAGCGTGTTCTTTGGCCTTCCTCTTTTCCGTTTCCCAACAGGATTCCATGTTAATGCTTGTCTCGTGATGCAATCTGATAATTTTCGCAACGTATGTCATATCCATTTCCAAAGTCTTTTCCAAATTTCCTCTCCGGCTGGAAGTTGGTTTGTTCTCTCCCATAGTAGACTGTTGCTGATGGTTTCCGGCCAACGGACATTCAGTATCCTTCGTAGGCAGTTGTTTAAAAACACTTATACCCTTCTGAGGATGTTTGCAGTAATTCTCTATGTTTCAGCTCCATACAGGAGGACTGTCTTCACGTTCGAATTGAAGAGTTTGACTTTGAGGTTGGTTGACAGTTGTTTTGAGTCCCATATGTTCTTCAACTGTAGGAATGCTGCCTTGGGTTTGCCAATCCTTGCCTTTACATCTACATCGTGCCCTCCTTGTTCATCGATGATGCTCCTCAGATATGTGAAAGTATTCACTTCTTCCAAAGTTTCTCCATCAAGTTCAATTGGGTTGGTGCTGCCTGTGTTATATTTAAGAATCTTTCTCTTTCCCTTATGTATATTCATGACTACTGATGTTGAAGTTGCTGTTCCATTGATTATCTTCACTTGTATTTATTAATGTGTATAGGCTAAAAAGAGCTAGATCATCCATCAGAAGAAAATCAATAATAAATGAATACTCTAAGTATAAAATCATGCATAGTAATTAATTTTACCTTTTAGCATCATCTATATTCTTTTGTATTCTTGTTGAATATAGAATTTCATTAAAATTAATAAATTCAGTATAATTTAATAATCGTAATAAACTATAATTTTTATTAGTTTTCATCTTAGTTACTAGTATTGATTGATGTTGACATTGATTACGTAATGTGGAATAAATTTGTTTTGGTATTGGAAAATTGATTAAACTTGCTAATGTAGTAATATTTTTTGTAAATATTTGTTTCCATGTATATTTTAAATAGAAATCAATAATGGAATCAATGAATTCACTACCATGTTGTGTATTGACATAACGACAAAATTCTGTATCAATTAATAATAATAATGTGAATACACTGAATAAACAGCATAAAAGTAAACAAATGAAACAATTTGTTACTAAGCAAAAATATGTTAAATATTTTAAATGAAATTTATTCATCATTACATGAGGTAGATACAATAAACGATGTAATTTAAGTTGAAATGCATTTTGTTTATATTTTCCATGTATTTTCAATGTAAACAATTTAAATGAATCATCTGAAATAATCAATGAGAAAGCAGAAAAGAGAAGAATTTAAAAAAAAAAGGAAAAAATAATAATGAACATAAAGTAAGATAAAGCGTTATTATTGATTATCTTTTTATACTTATGTTAGTTTCCATGTAAAAAAACATATAAAATTGATGATGGTTGTTTGGAGAATGCTAGTTGGTGGCCTATACTCCACGTAGGGTAACAGATATTAATCGATTGAAACTCTATAAGCCACGTGAATTCGAGTATAATTACCAGCTCATTATTGACTAACTTCAGGATGTACTTAAGTTGGATTGTGACTGGCAAGCGGAATCTAGGACGTGCGTTTCGTCCTATTTGAGACTGATCGGCTGGATGTACCTGCATCCCAATGTTGATGTTCACACTGGGATTCGAACTCAGTCCACTTCGTGTTAAACGCCACCGCTTTTCTAAACACTCAGTTACGACTGGTAGAATACAGACTTGTCGAGAATAAACCAGTTAACATCTATAATCATGGATGATTGTTGTTCTGTGTGACATATTGACGGAAGTGGGAATTCTATCACTGTGAACTAGATAGTTCAATGACGTATACGGTTAATTGTTCATTAACCTGAAGCCTTTCAAGTGGAATACAGGGTAAGTACTGCTAAAAGGTTTTGTACTAGAACAAAGCAGCTGATACGCGCTCCCTGATATTCATTGGCACCCTGACAACATCAGTCTGTGACAAATTTGATCAACTAAACCTATGTACAACAAAGTTACATACTGATCATTCTGATCATGCCTGTAAACTGGTATGCTCTCATGTAGAAATTGCTACTTCAGAATAAACTATATTATTATTATACTTTATAAAAGTATAGAAGTAACATTTTGAAAAAGATGGACTTAGAAGATAATCAACGAAGAAAAAGATCAAATTTAATATGATGACTGATAGGTAGGCTGAACCAAAATGAGTAACTAACTACTAGAACTGTTTCCTGAAGGATTATTTTATATGTTTTGGTTGTATTATTAAAGATATTTCTGTGGAGATTGGTATTAAGTTTAATTGATAAGATTCGTCATACACTAGTGTTGGTGGAGTGCTACTAAGAACTAGTAAGCGCCAGACGGCTGGTTCGTCCTATTACGGGAATCTTTGACAGTGCCCAACCTTGATTCCTCCAGAGGAATTAGAACCCAGTGCCTTCAGGCTAAACAAATATTTAGTCATTAGCATCGTTGGGGCAGCGTTTAATGGTAGAATCCTCACTTTCATCAGTTTCTAAATTCAATCAACCAAACTTAATATTAATCAACACAACGCCACCTCCATTCATTTGCAAAAATTAGATCACTAGGAACTAACTTTCAGGTGTTTTTGAAGGGCCATATAGAGGTCGTGACTGGTGAAGTGCAGATTTGTCAGAAGTGAAACAGCTATCACTGATAACAATCGATTATCATCACGCTACATTGTGGATTTATGAAAGTATATATTTTGTATATTTCCTTACATTGTAACCTTTCATTTGATTTATTAAATGTTGCCATATTACTTTACATTTACAGACTCTAACTAATTAACTGTGTACATGTTACCTCAATTACTTATGATTGTTACCATTTGTTTAGTATTGATGTAATTTTATGTCATGAAATTATATAAAGGAATGCTTAAAATACTAATGTGACTTCATCTACTTGACTTAACTATAGTGTATTCATCTCTCCAACTTGGGACTAACAATCACTGAGGGCGTTATGGATTCTCCCTATTGAAGAGTCTCATACTACAACCAAACAGTACTATTTGGACTTGTTCCTTGTAATCAATAATTGTCTCATTCAAACAAATTCTTGATATTATACTAAAATATTCAACACTCTCCACCATAACATCTGTTTTTTTTAATGCATAAATAGGAATTATTAAATAGGCATCATTTATTAATGAATTTACCTTTACTATATACATGTTGTTTAGTCAATAACTTTCGTTGATATACATCTACACTATATAGAATACAATAGATTAATAATAATGTAATCAATAGAAGTAGAAATGTAATGATTACATAACCACCGATTGTAATCAATAAACTAATCATATGTAAACTATTGTCAATTTCATATTGTTTTTCAATAGTTAAAAATGATGTTAATTTATCAAGAAAATTTTGTTGAATTAATTGCCATACAAATAAAAATTCCAATTGATATGAATTTAAATTGAATGTTGATATCATCTATGGAAACAGAATGACATAGAAACAAGAAAATTAAAAAAGAATGAGTAACCAACTATGTGAATATTTATTGTAAACAACAGATAAGTGAGGTGAGTTCATTACAATTTACTGGGGTAGAGTGGGGGGGGGATGGTGGTAAGTATGTGTGAAGTTTCGACTGAGAATGTTAAACTGATGATGTTCTAACTTTTTGGGAGTGAGACGGTTATCATTAATAGTAAGGAGAAGAATAATGAGAAGAAGAGCTTCATCAGAATCATCCTTCCACATGATTCACATACTTAGACAAATTGGAATCTATTTGGATCTTCCAGTTAATTTGATGGGGGCTTTAGTTGATCAATCTCTGTTGTTATACGTGCATGCTGAGTAAATTACCTCGATATAGCTATAATTCATATGTATTATTTGAATGGCATTGCTGGTAGCAAGTAGAGTCCAGGATGTACGTTATGTCACTTCTGTCACTTGTACCACTTAAATGACACGAACTATGGCTATATTGGGGAAATCCACTCAAGATGCACATATAACAACAGAGACTGATCAATTTCAGTCCAAGATAAATCAACGGAAAGATACAAATACATTTTAATTATATATACATGACTATTACATAAGTCTGGCTGTCTAGATTCAGTAGCCTAGTGGTAAACGTAGTAGAGTTTGGTACGAATCAAAATGAGTTTGAGTTCTGGTGTGTACATCAACAGTGGGATGAAGGTACATTCACCTGATAAGTCTCAAATATAACGAAACGCGCATCCTAGAATTCGCCTGCCAGCCGACTGAAACAATACTTATCAACTATCGCCACATAGAGGCAATCTACCCGAGATGATTATATGATAATAGAGACTGTCAGTCCATGAGAAATCAACAAGAAGATGTAAATACATTCTAGTTATTTTGACTACTACCTAACTTTTTTAAGCTTTGTGATGATTACATGATACTTAAAATCATATTTACTTCTTTTCCACGTGACTTTAATAACTTGTTTCCATGATATAAAACTTCTATGTCAATACAGAATTCTATAAGTGTGTGATTTCTCTCTATCAATAAGACTATAAATTCTGGTAAGTTCAATACTCATTTAGTTACCACTACGACTTGATTGTAGGTAGACTAATGTTGAAAACAAAGAAAAATTTTTCAGCTTCATCATTATAGTCTAAAAATAAGTAAATGTCTACAGAACTGAAAAGGATTGAATATCTAGGAGCTTTAGACCGCTGAAGTAATATTCTATAGTTTGCATTTTTAACTTTATCGATTTATTATATCTCGTAAACCTTAACATGTTAGAAAAGAATTGGAGTCCAGAAGGGTGGTTTTTTTTAGATGTAATTGGATCCTTTGAGTTGGATGATTGAACTTCTGGGTTTTCATGTTCATCTTGAAAGACTTCATTAGTGTAAATTTATAATAAATGAAGAGTTAGAAGAATTTATGTACAAGTGACTGTCAACTTATTTCATCGTGATTGAATGAAATTGGTTACTGTTGGTTTACAGTTTCTTTTAGCTGTTTATAACTTTTCAAAAGAGAGGTTATCTTTGAAGCTTCTAACAAAAATGCCATTGAAGTTCATCAACAATGACTGAATCACATATGAAAGGTAACAAATGGAATATCCCGTAGTCTATGTAGATTGTTAAAGTAATTCCCAGTGACCTTTGCTTAAAGGCCAGTAAAATCACTTTATTCAATTTTATACAAATCATATGATGCATTAATATAAGGAGACATAATAAACACCATTGAAAACCAGGGAGCACTGGACAGCTGTTTCGTTCTAGTGTTTTCAATGGTACCCTGCCAACATCAATCTGTGGCATATTCAATCAAATAAATAACCGATCTCCACAAAAATAACTATAATAATAAGTTCACTAGTGACTAACTCCAGGATGTTCCTGAAGCTCTAATGCAAAGTCGTGACTGGTGGAGTTCACACTTGTCGGGAGTGAGATAGTTATCACCAATGACAATTCCGACCCAGTGGTTAGACGTTTACCGTCAATCTCAAGCCCATGGTGCGGAATCTGGGGTGTGCACTGCTGAGGAGTTCCACAATGAAACGAAACAGCTGTCCAGTGCTCCTTGGTTTTCAATGGTACCCTGACAACATCGATTTGTGACACATTTAATCGAACAGATTATTTGTTAAAAATAACTAGCCATATTCATATTTAACAGGATGAACTGCAAGTCAATTTTGAAGAAACTCTAATAGCTCAATTCTGTCGCAAACTTGAACTAATGAAATCCTCAAGACTGACAATGAGATCCTCAAAATTAAACCATCCAGAACAAAGCACAAGATTTAACAAGAATCTGTGGACATAACTCTATAATATTGGTGAATAACTCCTTCAAACAGGGGAATCAACTTCTGAGGTTACTCATATGTAAGAACCATAATACCCAGTGATAACAGATAATATATTGAAATAGAATGTACTGTCGGAAATTAGAAGTATCATTGATTGTACAACAACAAGTGGAGAAATACCTAAGTGTTGGGTAGGCTGAGAAAACCCCTCGAGACAAGCTCAATATGACATAGAAAATCAATAGGATATAATGTGTCCAATCAGAGCAGAGATAGTTATTTTTATCCGAAGCTTCTAGATAGAAGGAAGCCACGTGCTATGTCTGTGATTGGTCAATTATCTTAGCACTACTGTGTTTAGAAGGTTACGGAATCCTCTAGAAGCTTGAAGGACACTTATGATAATATATATGTCCTAGTTTCTGTACATAATCGAACTCTTGCATTAAAGTGTTCTTGCAATACTACCTGTCTTCTCTCTCGTGTTCCTGTTGACGAGTAGTTTCAGCCTGGGGGTCGAATCATAGCTTGGGAGTCGAATCGTGCGGTCAACCGAGACAGATAATAATTTACGACGGAGATCTTGCGGTCGATAAAAGACCTGAACCACGCGTCACAACACTAAGAATCCTGAATGCCTTGTATTTATCCTTGATAAAGTCATGCAAACAAACTTCTCCTTGAATGGTTCTATGCAATGATGAAATCACTCACAAAACCAATCAATTCAATACTTCTTCTAAGTTATTTTAAATTCAGTTTATCTTCAACATTTTCACTATTCAATATAATAGCTTTCTCTAACACTTTGATTTGCATAATGAATTAGTGTTGTATCCTAGTGCTTTCATTGTATACAACTTAATCACGTTACGGATAACTTACATTTTGTATTATTTCAGCTTTTTTCATATCCAACTGACTTTGTATCACATTGAATTGATTTGCAATTGAGCTTAAATTAATATTTAAATCACGTATTAAAAATACCAATACTGAACTGGATTCGAATTCAAACAGTTTAGTATCAACATTGATTAATAGAAGTGAAGATTTCGACTGAAAATGGTAATAACATGAGAAAACAATGAGTTACTGGGTTGAACCTGTTGAAATTATACAGAATTAATTTACATTTGTTAATAGTTTGAAGTGCCCCTCCCCGGTATATGACCAAGTTACGTTTGTGGTATTACCAGAGCAACTTCTAACGATTGAACCCACTCTCACGAATGAGAATAAATCAGAAGGCAATGCAGGATGGAAGAGAAGTTATATTTGATCGTAGATAGAGCATCAATGGGATAGCAATGTTTAGGCTGGCAAACTGGAAAGGGAAATGCTACCCATGGTGCGTCGTGACGTGATCTGATGATGATATGTGAGCGAGCGCTTTCAACTTGTCGTGTTTGCTAAAACAAACATGATCGGCATCAATGTCGAGGACTTATGTAACTATTTATTTTGAGGATTATTTACCACTACAAGTTGAACACCAGAATTTAGCATTTTGAGATCTGCCTTGTCTTAGCATGGGACTGTTCATTAGTGTACATTCATGACACCACAAAGAAATCGAGTTTAGAATATTAAAATTTCCTAGAGGACGCTTAACCACTAGACCACTAAGCCTGTCGACATCCAACGACTAATATTTCTAACTCATTCACTTCGTGGTATACCTGCACATTCTCATCAAATGTTATAAGTTTGGAACTGTTTTACTTACGACATGATTGAACTTTACTTGTCATGTCTTCTCATTAGAAGTTCGGCTATTTACAATCGTTGCTTAACTCATACTAATTGAAGATATCAAATTAAAAATCAATAATCTCTACAACGGCCTATTACAAACGTTACCAGCTCACTAGTGACTACCTTCTGAAGATGATTTCTAGTGGTGTTGAAATAATCGTTGTAGCAGTGGGAGTGTAAGGTATGTACGAAATATTGAAAGTTAAGATCCAAAAGAAGATAAAAACTTGAGGTACCTACGCTGATGTTACCAATTTTTGGCCATGCCAATTCACATTGCAAGAATTACCTTCTTAACTTAGTCACTACTGAAGGTGTTATTGAGATTGTTAAATCAGACATAACGTAGCGATCAAGGTTGAACAACTAGTAAAATTTGGATCTCCATATGAATAAGCGCCTTAAGCTAGTACGGCACTTGCTATCAGTAAATCTACTAGGAGGTCAAGTCTAAGACTTTCAGATTACTGGACAAAAAGTATCAGATCAAGTGGAAGGCAACTAATGGTCGATATTTCTAACTTCAGTCAATAAGTCTCATATATTTGGAGTTACAACCAATATTAACTTACTAGTGGTCTATTTCGGCAAGCAGCTTCTGGAGCTCTAGTGACAAGAATTGACCAGTGGACTTTGACAGTTTTCATTGTGGGGTAGTAATCTTCCAACCATAATAAATGCGGTAGAGCAAATATAAGTTTCGCAGTGACTGGGACGAGAAATATCAATTGTTGAATACTGGCCAACTCAGTAATCTAAAGGTTGAGCATTTGCAGCAAAATCTAAAACCTCTAGTCTTCGTTCTCTTGTGGAGGTAGTGGATGCTCACTATTGAGTAGTCTAATACTGAGACAAGCGTCCATTTCTACTTCCAGATTTTCAGTTGTTCTCTGATTCTGGTCACTTCATGATATCATTCTTACATTCAGCCACTTAAAACCGGTAATAATTAGGAACCTGTTTCGTCCTAGAATATGTGGTGACAGCATCACCAGGATTAGAACAAGTAGCATTCATGATTATTGGTTCATATTTAACCTTTAAATTACTTAGCTGGTGGTCACTGATTTACCTAATAAGTAGTGACAATCTTTAAATCTATCATTTAGCAACTGATTAGAAGAAGCAACTGATTATTTATTAGTTGGTTTATATTATTCAAATATATATTGTATTGCTGATGAATATGATGCGATGTCATTTCATTGTATACTATCTTAGAAAGTTCCACTTATTATTCGTATGCATGTACGTAATACATATACGGATAACCGTATCACAGTACATACTCTGCATCAATGTTTTACACTAGAATGAGGAATGTACACATTGATGGACTCTGTTGAAGTAAGTAACTTAATCAACCTCTTAGCCTATTAATATACTAAAGGCTCAGCAGTCTAGGACAGATTACACTGAAACTTCAACTTATTAGATCAATAACAGTATTAATACAGGGATCTAACGTTTGTCAGTAAGTAAGTAACTAACAACGTAGAATCTGGGAAAATATATTCACAGATCCAAGTTGACATATCACGTTAAGACGAGAACACATATTTACAAAATTTATAAGATGATAGAATACAACAACAATGAATGAAATAAACGTGTGCACAAGATAATAACTATACATAAGATCTGGAAAAACATATGGAGTGAATACTTCTATACTACAACGGCAAACTCTGAACCATGTCACCCAGTGTCGCCATCCACTGATCATGATTATCGTGTCGGCCCACCTACCAAAATGGCTTGGATTAGAAGTCTAAGACTTCATGAGTTGACGTCACGTCATGGTTTAGATGCCTCTGGTTATCTAGTATACTACTTCTACACCAGCCGACATACCGAGACGAGGTAGACTGTACTTAGGCATACACAAAAGAAATGCTAGTTATTTCAGTCAATACAAGCTTATGACCACTTCGACTGGTTTACCATGTTTTCTTAATGCTCTGTATCAAACATCAATATTGCTAATGCCTGTTAACTTGAACTGTTGTCTGTCAAAAAAGTAGCCCGCCTACCTAAGCAATTACGTAGTGGGTGATTCGTGTCGTTAGTCAACAATAATGTAACTATATTGTATTCACAAAAAACGACACTCACAACACACTATATTGTGAACTTTTCATGCGTTTCTATGAGTGTGAAAATTAGAATACATCTGAGTAATGATGTACTAGATGATGTGAAGAAGAATAAGGGTGTGAATGTAGTGCACAATACAGCATAATCATTTTTCTGTGTCTCCACAACTAGTAAACAAAGTATAGAGTCAGTTTATTAAAATTATTAACTATTTGTATTAATGTGTCAGCTCACAGATTCATTCGAAGTGAAGACCTGTGTCAGACAAGGCTGCTTCCTCTCGCCCTTCCTCTTTCTAATGGTAATCGACTGGATCATGAAGATTGCAACATCTCAAGACACTCTCGGAATACAATGGACAACATCGACGCAACTAAATGACTTGGACTTTACAGATGACCTATCTCTTCTATGTCACACACAACATCAAATTCAGATGAAGACAAACAATATACCAGCAGCCTCGGCAGCAGTAGGCCTCAACATACACAAAGGGAAAAGCAAGGTCCTTCGATACAAAACAACAAACACAAACCCAATTACACATGACGGAGAAATTCCGGAAGACGTTGAAACCTTTACATATTTGGGCAGCATAATTGACAAACAAGGAGGGTCTGATTCGGATGTGAAGGCGCGAACTGGTTAGGCAAGAGCAGCATTTCTACAACTGAAAAACATCTGGAACTCAAACCAATTATCAGTCAACATTAAAGTCAAAATTTTCAATACAAATGTGAAGATACTTCTGTTGTATGGAGCTGAAACTTGGAGAACTACGAAAAGTAGTCTTCAGAAGATACAAGTATTTATAAACAACTGTCTGCGCAAGATTCTTCGGATTAGTTCGCCAAATACCATCAACAACAACCTTCTGTGGCAGAGAACTATTCAATTTCCAGCCGAGGAAGAGATTAGAAAAAGACGCTGGAGGTGGATTGAACACACACTGAGGAAGCCGTCAAACTGTGTCACAAGACAAGCACTGACTTGGAATCCTAAAGGCCACAGAAACAGAGGAAGACCCAAGAACACATTACGTCGGTAATCGGAAACAGACATGAAGAGAATGAACAGTACTTGGGAAGAGCTAGAAAGGAATGCTCAGGACAGATATGGTTGGAGAATGCTGGTGGGCGGTCTATGCTCCACTTGGGGTAACAGGCATTGACTGATATTAGGATAAACTTGTATATTCCCGTTGATTTGTTATAGACTGAAGCTGGTCAGTCATTGTTACTAGGACGAAACGCACGTCCTGGATTCCACTTGCCAGTCACAATCCAACTTATATAATACTTGTGAAAAATTCGCTATATCGAGGCAATTCGCTCAGGATGCACATATAGCAACAATGACTGACCAGCTTCAGTCTATAACAAATCAACTGGAATATACAAGTTTATCCTAATACGAATGTGCCCGTTGCATAAGTGTAACTGTCCAGACTTAGTAGTCTAGTGGTGAACGCAGTGGCGTTCGACACGAAAGGGACTGAGTTCGAATCCCATTGTGAACATCAACATTGGGATGCAGGTACATCCAGCCGATCAGTCCCAAACAGGACGAAACGCACGTCCTAGATTCCACTTGCCAGTCACAATCCAACTTATATAAGGCATTGATTGATTTATTTATTGATTGTACTAATATCGATAGGTATATGTATATCTAACTTCCTGATCTAATGATTGAGAGTTTATCTTAAAGTCTGAAGGTCCTAGGTTTGATCACTTGGTAGAATCATTGATTTAAACTACTGAATAGTACCATATAAGGACCCCTAATTTTAATTGGTAATATATCTCATACCAATTTGCAAAATAAAATCCAATAATCATTACATCATTCAATGGAATTCTAACTTACTTGTAGTTGTTTACAATTTGTATATTCTGTGGAATTTTCATTCCACTGACTACAGATTGAATTCAGTGTTCTATTTAATAGTTTAGCATAACCATATAGTTCACCAATATAGTTGTTAACATCTTGTTGTAGAACATTCTGTTGTGAATTAATAATTTGACTGACGATTACAGTTTCATTGATACTTTGACTAATTGACTTAGCAGTTTCTATTACTGACGACAATTCATAGAATTCTAAAATAGATTCTATAATTCTGTCGGCAGTTATCGATAATTGTTTCTAATTGACAAAAAACAGATGAACAGAACAAGTAACCATGATATTTTGACAACTTCCAGAGGTGAATTATTTTACATGTTCCACTGAAGTAAGTTTTATTGACCATACAATACACATGTTGTCCAAATGAATCCTTCGCGGCTATACGAAGGTAACAGTGGTGTCATTTTAACAAATATCTCATGATTACTGATCACTTAATGAACCAGGATTTCACTGGATTTCACATGGTTAACAGGAATTAGCTGAAGCGAATAGGTTTCAGCCTTCTATGTATGAAGGTAGGTATTGACACACGCATTAAAAAACTAAGACTGTGTACGAACAAAAATGGTTCAACTTTTGGTTTCACCATGAACCTAACCTGAATCCATTTCATATTGTCCATTAGATCACGACCTTACTCGACTCTGTTTTCACCATGTCCATTTCTTTCTTTTACATTTCTCTCTCTTACTGTTGGGAAATTTTCCCACTCTTGCTTTCCTCCACTTTAGGGATAAGAAACAATCTCTACTTGATTTTACTATATAATCCAACTCGGAAATCATCACTCTATATCTATTTATCTCAATCACCTTATCTACTTTAAAGTTACTACTTATGTTGCCTGACTTTAAAGATAGATGTCTTGGACAGTCTCAATATAGAATAACAGCATTGTTTACGTTAGATTGCGACTGACAAGTGGAATCCAGAACGCGCGTTTCGTCCTATGTGGGACTCGTTAGCTAGATAAATCAGTATCCCAATGTTGATGCTCACGGCGGGACTCAAACCCAGTCCTATTGTTCAAAACGCCACAGTGTTTAATACTAGACCCCTGAGTCCGGGATGTAACAGTTATGTAATTGGAATATATATATATATATATATATATATATATATATATATATATAATTATTTTGGATCTTTACGTCGATACGTTATAGACTGAAACTGGCAAGTCACTCTGCTACGAAACGAACTGAGTTCAAGTTTTGGTGTGAACATCAACAGTGGGATTCAGGTACATCCATCTGATAAGTGAAAATAGGAAGAAACGCGCGTCATAGATTCCATATGCCAATCACAATCCAACTCAAAAATATTCATGATTTATCGCTATCTCAAGGCGATCCGCTTAGGATCTACATATACCAAGAGAGGATGATCAGTTTCAGTTCATAATAAATCAACAGGAAGAACTAAATGTATTCTAATTGTAGAATAACATCGTTTTGATATTTTGTTACCAGGTTTAATTATTCATGATCATTAGTCTACTGTCAATCTCGATATCACGAATTGATCTGAATCAAATAACCACTAGTCACCTGGAAGCACTGGACAGTATAAGACGTCTCAACAGTGCACATCCACGACCCCATCAGGAATCGAACCCAGGACCCTTTGACTCCGCGGCGAACGCTTTACCATTACACCACTGAGTCGGCTCCTAACGGTTAATATTTCCAATTCAGTCATTTTGCGATATGTTACGCGACCTCCTCCATTTCGTCGGTGAGTTACTGCCTCACACCCGACACGGTTGAACTCTACCGGTCACGTCTTCACACTCGAACTCCAGGAATTACCTCAAGAAGCTAGTCACTAGTAAGCTAATATTAATTACAATCAGGGGGGGGTATAGAGAGAGTTAATTGTCCCGGGTTTGTTCCCCAATGCGGTCGTGGATGCGCACTGCTGAGGAGTCCCATACGAGAACGAAACAGCTGTTCAATGCTTTTAGGTGATCAATGGTTGTCTGATTCAGGTTAATTCGTGATATCGAAATCGATAGTTAACTATTTCTACAAACCCCGCCCCCCTAAGTTTTAGTTTACTTAACTTGTTCCTCTTTCCATGTATTAACATGTTCCTCCAGTTGTTATTTCATTTCTCATATATCATCATATCTATCTAAATGAATTGTACAGCTAAGAAAATGTAATCACTGAACAAACTTCTTATACTTCATAATCTTTATTAGTATCCAACCAATATCATTCTATGCCAAAGAACCGTTAATAGAATGTAAACCATCAATAACTTACATCAACATTTTTCTCAATGATTACAAATGTATGTTTAGTATCTAATTGACCTTGATCAATTATTTCTTGTAGATAATCTGTTAATTTATAAACTACTTCATTCATTAAAACATTACGAAATGTTGTTTGTGTTGTATTCATTAAATTAAATTGTTGATAATTCACATTCATTGCATAGAAACTAATTATGCATAGGCTAATGTTGATACATAATAAACAATAAATGATTATTTTAAAACTAAGATAAATTTTACATTGATGATTAAATTGTGATGATGTAATCAGAAATGAAGTTAATTGATTATCAATTGATTGTTGTATGTTATTATGATTAATTGTTGTTGTTGATTGTGATGCTGATGACGTAATTGATTTTCTATGTGATTGATTAGATAATTGATGATTATACATTGATTCCTATCAAAGTTGGGAATTGGGGGGGGGTGAAGAGGTGGAGAGAATTTATTATTATTGAAATAGTTACCATGGTTATGTACATAAGTAAATATACTTTAATAGCTGAAAGAACAAATTATATATATATATGGGAAGTGGTTTAGTTGTAGTCGGTAGAGAATCCTGGATCTAGGTGTCGTGATATTTGGCACTCGTCAGCAAGGCTTCAATCATTGAAGTTATTTATGGTTCCCGATGGGTTTAATCTCGGGTCGCTTATCAACACAGTCTGTGGAGGTTATCCCTGAGTTATTGTGGACGCGACTGATGCCTGTAGGACTGAGAGATATAGATTTGTAGTTTGATGTTTAGCGAAGGCAGTCACATGTCGTGAAGTTAGGTCGCCAGACATTGAATCCACTGTGAAGTATAAGTAACTTCAAAGATTCCAGGTACACCTTGTCGATGATCACAAAACAGCATAAAGCCTATGTCCAAAGTTTCCTACCATATTCTCTTAGGCCACCTCCCATCTCAAAATAATACCAGTAATGTCGAGTTACTTAAACCTGTAGGCACGTTACAAATCAATCGACGGAATTGGATCAATAATATAAAGGACTTAATAAACATCAAATCGGTCATTATTCAGTGATCAACTAGTTCATTCCTATGGCATTCACTTCTAATTCACAAAAAAATGTTCTGTTGTTGTCGGTGTTATGTTATGCCTTCTATTTTTATTTTCTTTTCCTTAGTCGTATACTGTAGTATGTAGGTGGAATGAAATACCACTAGGATACTGTGACTAATTTTCCTGTTGTAAAGTATGTTACCTTGGTTCGTCTACTAGTGAAATATAAGTTCGTAGTTGCCATGTAAACTTATACAGTCTTACATATTGAAGTTAAGGTTAAAGTTCAAATCGAGCATTCTGTACAACATCCAATAGTAACAATCATTACATACATTCTGGTGACTGACTTCATTAGGTCACTTCATAGCTCTGTTAAGAAGAAGTGACTAAATTAATTTTTTCAACTCAGCACATCCATTCAGTGCAATGATATCGCTGGATCTAAACTTATTCAGAAGAGCCAGTAGACTCATTACAACTAAAAACGATAAACAATACGAATACAGAAATATAATCAACATCCTACGACTTAATAATTTTCCAATGAATATTATTAAAAATTAACAAAAACGAAACGACTTATTACTAACTAACAGTAAACTAATCAAAACATCTTAGATTGGTACAGTCGTTCTACCTTACCGTCAAGACACAACAGATGAATTACAAAGAATTCGAAAACAACACGGAATTCAAACTTTCAACAAAACTACCAACACTATCTGAAGTGCATTGGTTAAAATAAAGAACAAGATCCTTTTCACCTCAGCACAGAATTGTGTCTGAAGCCTAGGTTGTGTCGACTGTGATGCTTTCTATTTTGGAGAGTCTTCACGAGAAATCAAAACTTGTGCCAAATAACATGAAAGCTATACTAAACGACCTCCTAATAATCCTGTTGAACTTGAAAAATTACAAATTAAATCAGCATTAGCAGTACATGCTATCACTATCACAACCATAAGATCGATATAAAAAATATCCGAATCATTCAAAAAGGTTTTTTCCAATTATGAGGAAAGACGAATAACTGAAGCGCTTCACATTTTGTTAAATGCAACTGCACTTAACAAAAGGGAAGGTGCCCTCCTATCCACCCAATATGGACATTCTATCCAACTAACTACAATTATAGTACATCAAATTTCATACACATGAACATACACATCACTTTAACATTTACATACATGCCTCATTTCAAATCACCTTAACCCAAATGACTTGACATTATGACACGATTAAAGTTGCATTTTGATTGTACGACTTTATTTTGTTTTTTGATTTGTTCCATTGTGTATTATCAATTAATCTTGGCTTAATTCAATTCAGTTATTCATTTCTCTGAAGAAGCGACTTGTACTAAGCCCTTGAGACGTCAGAAATTTTAATTTCTACTCATTGGAATTTTACAAATACACATGTATCACTTATTTTAATTTTAGTATATTTTGAAATGACTGAAGTTATTAGTATAAGCCTCCTTTTTAAACTTTAAGCACTGATTATGAAATTCCATGGAATAATGGATGTCTGCTACCATTGATGAGTTCCAAACTAATTCAATTATTTGTAGATTTTAGTAGTTGTCTAACTATCAGCAATATATATATCGTCAGTTGTACAACATTCATTCCTAAATGAACCAGAAGGTTTTCTAGAAAGTACAAACACCATAGCTACTCTAGAAAACAACTGAAGTATTCAGTAAGCAAGAGGACACAATACAAATAATACTACAAATTGATTACATTTCTGTCGTAATCCTATAATGTAACAAATATTTTACTTCAACTTCAGTGACTACTACTTACTTATAAAAAGTAATACATTCTATAACTTAAATTTTATTGTTTATATCATTTGGAATTATGATTTCGGGATAGATTTAGTTCATTAGGTTATATGGAAATCAGGTGAATAAACCAACCAATCAGGATAAAAGGATACATGAAGACTGTACAACTAGAGACACTCTTGTCAGGAACAAAATTATCCCATACTTCAGTTCATGGTAAGTCAATCATCTACAACTAAAGTGAATTCATCTCAATTGATTCATCTATTTTAAAAAGATAAGCATTATGAAAAATATCCAATCAATATTCTCTAACAGTTCGGTTACATAACCGTTGTCAAGCAAATAATGATTTCATTCATTCCTAGTAACAGTAACAGTTATGATCAGAACTAAACACTCTATTTATTACATATATATGGAATATTCATTCATTAAATTCAAAGTACTTAAATACAAGATTACGAGCTGAATTTTTATTACGTAATCAAATGAATTAGTCAATCAGTCGGTTATGAACGATTCAGCATGTTATGACCACGGTAGACAGAGAAAAAGTTTTTCATAGTTAAACACAAGTCTAAACGATAGTTATTTCAAAATTTAGTCAGTTTACGATTAATCATGCGATCTAATTCATGTTTGACATGATTGAACTCAACAAGTGGTGTCTGTTCGCCAGAAAACTAGGATTAGCCTCAATTATGAGCTGATATTGAGTGTAAACGCTTGTACTGAAGATCATTGAATTTAGTCAAATTCAGACCAATTCATGATTGCAAATTAACATTCAACAATCTCCACAACATTGAATCAAAATCAATATCAGCTCACCAGTGATTAACTTCTTGAGGTAATTCCTAGAGTCTTAGTGAGAAGACTGGACCAATGAAGTTTAACAGTGTCGGGTGTGAGGCATTTTTCCACTAATGAGGTTGTGTGTAGGTGGCAGCTCAGCGGTCTGATGCTAAAGCATGCAGCGTGGAACCAGAGTGTTCTGATTTAAGTCACCAATTAGAAACTAGATACATACTACTACAGAGTCCCATATTAAGACGAAACAACTGTCCAATGCCAGTTCCTAGTGATCAATAATTGCCTTTTCCAAATCAATTCGTGATATCAAATTATCATACAACAGTTTTATTACATTAGAATTTGTTGATTGTATTCTGCAACATCTCATTGTTATCATGGTTACTATCTAAAGTGAACGAAGTCGAGAAAATTTCACTTAACTGAACACTACTCACTAACTTTAACAACCCAATGAATCATTTCAGTTGATTAGTGAAGATAATGTAAACATGACTTCACATCTCATTTGTTGTCAGCATTCTCATTAAGAAGATACCGGCACATTAGATGGTGTATATTCATGGGAATTGTTATGTATGTTAATCTCTTTCAAATTATATTGCACATTATGCTAATCTATTGCTGATGTATGTTGATTAATGAATGTTAATTGAAATTATGTTTATGAGTGATTTCATTGTAGTGTGTAATCTTCATTAGAAGATGATCAAAAGTGTTCGTTGACGCTGTTCACCTCTTCCATTGATTAGTAAATTCTCATTAAATCATTTAATTAGAAGACAATTTCAGTAAAGATAGTTCATCTCCATTGATTACTCAATCGTTTTATATTCAGAATGTACAATAAAAATAATAAGTAAATCAATATTATTTAATTGAATATATATCACAGATTGATGTTGGCAGGGAACATTGGACAGCTGTTTCGTTCTAGTGTGGAACTCTTCAGTCAACTCTCCAATTAAATAAAATAACCAATCTCCACAAAAATAACCATCCCAAATCAATATTAGTCAAATGATTGTAATAGTAATGATTATGTTATGTTAAATCGTTATGTAACCAGTGTCAAATTGTTCATCTAGATACATTTAAATGATTGACAGTATGATTAGTTGAACGAAATATATAACTAACTAAACGTTATACATTATAAATGAATGTATTAGTACACATATACAATATGGAATACTTCTTGTAACCCTTTACTTACTGCTAGAAAATATTTATTCAATTTGAATGTCAATCCAAAAAGGGGAATTAGTTTTCTGTTACTTATATAGGTGGCTCTATGGGAAAGGCTGAATTTTTTAATGCACGCTGCTGTGATAAAATGTGATTCCTTATGTTTGAGCTATCGAATCATTACCTACTATTTAGCTTTTCATCAATCAATCAGTGCCTCTAACCCCTAATGGAGCATAGGCAGCTGACTAGGGTTCTCCTGCCAACTATCTTCTGGGATGTTCTTTCCACCCTCCTCTTTCTCCATGTCTATCTTTCATGAATATTTTATACAATCCATTTCCTTTTTATCATTATGATGAGCAAATCATCTCATTTAGTTTAATATTTTTCAATTTGATAAAGATCTAACTAATGAAACAATAATAACCGCTTATACTTATGATTTTATTAGACGACGCTAAGTTCAACGCATCTTTTGTCAAACATTTGAAATTATCTTTATGAATAATTTGGCATTGGTTACGTAACGACCAACACAACTAAACATTAACATCACTACCACTTGATTACTACTGATTTTTGTATGATTTTTATGACAAATCATAAATACTACTAATAGAATAAGTAACCAATTGGCATAAAATTTTTTCATCATTATTTCAGTTGGATTGTTACTGGCAAACGGAATCTAAAACTCAAGTTTCATCCTTTTTGAAACTCATCCCCTGAATGTACCTGTATCCCAATGTTGATGTTCACACTAGCAACAGAGGCTGACCACCTTCAGTCTATTACGAATCAACGGGAAGATACAATACTTATTTTAATTTCTTCATCATTGTTTTAAAGAAAACGTAAACAACTAAATTGCTTGAAACTGTTTATATGCTACCTAAGTTACTTGCTACACTTACATTAATGTAAATATCTGATGAGTTGGTTGAACGGTTCTCGTCATTCTTCATTAACCATTCAATTGAATGTAACGATGCAATAGATTGAATTGGATTGCATTGATTAGATCTACATGATACAACATCACTGTTATCATCATTGTTGAAGCAATTCATATTAGTCTGGTTAATTCTTTGTTTTAAAATGTCAGTAATTTTTAATTTGTTTAAATATTTCAATGAATTTGTTTGTTTAATACATTTTGGCGGGTAGATAAACAGGCAATAACTTAAACAAATAATGATTGATAATAGAATACAAAAACATTCAATTATTATTAAAATAATAAATTTTCTTGTTTTAATCAATGGATTGAACATTGATGCATTTTGATTCAATGATACAATTTGATAAACATTCAGATTTTGTACATTATCAAATAACATACGATATAACATTTGACTAAAAAATGCATAAATATCATTTATTTCAGCTAATTTTAACAATACTACTGAATTATCTTTATCAGTAGTATCATTAGTAGTAGTAGTAGTTGTTGTTGTTGTTGTTGCTGTAGTGATGGTTGTAGTAGTCGTGGTGATAAAATTAATTGATGAATTATCAAATAAACTATTGTTTACAATAATTGGTTCAAATAGATAATTTAAAATACCGCCATCTTCAAATGGCGCCAAAATTTCACCAAGTAACTTGATGTAATAAAGTAGATTCAATTGAAAATCAATTAAAAACATTTGAAAATGTATGATTTTCTACCTTAAAGAAATAAAATTACAGGAAAAACTTTAACATTCAGTAAAATACAATCAATGAATGAATAAGTTTACGATTATATGAATGAAGTATGAATCTCTAGTTGCATGTTGATGATGATGCATAGCCATCCAGTGCCAGATAAGGATGTCATGAACTCGTTCTTTGTTGAGGAGGTGAGTGTATACTGACACTAAGAAATTTCATAATAGGATGAAACATCTATTCACTGTTTGATAGTTCCAAATTGCTGTCATGCCTAAGTTTGTTTGTGATGCCGAATTCAATTTCAACTATCCCACCCCATTCAACAATAATCAATATCGGCTAATTGGGGTGGTGGGGAGTGCTAAATTTATAAGGCAATTTGTAGACTTCCGATAAAATTAATGTGAGCTGTAAGGTAGTTAGATATTCAAAGTACTGGATGAAGTGGTTAAATGTATCGCTAATCGACTGAAATTAATTATTACGCAATGATTCAATAGCCTAACGAGTAGAGTTAGCCGAGAAAGATGCCGTCTAATAAGAAGTTCCGTACAACGGAAAAGGGTACGTTCAGTGCTTTATTCTAATTTTGAATAGTTATCAAACTCAGATCCATGGTTTATGTGGCATTTCAAGTTTTTGAATGAATAGGAGTCTATCAGTTTACTGAAGTGGAAATAAAGAACTGAGCAATAGATTTTTAATGGGATGAAATCGATTCATTGGGTCCCTGTTTGTTTACTTTGTTTATTTTACAATTGATATCATGACCTCCACAACGAGTATCATGGGTTCCCTCGTAAGTATATTTACTACAGAGTGAATACGATTTTTATTATTTAAATAACGGAACTTTCCACTTATGATCAGGTTCGAACTACAAACCCCTGATTTCTTTCTTTCCATCTTTATAACATTAGCCCATTGATCTCACACTACTTAGCTCAATAAATAGTGAATATGTGTGAAATTCTTATTTGCTTTTGTATATGAGAGTGTGTTATATTGGGAGACTTAAGAAGAATAACTAACTTTAAGAATTTTACTTTAGAATTGTTTCAGTTGTTTTAGTTGTGTCTAAAGTTAACACTTTAATTCATATCATTATGATGTTTTTCGTTTCCTGTCCTCCCGTTTTACACATTGACTGTTACTGTATCATTTCTCGTTTATGAACTTCAGTTAACTAATTGTGTATACGTTATCTCTCTTCACTACCATTTTCTTCCTCTTTTTGTATTACTTTTAATCCCCTATTTGGATGGCTGCATGGTCTAGTTTTGTGTATATATAAAGGAATGCTTGAAATGTAATATGATTTATCTGATTGATATAGCAGCTTGTATTCTTCCTGTTTCTGACTTAGAAATGAGTAGGCGTCAAGTAAACTTCCAGAGACCGACTAAGCGATTATTGGTGCTGTAAGTGTAACCTCATGCTCAGAAAAAACATATCAATTAATTAGTCGTACTTCCCCATCATAACAGCTTATTTTTGACGTCATAACAGAATGTTACATGATAAACATCACAAGAATGTCTAAAGTAAAGTTGTGAAAATTAAACATTTTCTTTTGATGATAAAAGCTTAAAGTAATGTAAAACACATAAAAGTTTAAGTTTACGATACCCACCACACCCTGATATTGAGATTCTCACTCTGTCTCTAACTCTATAGTGCTTGCATTAGACACCGAAGCTAATGATTCCAAGTAACTTATTCAATGTGTATAAAGATTAGGAGCTGACCATTCACGGTTCTGAATAATAAGAATGAGCAATGAGGTTGACGAATACCGAGAGCTTTGCATGTGTGGGCCACTCAGAGTCCAGTAGTAGAATTCCTACATCCATCAATTTGTAGTATAGCGTTACGATCACGTATTGTCATCGGTGATAATCGTCTTACGGCTTCTCACTAGACTTTCAGGAACATCCTGAAGTTATTCAGTAATAAGCTGATCACTGTAGTCGAAATGAAGTGATTTGGGGAGATTGGTATTAAGTTTAATTGACTGAATTCTTTACAAACTGATGTTAGTGGGAATTCTACCATCGGTTGCTAGCTTATTGATGCAGAGGGTCAAGCATTTGCCAATATGAAACCTTTAGAGTAGAATCTAGGGTGTATAATGCTGCTGAGTTCCATACTAGAACGAAACAGATGTCCAATTTATCTTCGATTTCAATGGTACTCTACCATCATAAATCTATGACGAATTCAGTCAACCAAACTTAACACTAATGCATCATTTGAAAGTTTCCTGGTTGTTTAACTACATTTAGTCAATGATATAAATTACAGAAAAGGTTATCGCAACGATAGCATAACTGGAAAGCAAGTAACCAAGAACAATGAGAATATAACCTTAATACTGGTTATATTAACAGAACATAATGACGTAAGCGATCAACCTTAACTGTAGAAACAAGAATAACTGTAGTTACCTAATGCAACTCATAAACTGTGGTTAGGTTTATCATTTGGATAATATTTCCAAATATGAAGATAAAGAGATTGCCAATTAGAAATGTTTACATATTATAACCCATGGAACTGAATTGTTGGTATCGATGTAGTGCATTCGACAAAAGTACTTACTGTAGTACTTAACTGGAACATAATCATCTTAGTAACTTTAAACTTGTGATTTAAGAATAATATAGATATTAAGGCTGGAAGCTCTACAAATGTAAAAATAACATAATATTGTTATATGATTGATGGTAGTCAACAGGTAATTAACACTCGTATCAGAAAATTATACCTGTATGGTTCGAACCCTTACCACATAATATTCCAGTCTGAGAAGTTCCAATTGAGATATTTGAACAGTGACTTACCTTCCGTCGAATTTAAATATTCACATTCATTAACCAAAGATTAGTAATTAGTATCATTTCATTGAATTCTTACAGTATAATTGTCATATATCCACTAGTTCAAAAAAGATTATCAGACTCGTCAGGATCAAAAGTTTACTGTGACTTGTCTGTAGTAACTTATTAGAAGCTTAGGTCAACAGTTTCCCATTGATTGCCTCTAATCATTTAGTTATTCGATTAACATGATTAATTAGCATAATATACAATTCTAAATCACTACTTTTTATAGGTATTTTCATTCAACAAAGAACAAAAATATTTACAAAACTTGGGCGCCGAGTGTATGTAAGACATAATGAATAGAATGGATTTGTAAATAATCTCAGCTGATGAAATTAAAGAAAAATTCCAACGTTTCACTCAGCAATCTGGTTCGAGCTTCTTCAGGGAAATAACCAAGATCAAAAAATATCGAATATAAGAGAGAGGCTACATTTGAATTATGATTATCCAATCGTATACAAGATATGAACATGTTCTATGAGACATTGTAAGTGAATTAAATGTTGAAATTGTTGTGGATGAAGGGAGGTGTACACATTGTGTGTAGCTTTTCATGTTTCAATTATATGCACACATAGACTGCTATGAGTTATGTTCACGCTGAGGGGTAGACAATCTGAAGAAAGGCTTCCTATTAAATCATGGTAGAAGTAAATCAATGTAACGACAATTATGAGTCAAAGGTTGGGTGTATATTCGCAAATTGGTAACACAATGAAACTGTTTACTCAGGAGTAAACAATTCTAAAATCAATAAATCAATAAAATGAAATTGCGTTGGAAGTTGGAGTAATAGATGTTTGAATTCATTTTTTAATCATTAGTTGCCATGGTGCAGCTAACAGTACTCCATCTCGTCGGTTTATATTATTCGGATTTGCCCATATGTATAGGGCCTCAGATGTTAACCTTACTTTGTAGGAATTAAAACCTTTTTGAAGGATTTTAATCCCATCAAAAATGATACTGTGTCTTGATTCTATTGAATGTAATGCTATTACCGACTTATTTTCAAGTTTTCGTATATCGTCAGAGGACTTGGGAATATGCCTCGAACAAATTATATGTTCCTTCACCCTTACATTCAATTGTCTTGATGTTTCTCCTACGTATATAGCATTGCATTCATTACATTTAATCTCATAGACACAGTTTGTCTGTTCCTCTTTTGGTACTCTATCCTTGATATTTACAAGTGCAGAGCCTAGTGTATTGTTTGTTCGAAAGAAAACACGTATGCCATGTTTATTTAAAATTCTTCTAATCTCTTCAGATGTTCCATTTCTGTATGGCACAACCACATTCTCAATCCATTCTTTCGGTTTGCCTTTTTCATTACGTTCCTCTTTAAGTATCTTCTTGACAAAGCTCTTGGGGTAGTTGTTCATCATTAGTGAAGACAATACTAAGCTAAATTCAGTTTCTTGGTCTTTATTATCTGTGACTAGTTGATGGATTCTGTTTATCAGGTTCCCAACAACTGTCACTTTCGTTGATTTGGCATGAGCTGATTTATGGTCTAAGTATTTTCCATAATATGTTGGTTTTCGAAAAATGTTAATCTTAAGACGGCTATCTCGCTTCCTTTCGACTAGACAGTCGAGGAAGGATAATTTGTGATCGATAGTCTCGATTTCCCTAGTGAATTTGATGTTGTTGGAAATACTGTTGGCCTTTTCAAAAAGTTCATTTAATGCGTCTCGTTTCGTAATAATGAAAGTGTCGTCTACGTATCTTAGCCAAAGTTTCGGCGGATAAACACATTTTGAGAGTGCACTTGTTTCTAGTGAATGCATAAATAAATTAGCAACTATTGGAGACACAGTAGAACCCATCGCTACACCTTCTGTTTGTTTATAGAGGTCTCCTCTAAACTTAAACAATGTAGAATTTAAGCATAAATTCAAGCATTTAATAATTTCATGAGGATTTAAAAGAACATCGTAGACTTAAGCCATTGTCTGTTAGTAAGTATTCATTTATAATGTCTAACGAATTGTTAACGGGGACATTAGTGAATAAAGAGTAAACATCAAAACTTGCCATTACTTCATCTTCTTCTAAATGTATGTTTGTAATCTTGTTTTTAAAATCAAATGCATTTTTAATTCCATATTTTGCCTCTTTATCATATGGTTTAAGTACTCCACCCAGATATTTTGCTTGATTATATGTTGGAGAGTTTGTGTAGTCTACCACTGGTCGTAATGGGACATCCATCTTGTGGATTTTTGGTAGTCCGTAGAATCTACAAGGGTTGCAACTTTTTTGAGCAAGAGAGAACTATAATGAATGTCCTAGTTTCGACTTAATAGATCGTAATACTTTACTTGTCTCAGCCTTCAGGCTGTTAAGGGTGGCACGACATTTTTGCTGTCTTAATTTTTTTCATATGGACCCTCATTTAGGTGTTTATTTGCTTTATTGTTGTAGTCAGAGGTGTTCATTACTACCTTAGTATTCCCTTTATCTGCCCTTGTGATGATAATTGATTTTTCTTTACGTAGAAGAGCATAGGTTTCGTTCTTGGAAAGATTAGAGATGTTCGGCTTCTGGTTTAATAATGTAGAGGAAATTTTGTTCCTCACTATATTAGCTTGATCCTCTGGTAATTTGTTCTGAGCAGAAACAATCGTTAGAATAACATCAAAATCACTACTGCTGACTGTTGTAAAGACTGTTAATTTGAAGTTTTACATAATGTAGTCATAGAAGATAAGTGAACATAAGATGAAACTAACTCCTCACTTATATTCATTCATACTCACACCAAAAGTCGAATTTTTCAAGATTTCCGACAAGGGCTTCACCATTTAACTATTGAATTAGCATTAAATGGTTTACATTTCATCCAATAGGTAGTTCCACAAACTCAACACAATAGTCATTTGTTTACTAGTGACTAGATTGAGTAATCAAACGACAAGACATGTAGGACAGATTTCAGTTATATGAATTGTCAGACAGTCGCCTATAAATGAAATTATGGATGAAATTATACACAAACTAGGTAGATAAACCACTTAATGCTAACTTAATAGTTTAAACGTTGCACTTAAACTACGAAAACTCAGTGTTCTGAGTTCGATTCCCAATTTAAGTGTAAATGTACAGGTGTCAAGAAGAATTTTCATATTAACACAATATCTAAAGAAGAAAAAAAATCAATAGTAGTATAGTCAAATTTATCAAATCTTCTATCATTAACTTATGCCAAATAGTCAGTTCGTCTAATTCATCAATACTATGACTTCATACCGACTAAGTGTAACTGATACTTTACTTGGCGTCATATACAGGACAGGGAAACATTAATCTCCCTTTCACAAAGTGACAATTAAAATATTCGGTATTGAAAATCGGACATAAAGACTAGTTCAATGTTCAATAGAATTTAGAGTTGTTCAATATTCAATATATTAATAACAGAAATGAGATAGTTAATTTTAATCATTTGAAAACGTGGTAGGGTATCATTGAAAACCAGGAAACACTGGAAAGCTGTTGATCACGGTCAGAAGATCTTAGGCTAGAATCCCCAGTGGAATCAAGGCTACACAGGACTGAGAAGTTCAACAGTAGGACAAAACAGCTGTTCATTGCCCCTTGGTTTTAAATGGTACCTTGCCAACATGAATCTGCGACATATTCAATCAATATTCATGGTAATTAAAGTTATGACGTATACTGATTAGATTATGTCATCAAATTCACTTTATATGTATTACACATTTAGATACATAGAAACAAAATTGTTTTAGAATGTAAATGAGTATGAACAGCTAGTTAAACTAATATATGACAATGGTATTTTTTCATTTAGTTAGGTTCATATCAACAATTGTTTAGATTAAATTAACTGATTATTGGATTTTAATTAATGTGGTGCCAATCGATTTCTATCAATGAATGAATTTAAATATGGTAACCGTTAGTCTAGGTAACTGAACATTAGATGCTCTATGTTGTTAATGGGTAGTTATAGACCACTTAGCTCAAAAGAAACGATGATAGACATTCAGATTGATTGACCTGAGATTGAATACTTCAAAATGTATTGGTTTCCTTTATATTGGCTGTAGGCCTTACTGACAAGTGCTCTAATAGCAAGTAACAGGGTTTCATACTGACTTAGATCAAACTATCTGCCATTTATATAATCACCAATTGTCTCAATACTTGTTTTAATTGCCTTCCTCATTAAATGTATCTTTAGATTCCCTTACTATTCTAATATTTTCTTCATCCAAATTCTTTTGTTTTGATGTGATTTTAAAGATTAAAGCATCAATCGATGTGATTTGTAGAGAGCGGTTTCAATGTATTTTTTTTGTATTTTATCATTAATTGATCGCAATCAAGATTCCATTTAAAAGTTAGAGTACATCTTAGTGTGAAACTCAAAAAAATCTGTACTCTCAGTTAGAAACAAAATTGTTTAGATTAAATTAACTGATTATTGGATTTTAATTAATGTGGTGCCAATCGATTTCTATCAATGAATGAATTTAAATATGGTAACCGTTAGTCTAGGTAACTGAACATTAGATGCTCTATGTTGTTAATGGGTAGTTATAGACCACTTAGCTCAAAAGAAACGATGATAGACATTCAGATTGATTGACCTGAGATTGAATACTTCAAAATGTATTGGTTTCCTTTATATTGGCTGTAGGCCTTACTGACAAGTGCTCTAATAGCAAGTAACAGGGTTTCATACTGACTTAGATCAAACTATCTGCCATTTATATAATCACCAATTGTCTCAATACTTGTTTTAATTGCCTTCCTCATTAAATGTATCTTTAGATTCCCTTACTATTCTAATATTTTCTTCATCCAAATTCTTTTGTTTTGATGTGATTTTAAAGATTAAAGCATCAATCGATGTGATTTGTAGAGAGCGGTTTCAATGTATTTTTTTTGTATTTTATCATTAATTGATCGCAATCAAGATTCCATTTAAAAGTTAGAGTACATCTTAGTGTGAAACTCAAAAAAATCTGTACTCTCAGTTAGAAAACCAGAAAATCAAACTTATGATTTCCAGGTCCTTTGATGAACAAATAAACATTAGTACCACTAATATCAACTGATAGGATTTCCACTTCAATCAATTTGCTATCTAGTGCGGTAATCAGGTTAATGCCAATGACTATGACATTTTACTCCTGACAGGTTTGTTTTACTTCATCAAATATTTGTTGAACTCTATCACAAACTTATTTCATTAAGAATTCTATTATTATAAGCTGATCGGCTTAGTGGTACTGATGGATAAGAGCTCACCTTAGGGCCCGGTAAATCGTTGATTCTATCCTTTCTTAAGTTTCAGAGTACTTTCTGTTTAGAAGTTTAACAGAATAATGAAATAGATGTCAAGTGTTCCCCAGTTTTCAATAGCTGCTAACTGAAATCAATCGATAACAAATATGCACAATAAACTAACTCAATGGTTATCTAAATTGTTGCAGCAACTAGACTATAATTTGACATCCTACGTACTATCACATCATAGGTGAAGGTATGGCAGTAGTTGGTAGGAAACCACACTTAGCCTAGGTTTGGTGCTATTTAGCATTGGTCCACAATAAGTTGTATTTGTTATCCTGAAGTAGATTGAATCCTTGGTGACAGTAAATTTTTACGAAACAGTTGTTAATAAATTGAGAGGAGAACATGTCGTTTCCTAAAGGACGATCAGCTTGACTGCATCATATATCTTTAATATCATGTTTAACTTGATTCTGAATAGAACTGAAATTTGACATTGTGAAATGATCTACGATAAACAATCAGCTAAATCTAGGAACCAGCACTGAGAAGTTGTTTTGGCTTAGTACAAGACTCTTTAAAAGTCCGTATTCAAGACCTCTCCTTCTCAACAATCGAGGTCAGAATCCTCAATTACCTCTTACCCATTAGACCAGTGAGACTCCATTCAACGATTTGTGTTTAGATATTTTTGTTATAAATTGTTAATATATGAATACATATGAACTCAGCTAACAGGTTATACTTTAGGTAGAAGAATTCAGCAAGATGATTCGTTGACTGTGAGATTCTATGGTAGTGCTTATCATTCACTCAAGCATCTCTGATCGAATCAAAGCTTAGGACTAACTGTCATCTGAATTGATAGTAACAAGTAGAAAACGTCAGACTGGTCTCTGATCACTTTTTTTCACTTAATTTAGTTTTGAGTCACTAGAAATTAATTCTTTTCATTTAGATTTCCATGGACTGATCTCCGTCTTGGGAAATTATTCAATTCTATGCAGTATTCATGTGGTATTATCCTATTTAGTAAAAACTCTGGGATAAACCTCAATCTATTGACAATATAAACAGGTTTAAGATGATTTTTTTTTCTTTTCACTACAAAGTTTTCTTTAGGTACTGATTCGTATCAAGAGCATCGAAGTTATTTTGGTGATTTGATCAATTGCAACAGATTAGTATTTGATAGAATCTTAGAAGGCATAATTTGCTTTTACTGACTTTGTATTATCAATAGCCTAGGTTGGATAACAGTCTGTTAAGTGAACAATCAATATACTGAGCAACAACGGATTGTGTAATCATTAATGACTATGAAACATCACCAAGTACAGCAAAAGTTATTCTCATTATTGAAGATACTTTAAAAGTATCTCTTTCAGTAATGGCGCAATTATCATATGTGTATTAGATACAACACATATAAGAGAACATTATTGTCTAGTCAATTACATCATCATATGTGAATATGAAAATTCTTAACTCATTGACAGTAATTTATGAGTCTATGATAAAAATGAAACAGGTAAGTTACATAACTGACTATTAATAGTTGAAATGTACAAATTGGTAGTAGGATGATATATGTACTAATGGGAATAATGATAAGTTGATTAATGTCAACAACATGAGTACATATTTCACGTAATTATAAGTTAGATGTAGATCAAGAAGTGTTAAATTAAGCTTGTTAAAGTAATATCAGTGACAACCGTTCAAAACTAAATGTGTAAATAATGTGATCATTCGAAAAGAAAATAGGCATGAGGCATAGGAAGGATGGATTGAGTCTTATGAGGCCATAGAAGTGATATGAGTATTGCATATTTCTTTCGGCACATAAACTCAGACTGCTAACTGAAGTCTCTATGGATTTGGCTATGTGTACAAGACGAAATCGAGTCCTATCTGGAAACTTTGACGGTATCTGGTATACCACTTCAAACGTTTATCTCATGTGCAATGCATAAGTGAAAGTACATCGACCGACGTTATTGGGGTATATATTGTGGATGCTGAATGATGACTGGTGTAAGATTAAGTTCTAATGTAGCTATAAGGTGGATAAAATATACAGTATCATTTAATGAGGTCAATAATAACTGGTCTGATTCATGTTAGTAAGTGGTGATTACTAAGTTAAGTTTACAATGGTGTTATAATGTAGACAACACATATTCGATTGTAATTGCTTGAGATTCTATTCACATATAAATAGCCAAAATTGTTTTATCATTTAAAACAATCAAAACGAATGAATCTAGTGCCAACAGACACAGTATAGATAATTTGGAAAAAACACACTAATAGCATCTCAGATACAATCCCTTCAATAAACAATTCCTTGATTTCATGAACATGTTCAAAATAACAATTAGAGTGTAATAGATGTTGGATTGTAACAGGCAACTGGAGTGATTTACGACATGTATTTCATTGAATCTACGATTTGTAAGTTAAATGTACTTACTATATCAAAGTTGATGTCCACACTAGGACTGGAATTCAGACTATTTATATCAAACGCTACTGTACTCTTCATCAAGATATCAAATGCAAATGGTTGCATTTGTACAACAGGAATGTGTACACAATGTGTTTTATAATTTCCCTTTATTATTTTTATATGTCAAAATTTGTCAGTCTCTTGCCCTGCCATACAACTAAGTAAGTTATGACAATAATTCACAATCATTTAGTTTTGGTTAGACTTTGTTGGTATATGTGAAGTCTAAACGAACTGCTTCAGTAGAGCTACTCTTATTACAAATGCATAGAAAAGATGAACTATGAATAACAGTACAGTCTAGAAGACACATTTCGTCATGTTTGGAAATTGTTAGTTGTAAATCCCCAAGTATACACAATGAAACTGTAACAAACTAAGTACTGCTTCATGTACCTAATTGATTATTTCATGAAATTTGTAGGAAATTGGTTTATAGCTTGATGCGAAGCATTGCATTCTACAAAAATGAAAGAAATGAATCTTGACATTTTCACCAACAATGTAGAAAGTCAAGTTTCACGTTGAACAGCGATTATAGACAAATAATGGCACCTAGTCAGTCATAAACAACTTTACCGTTCTAGAAATCAATTACTCAATGGTAGTGAGTAGGTACGACATCATTGGGAATCAAACCTAAAGGATACATCATACGTGATAAACGTTTGAAAAATTAGACAATTTAGTGAATATTCAGTGGTTTGTAGCGGTAAATAATTCCCAAAATAAATAGTTACATTAGTCCTCAACATTGACGCCGACCATGTTTGTTTTAGCAAACACGACAAGTCGAAGGCGCTCGTCACGCATCATAACCAGATGACGTCACGACGCACCATGGGTAGCATCTCCCTTTCTAGTTTGCCAGCCTAAACATCGCTATCCCATTGATGCCCTATCTACGATCAAATATAACTTCTCTTCCATCCTGTATTGCCTTCTGATTTATTTTCATTCATAAGAGTGGGTTCAATCGTTAGAAGTTGCTCCGGTATTGCAACAAACGTAACTTGGTCACATACCAGGTGCACTTCAGGTTCATATATCTATCCGCAATCAGTTAATGACATTGTGAGATTTAATTTAATGCCGTCAGAATGATAGTGTTATATGCAAGACAGATTTTACTTCTACTAAACAAACATCTCGTACAGCAAACCAGGATAATCAGATGAATTCCTAAGCGAGTATAGCAAGCGTGAATTCATAAGACTTCAAAATAAAGTATGGTAAAATAACATAATGAACAACAGTACTTACTCTTAGTAAATACAAAATCCCTGTATTAATAAGAGACTACATTTTAAGTAAACAATAGAAAAATAATTATTAATCGGAGGCTGTATGAAGTGATAGACGATTACTTAGTTAGTTAAGTAGATAGATAGATAGATAGATCAGGGATAGATAGATAGATAGATAGATAGATAGATAGATAGATAGATAAGATAGATCAGGGATAGATAGATAGATAGATAGATAGATAGATCAGGGATAGATGGATAGATAGATAGATAGATAGAAAGATTAGATAGATAGGATAGATAGATAGACAGTTAGTCAGGTAGACTGATATCATTCTATTAATCATTGAAACCAAAAACTTACGTTTATTCCTTCATGTTATTCCAGCAATTCATGTTATCATCTCAACGATATTCTTCATCTTTATCACAAAATGGATTCTCTTTTTTTTTCTACTGATATTTAAATGTTCTACTTTTTTTTAATTTAGAAATTGCTGATTCGATATTGAATTCTACTTTGTTATTTTCTTTTCTTACTTATTCACTTCTCTAACTGGTGCATTCACTTTCCATATGAGAAACTAGAATAACCAATCGTTAGTGTTCTACAACTTAATTGAATTTTACATTTAAGCTAATCAATCAGTTAACCAATGCATAGATTATTTCTAGTTACATATTTGTATTGCATAATCTATTGCATGTAAATGATAGAAATTGTGCATTCAATTGATGAAATGTGAATGTTGTCAAATCAAATCAATGCGTACTTGTAGTGAATGATGATGGTGAGTAGTAGGAAATTTAATTAAAGATGTTTAGTTGTCTGTTTAGATGTCTATTTGTCTTTGTGAAGACTGTCATTTGCAGTGTTGACAATAACAATAATAATAATAACGAGTACTTTATAATTAGAATGTATTTAAATCTTCCCGTTGATTTATCATGGACTGAAATTGATCGATTTCTGTTGCCAAGTAGTACACAAGGTGCCATTTGGTACGAAACTGATTGAGTTCAAATCCCGGCGTGAGCATTAACACCTGGATGCTAGCACATTCGGCTGACGAGTCCCAAATTGGACGAAAATTGGCCGCATTGATTTTGTTTACTAGCCACGATCCAACTCAAACAATGTGTGCGCAATTTGGGGAAATTACCGTTTACTGCAGTGAATCTCAACTCTACCTATTCTGCACCATTTCATCATTCTTATGCAACTGTTCTACAGAAAGTGCATTTACTAACTGTTACGGTTACTACTTTTCCTTTGGTATAATCACATTATTCTATGAAAGCATTGATATAATGTTTATAGCCATAGATAGTTATTAAGTTATAAGGTGTTCTTTTCTCATATCCAACATCTGATAGATTCGAAATACGTCATGAATAGCCAGGTTTTCAAACATGGAAATGAACACTTAGCCTGTAACTGTAGACTCTTCAGTTTAACTTGCATAATGACCAAAATCTTAGCAGAAAACAATCTGTGATAGTATACTAAATTCTGTAGAGTCGCAAAACTTACTGACTGTAGAAAAATACGGGTTTCAAAACGGCTATCCCGTCTTTCCAACTTACAAACTGCGAGGGAGATCTAGACGGAAGCCATAGTTTAAGCATTGTCTGTGTATGTAATGTTCATTGGTATCAGCTAGGCATTCTGTAAAGTGTCTCATACTGGCTTTATGCTAAAGCCTTCAAATTACTGGTTAACAGAGTCAATCCAAATTTCAAGGAGGAACTTCTTATGTTGACGAATATGAGTATGAGTTAGCAGAACACTACCTAAATGAAAGCCTATATCAAATTGCGTCTCGCAATTTGCCATCTTAAGTTCTCTTTGATTCCTGCTCTATGTTAATAAGTTGACATGGCAACTGAAACCACCGACACTATTAACTAATGACTTGTATATTTAGACATCAATAAACAGCTATGCTGACAAGTATGATCTACAACTTGATTTTGACAAGTTAGTTTAAGTGTTCCATAGTTGAAGGTTAGAGTCTAATTGCAGTAAGTATGCACTACTGCATACAGGTTGATGTAGTAACTTCTGATACACTATAAATAAGACACCACTTCTACAGGCGAAAAATATAAAGATTTAGGAGTAACTGTACATTACGAATTAAAAATTACTGCCTACTGCAACGTAGCAGCAACTAGTACTTTGAGCGCTTTAGTCATTTCACAGAGTATTGCAATATTTTCATGAAGATATGTTTCGGACTCTATGTCCTACGTAAGTAAGACTTCATTTTGAATACTACATTTAAGCAGTAAGTTATTTACTATCTTATTAAGAATGTTAACACACTCGAATGGATTCAACAGGTATTCGTAAAGTCAATAACCGGCCTTCCAAGCTTCTCTTAAACTTAACGTTTAAGGAGCTTGAACATCCTTCGATTATCTTAGAGAACGAGGTGAACTTATATTGGCATTTTGTATTTTAGACAATGATTTTTCAACTCATGTGTCTCTTTCGTTTATTCTTTCTGAAACTAACTGTCTTACAGACCATCACAAAAGCTTTCAGAAATCGTGATCAAACAAACTTAAAGCGGGGATCGGTTTTCTTCATTGAATGGTCACCAACTGGAGTGCAATACCAAACCAATTGTGTTCTATCGGTAAACCTTTTCGAGCAGAATGGAGTAAATAAGTAAAGAAGAACACAAGTCACTAGGCCTAATGTCCTTGTCACAGAAGTTGTTTGAATATTAAAATGTTAATGTCATCTGGTCATCATTGTAATAACCAACAAAATACTCCTAATTTTTTAGGTGTTTAATGAAAAATCTCTTTACAATTACAGTCATAAATTGTACATTTGGTGCCAAGTTCTTAGGAAAGGATGGCTAAATTACTTACTTACTTACTTACTTATTACTTTCCTATTAATCTACCTTAACTCCACCTGTAGCCCCTAGGGTTGCTGCCGGTCCCAAGCCCGGATAAAGGAGGAGGGTTGGGCATGGGGCTAGCAACCCCATCCCGTAAAACAACAAACGTGCTAAAAAAACGCTAACCAGTAAAAACCTTTATAACCATTTTTACTCTGCCCTGGGAGTTGGAAGGTATGTTATGACGCCTCCTGTTGAAAGCCGAATTTCTTCGGAAGCCACGAGGCCGATGTCTCTTCTGACAACCAGAGCAACAATTTATATAGGTACGTGGAATGTCCGCACGCTGTGGGAAACAGGGAGGACCATGCAAATAGCTGAAGAAATGAAAAGATACAACCTGAAGATACTTGGAATAAGCGAAACGCATTGGGTGCAAGCTGGACAGCAACGGTTATCCTCAGGAAATGTGCTTTTATACTCCGGCCACGAAGAAGAAAACGCCCCACACACACAAGGAGTAGCATTGGTGTTATCCCAAGATGCATGGAAGTCTCTTATAAGATGGGAACCTCATGGACCTAGGATCATCACAGCATCCTTCAAGACGAAGAAGGAAGGGATTGCAATGAATGTCATCCAGTGATACGCACCCACCAATGACAGCCACGAAGACGACAAAGACCAGTTCTATGCGAGGCTTCAGTCAATCATCGAGAAATGTTCAGCCAAGGACCTGACCATTTTGATGAGCGACTTCAACGCCAAGGTCGGAGTGGATAACACCGGGTATGAAGACATCATGGGACAACATGGACTGGGAGAAAGGAATGATAACGGTGAGAGGTTTGTGAACTTATGTGCCTTCAACAAAATGATTATAGGTGGCACCATATTCTCCCACAAACGTATGAACAAAATTACATGGGTTTCACCGGACCACATCACGGAGAACCAAATCCACCACATCTGCATCAATAAGAAGTTTAGAAGGACCATGGAAGACGTAAGAGCAAGGAGAGGAGCCGACATAGCTTCAGATCACCATCTGGTGGTAACTAAAATGAAACTGAGGCTGAGGAAGCACTGGACAACTGGAGCAGCAGTATTACACAAGTTTAATACAGCCCTTCTCCGGGATACTAACAAACGCAACGAATTCAAATTAATTCTCAGCAACAAGTTCCAGGCATTTCATGATCTACTAGAAAAAGGTGGAACTAATATGGAAGACAACTGGAAAGAGATTAAGGGAACAATAACCTCAACATGTCAGGAGGTTTTGGGTCTCAAGAAACAACACCAAAAAGAGTGGATTTCTGTTAGTACTCCGGACAAGATCCAAGAAAGGAGGAACAGAAAGACAGCGATCAATAACAGTCGGACGAGAGCAGAGAAAGCCAAGGCACAGGCCGAATACACCGAAGTCAATAAGCAATTGAAGAGGAGCATCAGGTTGGATAAACGAAAATTTGTTGAGGACCTAGCAATGACAGCGGAAAAGCTGCAAGAGAAGGAAATATGAGGCTCTTATACGATACAACGAAGAAGTTAGCTGGGAAATTCAACAAGCCAGAACGGCCAATCAAGAACAAGGCTGGCAAACCAATCACTGAAGTGCATGAACAACAGAACAGGTGGGTAGAGCACTTCCAAGAACTCTTGAATAGACCAGCCCCACTGAACCCACCAGTCATCGAAGCAGCAGCCACGGATCTCCCTATAAGCACAGACCCACCAACAGTCGAAGAAATCAAAATGGCCATCAGACAGATCAAGAGTGGCAAGTCAGCAGGACCAGACAACATACCAGCGGAGGCACTGAAGACAGATATAGAAGCAACTTCAAAGATACTCCATATTCTCTTCAGGAAGATTTGGGAGGAAGAACAAGTTCCAGCAGACTGGAAAGAAGGGTACCTCATCAAGATACCAAAGAAAGGCGATCTCAGCAATTGTGAGAACTACAGAGGCATTACCCTACTTTCAGTACCAGGAAAGGTCTTCAACAGAGTGTTATTGAACAGATTAAAGGACCCAGTCGACGGCCAACTCCGAGATCAACAGGCCGGATTCCGTAAAGATCGATCATGTACCGATCAAATCGCTACTCTACGGTTCATTGTTGAACAATCAATTGAATGGAATTCACCACTTTACATCAACTTCATCGACTATGAAAAAGCATTCGACAGCGTGGATAGGAGAATATTATGGAGCCTTCTACGACATTACGGCGTACCCGAGAAGATAGTCAACATCATACGAAATTCTTACGACGGACTACATTGTAAAATCGTGCATGGAGGTCAGCTCACAGATTCATTCGAAGTGAAGACCTGTGTCAGACAAGGCTGCTTACTCTCGCCCTTCCTCTTCCTACTGGTCATCGACTGGATCATGAAGACTGCAACATCTGAAGACACTCCCGGAATACAATGGACAACATCGACGAAACTAGATGACTTGGACTTTGCAGATGACCTAGCTCTTCTTTCTCACACACATCATCAAATGCAGAGGAAGACCAACAATATAGCAGCAGCCTCAGCAGCAGTAGGCCTCAACATACACAAAGGGAAAAGCAAGATCCTCCGATACAAAACAGCAAATACTAACCCAATTACACTTGACGGAGAAATTCTGGAAGACGTTGAAACCTTTACATATTTGGGCAGCATCATCGACAAACAAGGAGGGTCTGATTCGGATGTGAAGGCGCGGATTGGTAAGGCAAGGGCAGCATTTCTAAAACTGAAAAACGTCTGGAACTCAAACCAACTGTCAGTCAATATAAAAGTCAAAATTTTCAACACAAATGTGAAGACAGTCCTGTTATATGGAGCTGAAACTTAGAGAACTACGAAAAGTATCCTACAGAAGATACAAGTATTTATAAACAACTGTCTGTACTACAGAGGCATTACCCTACTTTCAGTACCAGGAAAGGTCTTCAACAGAGTGTTATTGAACAGATTAAAGGACCCAGTCGACGGCCAACTCCGAGATCAACAGGCCGGATTCCGTAAAGATCGATCATGTACCGATCAAATCGCTACTCTACGGTTCATTGTTGAACAATCAATTGAATGGAATTCACCACTTTACATCAACTTCATCGACTATGAAAAAGCATTCGACAGCGTGGATAGGAGAATATTATGGAGCCTTCTACGACATTACGGCGTACCCGAGAAGATAGTCAACATCATACGAAATTCTTACGACGGACTACATTGTAAAATCGTGCATGGAGGTCAGCTCACAGATTCATTCGAAGTGAAGACCTGTGTCAGACAAGGCTGCTTACTCTCGCCCTTCCTCTTCCTACTGGTCATCGACTGGATCATGAAGACTGCAACATCTGAAGACACTCCCGGAATACAATGGACAACATCGACGAAACTAGATGACTTGGACTTTGCAGATGACCTAGCTCTTCTTTCTCACACACATCATCAAATGCAGAGGAAGACCAACAATATAGCAGCAGCCTCAGCAGCAGTAGGCCTCAACATACACAAAGGGAAAAGCAAGATCCTCCGATACAAAACAGCAAATACTAACCCAATTACACTTGACGGAGAAATTCTGGAAGACGTTGAAACCTTTACATATTTGGGCAGCATCATCGACAAACAAGGAGGGTCTGATTCGGATGTGAAGGCGCGGATTGGTAAGGCAAGGGCAGCATTTCTAAAACTGAAAAACGTCTGGAACTCAAACCAACTGTCAGTCAATATAAAAGTCAAAATTTTCAACACAAATGTGAAGACAGTCCTGTTATATGGAGCTGAAACTTAGAGAACTACGAAAAGTATCCTACAGAAGATACAAGTATTTATAAACAACTGTCTGCGTAGGATTCTTCGGATCTCTTGGCCAGATACCATCAACAACAACCTGTTGTGGCAGAGAACTAATCAACTTCCATTTGAGGAAGAAATTAGGAAAAGACGCTGGAGATGGATTGGACACACACTGAGGAAACCGTCAAACTGTGTCACAAGACAAGCACTGACTTGGAATCCTAAAGGACACAGAAACAGAGGAAGACCCAAGAACACATTGCGTCGGGAATTGGAAACAGACATGAAGAGAATGAACAGCACTTGGGAAGAGCTAGAACGGAAAGCCCAGGACAGAGTTGGCTGGAGAATGCTGGTGGGCGGTCTATGCTTCACTTGGAGTAACAGGCATTGATTGATTGATTAATCTACCTTGCTTGCACACACATCTGAAATGCATATCTGACAGCAGCGGCTTATCAGATATAGCTGTTAACATTGATAAAGGAAAAATACAAACCAGTACAAATCCGTCGGACAGATATATCTATTGGGAGATTATAAGATAATTAGATGTTGTAACATTGTTTAAAGTGATTATGTCGAAGTTGACTCTTAGTTTGAACATCAATACTAAGATGTCAGGGTAATCAGGTAGGGAGTTCAAAATGGCATGAATAAACGTCTATTCACCTTTTAGTAATGGCCAGAATACCAAAATGGGTATATGTTCACAAGTAACTGACTTCCACAAGTAATTCTGGTACTAATATTGAGAAGGCATTCTTAATAAAGTTCATTCATAACTGATGCTAAGCAACTACTGACTAATGACAATGGATGAGATAATGTAATATTAAAAATCAATTACTTATCTTTTTTCATGAATCTTGAACATCCTGTATTCTATTTTTCATTGGGTCATAGATGCACACTGTTACTAAGGGGTTCTTCGTTAGCATGAAACAACTATTAAGTGTATTAGTTGATCAATGTTTAGTGATCAATTCGTTGTTTATCAAGATCTTTATAACACTGATCGGATTCTATCAATCTCATTATAATGTAGCAACTAGTCTAAGTGACTCAACATCATTGGGACTATGTTGATATGAAAGGTGGTTTGCGGAAAGTCCACAGTAAACTCTGGTTTTAGGTTAAGTGCTTTTTGGGACTCGACGACAAGGTATACCTTTAATCTTTTAAAGAGCTTGTCCTACGTTGTAGATTTTGCCACATTACAACTCAATTGATAGGATTTACTCAGTACTACAACAAAAAGTTTGTCACAACACGATGATCAACCAGCGCGTATATCTCAGTCTAACAAGGTGTTAGTTGCAGCTCGAACAGCTTAGTGGTTATAGTTTCAGACTGTAAAACTTAATGACCCAAGGTTGGAATCTTTAATGATGCATAAGTTCCTTCTACTGATTGAAGGTTCACCTTAATGCTAAATATCACAAAACCTAGATCCAAGGTTTCTACTTAAATACCACCCAACTGTCTAATGCCCATAACTTTTCAATGATCACTCAGTAATGTGAAATCTCCAATTCAATAAACTCTGAAATACTTTAAATCTCCAGTAATTTTCAAACAACTCCCTGTTATGTTTTCTTACGTGTTACACTATCCCTAATAAAATCAATTTTAGAAGATTGTACCACCTCTTCTTAATACACTTTAATGATGCCTAATTCTAGGGAAATCATTTTACATAATCTAAATATTCAGTAATATTTTTTTATTGTGACTGTAAAATAATAAAGTTCAGGAAGTAACTAAACAAGAACAAATTAATGACTTGTATGTTTCTATAGTTACTACGTATATATACAAGTATATAAACAAGTATATGACAAATAAATCATATGAAATTGTAGATCTAATCAGCAATAAAACTGAGGGACAATGGAGAGGGGGAGGGAAGTGGTGAGAGTAGGTGAGTGTGAATTGAAGGAGGTAATTAAAAACAAAGTAGTGTATATGTCAAATAGAATTATAACCGCCCTCTATTTATTACAACCATATGCATATCTATATCACTATTTAATGTTATTTTTTAGTTAGTTTATGCCTTACTAAACATAAAGTCAATTAGTCTTCTGTTTATAGTAATAAGAATAGTGGGTCAATTGTCCTGTATGAATCATTTCAACAATTTTTTTGTCCTGGTAAACATCCGGTTACCCTCTCCTTCCCCCCCCCCCAGTTATAGGATTCGTTAACCATTGAAGGTTGAACCTAATTCTTTTCAAGTTAGACATTGAAATCGTTGGCTATTCTACGAGATAAAAGAAATTCTAATCAGTGATTGTATGTTACTGTCGTTACTGGTTTAGTTTTCGATAACTTTCATGATGCCTAAACCTAAAGGTAGTAAACATATAGAATATGGTAACATTCAATGCATTTTTTAAGATACGGTTACAGTTACCTTACATTATACATTAAGATAAGGCAGATATAATAAACAAAGTTAAATAAGTCTACTATTCACTTATTACATATCAACTAAATTCATCTAACAAAACAGAAATGTCCTACAATTGTAAACATACCTTCGTCAATAAATTTGAAGGTTATAGAAAATTATGATGAAACTTAAAATACTTTAGAAGCTGTTTTCGTACGATCTTCAGTAAGTTGCAAGCCATAATGCTTAGTTATTCTTAGATTGTTTTGTTCTTCTATTTGTAGGAATGCTGTATCATTGATTTTACACTGGTGTTTAGTTACTGTAATCTATTTGGAACTAGTCTGTCAACCCCAACTATAGAACTACATAAGCGGTACTTATAAATCAGTTTAAAGATCTTGATGGTCAACATTACTACTTATTATTTTCTAAACTTCATCTCCAAATAAGTTGGAAAGATGGTTTTCAGTAGTATGTAACCAACATCAATCTATAACAAATGTATACAATTAAACTTCATAACTATCTCTACAGAACCATCGTAATTCAATCAGAAGTTATTTCTAATAACATACACTTTAACTAAGTCTAATTCACTCAAATCTACTTTTAGTTACATTACAATCGAAAGGAACAGTATGACTCTAGCTACAGACTAAGTCAATGTTCACTTAATTTCAATAACAGTTAAACGTAGATACTCACACATATACCACTATACGAAACATTCTATGTCAAATGAATCGCATTATTAGTGCATATAGAATTTACATTTGAATATAGTTGAACTAGCATTCAGACTTCATTTACCTTCAAGTAAATATCGATTGTGGTTGTCAAGCGAGGGAATTTAGGAGATGAACGTTTTGTCTTATCTCGGATTCGTCAACTGTATGTAGCCATCATATAGTAGTGATGATGTTCATAAATGAACCAGAACTTAGTCAATTCGTATTAAACTTTAACGAGTTATTCATCAGGCTGATAAATTCAGGCAACAGCACCCTTGAGGTGCGTGTTTACATGCAAAACTGAATCTTTTTGTATCATTCGATTGGTTTTAATACAAACTTTTGAGTAAGATATTTCGATTTATTCTAGGGATTGCATTAAATATTTGTATAAATAGTACCGTTTAATGGTTTACATAGTGACATGAATCAATTATCGATTGTTTGAGTTAGTTCAAAGTTATCTAAGAAGACTGCTCAGCTATCTCAATCTGTTGCGTTTAGTTGATATTAGATTGCATTCCTGATTATGTTCTAGAAGTACGTATTTCGAAGACACGTGGTTTACCAACAAGTCGAAAGAATAATATACAAAGCTCCTTATTACAACATCAAGTTACCTTTCTAACAAGAAGAAGTAGGAAACCTTCATGTTTTTTCTCACAGTTAACTAGTAAGCTGAAGCTATGTAGTAAAACAGTAAGATACAAGTGGATGGTAAATCTTATTAAGAACAGAATGAATATAATAAGATACATTGGTTGATTACTCAGTGGTAACTAATGTATTGCCTATCTACTCTTTTGAAATATTGATTGAATTCTGTAGAAAAAATTGTTATATGGTAGCATACTAGTCTGCATGATCGACTACGGATCAAACCTAATAAAGTAACATTAACTCCCTGGTGATTGACAAGTGTCAAGTAGGATACAACACTTTTCAAACAAGATTTCCTGCCTATTAGTCACAAACTAACTTTTATTACAACAAAATGCACCCACTTAGTGTACTGGCTACAATATTTCAGACTGATTTGTGTAATTATATCAGTATTGTAAAGTGGGGTAGGCAAACATCATGTAAGTCAGGACCCAGTGATCTCCAGATAGGGCCGAATAGCTTAACTGGAAAGAATCATGGACTGAAACTGTGTGACATTGGGTCGAATTTATCAAGATTGCCACATTTCGTTAAGGATGAATGTCAGATTATTTAAAATTTAGATCAAATAGGGTCTCTAGATAACTAACCCACCTCCACCTTTCATAATAATGTGCATCATCAGTCGCTGTGAAATATTGGAAACATAGGAGTATGTCCTTGACCTAAAACAATTTGTACTTTAATGATGGTACGGTCGTATTTGTGTCACCTTAGTTATCAACAACCTTAGAATATTTCCAACTTAAAAAAGGTTATACTTATAGATTCATGTTGGTTTTCAACTGTATTCCGTAGCATACACTTAGCTTATGACTTCCAAGATACGTAGAAAAATACCGTTAACTTCAGAATTTAGGTTGTAACCAACAAATCTAATCATCTTTCGTTCATTTGGTAAATGGTTGTCATTATTCTTGTTTTCAGGATTTCAATTCAAGATTTAATTCCCATTAAATCAATGTTATACAACGAAATAATGGACTGTACTACACTTACCTATTCATAACAGATCGATCATAGCTTGTTTTGCAATCATGTTTTAACCGATGAAAATCTACCCTGGGAGTTTGTAAGTAAACTGTATTTGTAGAGTCTATGATATTTTAAGATAGTGAATATGCAAGATGGGTTTTCTTCCTGATGCTTTTTAATACCTCCATGATAAGTCTGGAAATGAATTTATACTGTGTTCATATGGCAATTTACATAATGTTGAAGAGCTATTTCTGTAGGTCATTCATCAGGACCACTTGTTCGTTGTATTTAAGGGAACTATTCAGTATAATTTGCCAATTGACAATGTAGGCGTTAACATGGCCTACCAGAAACCTTGACGAAGCCTTAAGCAGCTCTGCAAAGGAGTCGAAGACATTCCACGCAACCCCACTCTGATAGAATCTGGCAGCATCTTGACGTGAAGTAGCGCGACTGTATAAGATCTGGAAACTACTGATGGCGTATTGAATGAATTTTAACGATGATTTTATCTCCACAGAATACTATAAATACTCAAATATTATGTACCATACTTGATACTTACTGGAATGAAAATTTATTCCTGCTTTCGTTTTATCATTTAAATTCGCATTTAGACGGTTCAAGGTGCTCGTAATGAAGTTTTATGCAGCACTATAAGTAATCAGGAGCACGACATATCGAGGTTCAGGTATACGAAAGTTTCTATAAGACAGTGGTTAGGTGGAATGTCTTCAACCCCTTCAAAATTTCTGTAATACGTTGTAGATTGAATATATTCTGTTTTATGTTCATTGCATGATATCATTTGAAAAACTCAGTCTAAGATGTTAGTACAACGACACTTGAACCTACTGTGTATTATGGACAGTTTAGATAACGACAATGCTGAATTTAAAATATGTAAAGAAAGACAGTTTGTTAGATACTACTCTTTTCAATGGTTTCCGTTTCAGCAAATTTTTCACTTCTTATTCATAATACATGCTGTTTATCATTTCAACTATCTACTTACATTTTGCATTGTTCATCTTAATGGTTGAATACTTTTGACGTTCTATGAAACACGTTTCTTTAACTTGTTCGTAAAGACTATTTCAATTTTTATATCAGTAGTCGATCTGAATTTGACAATCATTGGTTACCAGGAAGCACTGAATAGCTGCTTCATTCAAGTACGGAACTATTCAGCAGTGCGCATCCACGACCCCATCATTGATCGAACTTAGGACCCTCTGGCTATGCGGCAAACGCTTTACTACTAAGCTACTGGTTCGGCTTCTCTGGTTGATATTTCTAACCCACTCAATTCGTGATACATCTATGCAACCTCATCCATTGTTATCGGCGAATAAGTGCCTCACATTCGACACAGTTAAACTGCATTGGTTACATCTTCTTTTTGAAACTCCAGGAATTACTCCGGAAAGTTAGTCACTAGTATGCTGATAATCATTGTAATTCAGACCAATTCATTATATCGAATTGACATTTTATTGTTGATTAATACAAATGTAAATCACATAGAAGAAATAATCATTGAAAATCAATCAATAATTATTGATTTCTATCAAGGTTATTTTATGTTGTTATTGTCTAACTTAGATGGTATATCTCTACCCACATATACCGAAACATTTACTCGTAATCAAGGCAACAATTTGTCTTAGTATACAATAGAATTATTCAATGTTTATGCTGGTTCAATGTAAACAAATGTATAATTCAGCAAACAGTAAATGAATCATGTTATGTATTGAAGTTGGATTGTGACTGGTAAGCGGAATCCAGGACGCGCGTTTCGTCCTATTTGGGACTAATCGGCTGGATGTACCTGCATCCCAATGTTGATGTTCACACTGGGAATCGAACTCAGTCCGCTTCGTGTCAAACGCCACCGCTTGTGTAATAACGCTATATCGAGGCAATCCGCTCAGGATGCACATATGGCATCAGAGACTGACCAGTTTCAGTCCATTACAAATCAACGGGAAAATACAAGCTTATCTTAATTATAAGTAAATGAATCTTATTTGATTTGATTGAAGTTAAATAATCATTGTAAGGTTATTATGTTATTGTAGTATCGATGGTTTTCTAAACACATTTCAGAAGATTACGTAATATAACAAAGGGAAAAAATGAAAGTAAATCAATCACCATCACAATACAAACTGAGTCATGTGATTCCTTTGTTAGTCGCATTTAATATCATCAATGTAGGGATATGATTAAGCTAAAATAGACAGTTACATATAAACAACGTATAAACTGTAGAAACCTCAGTAGTCCACCAATACAAGCCTAAATCGATACGTGAAGAAATAGCACTTACATTCTCTGAGTTTATTGTGACCTAATCTATTACTTTTGATCTGTTTTGATGTTTTATTCTCCTTTAATTCTTCATAATTCCTAATCAATTTGAGTAGCATTTTCTATCTTTCCTAATGAGTACTAACTTCAATACCTGTTACTTGTCCTCTCAATTCAGGGGAAAAATATTGGTCATTCTTTCATATGTTTGAATCTTCGCGTAGATGCGTTATGAACAATCTCTATTGTTATATATGCATCCTAAGAGGACTGTTACGATATAGCGATAGATTGTACATCCAGCTGACTATTCCTAAATAGGACGCAACTAGCGTCCCCGATTTCACTTGCCAGGCACAATCCAGTTTAAACAACTATGATTCTTGTAATGTATGAAATTTCTAAATAACTAATTGTATAATTACTTTCCTGTCAAATAGCTTGTAAAATGTAACTAAATATATGATTGTACAGCTTGATATGACGTGAAATATGTCCGATCATGAAATACTGAAACAGTAAACTTGGTATGAACCAATAATGAATAATGGATGCACCAAAACCGTTGTTTAATGACCACACAACCCAATACGTAACTACTAATCTCCAAGCCGAATCAAAGAATACGAGATAAGTAAATTAGCAACTTATGGGTCAGACTAGATAGCCCTCATTCGTTTGTATTAACACAAAACCTAACCCAATATCTATACGATAGGAGCAAATATTGAAAAAGACGGACCAGATCAGATATATATAGTTAATTAGGCAGGGATGTAGAATGGGCAGAAACATGGAATAAGTTGATTGGTATAGTAAAGATACGAAAGCGAAAGGAAAATGAAAAGAATAAAAACGAAAAAGGATAAAGCAGAAATACTTACAAAATGGGGAAAACAAATTATATTCATCAGAATAACAATAAAGCAAATAGGTAAAGATGAGAAAGGAATCAGTAAGTTTAAATAGAAATGATGTGATGGCTTTCGTACATGAACCAATGGAGGCATGAAATCATCAGGCCTGCCGATATACCCTGGACATACGACAGTATAAACTCTTTATATACTGGTTAACTATATTGCCACCAGCCCATCAATTTGTTAATTTGTAAGCTTCACCTGCTTTCTACTACTGCACGTTAACTTCTTTCATTCCATGTTACTTTTGAATATGTTGATCACTTCCGATACGATTTCATTTGAATTGTTAAGATAATTTCTGTCCACTTTAGCTTGATTCACAACCATCCTGGAAACCCTTCTCATCCTTGTAGCAATTAACTCCACTGCGATTATAAGTTAACTACTTTGAACTAATTCATCAGTATAAAACTTGCATATATTTTACTTACTTACTTATGCCCGTTACTCCTCGCTGAGGAGCATAGGCCGCTCACCAGGATTCTCCATTCAACTCTGTCCTGATCAATCCTTTCCAATTGCTTCCAGTTGCTGTTCATCCTTTTAATGTCTGCTTCCAATTCTCGACGTAGAGTGTTCTTTGGCCTTCCTCTTTTCCGTTTTTCAACACGATTCCATGTTAATGCTTGTCTCGTGATGCAGTCTGATAGTTTGCGTAGTGTATGTCCTATCCATTTCCATCGTCTTTTCCTAATTTCCTCTTCGGCTGGAAGTTGCTTTGTCCTCTCCCATAGTAAGTTGTTGCTGATGGTTTACGGCCAACGGACATTGAGTATCTTGCGTAGGCAGTTGTTTATAAATACCTGTATCCGTCTGAGGATGTTTGCAGTAATTCTCCAAGTTTCAGCTCCATACAGCAGGACTGTCTTCATGTTCGAATTGAAGAGTCTGACTTTGAGGTTAGTTGATATTTGTTTTGAGTTCCAGATGTTTTTCAACTGTAGGAATGCTGCCCTTGCCTTGCCAATCCTTGTCTTTACATCTGCATCGGACCCTCCTTTTTCATCGATGATGCTTCCCAGATATCTGAAAGTATCCACTTCTTCCAGAGTTTCTCCATCAAGTTGAATTGGGTTGGTGTTCCCTTGTGTTGTATTTGAGAATCTTGCTCTTTCCCTTATGTATGTTCAAGCCTACTAATGCTGAAGTTGCTGCTATACTGATTGTCTTCGCTTGCATTTGTTGGTGTGTATGTGCTAAGAGAGCTAGGTCATCTGCGAAGTCCAAATCATCGAGTTGCATCCTACTTGTCCATTGAATCCCGTACATTCCCTCAGATGTGGAGGTCTTCATGATCCAGTCAACCACTAGGAGGAAGAGAAAAGGTGAGAGCAGGCAGCCTTGTCTGACTCCGGTCCTCACTGAAAATGCATTTGTCAGTTGTCCTCCATGCACAATTTTGCACTGTGTTCCGTCGTAAGAGTTCCGGATGATGTTGACGAGTTTCTCTGGTACGCTGTAGTGTCGAAGAAGTTTCCATAGTGTTCTCCTATCTACACTATCAAACGCCTTCTTATAATCAATGAGGTTGATGTACAGTGACGAGTTCCACTCAATCGATTGTTCAACGGTGATCCGTAGTGTTCCGATTTGGTCCGTGCACGACCGATCCTTACGAAAACCAGCTTGTTGATCTCGAAGTTGAGCCTCCACTGAATCTTTCATTCTATTCAACAATACTTTGTTAAAGACTTTCCCTGGCATCGACAGTAGCGTGATCTCTCTGTAGTTGTCACATTTGCTCAAATCTCCTTTCTTTGGTATCTTGATGAGATGTCCTTCTTTCCAGTCTGCAGCCGGCACTTGTTCTTCCTCCCAGATCCTCTTGAATAAAACGTGGAGTATCCTTGCTGTTAGGTCGATATCTGACTTCAGTGCTTCAGCTGGTATATTGTCCGGTCCTGCTGCTTTCCCACTTTTGATTTGTCTGATGGCCATCTTGATTTCTTCCATCGTTGGTGGAATGACATCTATCGGGAGATCTGTAGGTGCTGCTTCAATGTCCGGTGGGTTCGGTGGAGCTGGCCTATTTAGAAGTTCCTCAAAGTGTTCTACCCACCTATTCTTTTGTTCTTGAATCTCAGTGAGTGTCTTGCCTTCTTTGTTCTTGGCAGGTCGCTTTGTTTTACCATGTTTATCTGCCAGTTTCTTCGTTGTGTCGTATAGCTGTTTCATATTTCCTTCTCTTGCAGCCTTCTCCGCTGTCGTTGCCAGGTCTTCGATGTATTTCCGTTTGTCAGCTCTAATGCTCTTCTTTTCCTGCTTATTTGCTTCTGAGTATTCAGCTTGAGCCTTGATTTTTTCTGCTCTTGTTCGGCTGTTGTTGATTTCTATCTTCTTGTTCCTCCTTTGTTGAATTTTGCTCAATGTCTCAGTGGAGATCCATTCCTTATAATGGTGCTGCTTGCGGGCTAGAACCTCCTGACACGTTGACGTTAGTGCTTCTTTGATTTCTTTCCAGTTGTCCTCCATAGTGGTTTCTTCTTCTTTCGGTAGATCTTGTAAGGCTTGAAACCTGTTGTTGAGAGATGTTTTGAATTCATTGAGTTTGTCAGTGTCTCGGAGAAGGCCTGTATTGAACCGTTGTACTGCTGCCACTCCAGTTGTCCACTGCTTCTTTAAGTTCAGTCTCATTTCAGAAACCACCAGGTGGTGGTCTGAAGCTATGTCAGCTCCTTTCCTGGTTCTTACATCTTACATTGATCTTCCGAATTTTTTATTGATACATATATGATCGATTTGATTCTCAGTAGTATGATCCGGTGAGACCCATGTAGCCTTGTGTATGCGTTTGTGGGCGAATATTGTACCACCTATAACCAATTTGTTGAAGGCACATAGGTTTGCAAATCTTTCACCATTCTTATTTCTGCCTCTCAGTCCTTGTCGTCCCATGATTTCTTCATATCCAGTATTGTCCATTCCGACTTTGGCGTTTAGGTCCACCATCAGGATTATCAGATCCTTTCCTCGACACTTTGCTATAATTGATTGCAGTCTATCATAAAACTGATCTTTGTCTTCGTCGTTGCCGTCGTTGGTTGGTGCATAACATTGGATAATATTCATTGTAATCTATTTCTTCATTGTTTTGAAAGATGCTTTGATGATGCTGGGTCCATATGGTTCCCATCCCACAAGTACATTACGTGCCTCCTTGGACAGCATCAGAGCAACTCTTTGGGTGTGAGGAGCATTTTCCTCTTCGTGGCCAGAGTATAGTAGCGGCTCTCCCGAAGCTAATGTTTTCTGTCCAGCTTGAGTCCAATGAGTTTCGCTGATTCCGAGTATTGCCAAATTGTATCTCTTCAATTCTGCAGCTATTTGATTTGCCTTCCCGCTCTCCCACATTGTTCGAACATTCCATGTACATATAAAAATATTTGCTCTGGTTGTTAGAAGGGGGGCATCGGCCTCATGACTTCCGAAGAATTTCGGCTTCCATCATGAGGCGTCATATATCCTTACACTCCCAGGGCAGAGTTTAAATGGTTTATCTTGTTTAATCTGGTTTGCGTTTTTTTAGCAAGTTTGGGTTTTAAGAGATGGGGGGTGCTAGCCCCATCTCCAACCCTTCTCCTTTACCCGGGCTTGGGACCGGCAGTAACCCTAGAAGGGCTACAGGCGGAGTTTGTATTTAATTTTCGTATATATTTTACTTTGATAAAAAGACCATTTTTTTCATAAAACAGAATCAATTTGTCTCTGATTTGATAGTAAGCATGAATATTGAGAAAAGAAGGCAAGTAATGGATGTTAGTTAATTGACTGTTATCATACATTAATAAGTAACTTCTAACAACAGGCTGAATTCTCAAATTAAGCTAAATTTTCGAGGACAATACATGAAAGAATACCTCGGTGTATCTCGCATACTCGAAAATGGAACATATTGAACAGGAAACCTGTCGGCTCTGACTCTTTACAGCAGATTCTTGACTGTATAGCCTGTTTGTCTACTGGTTTCCTTTTCCTCCCCCTCCCCACTTTGCTTTGTTACCGTAACTGTTTTGTGTTACTGTGATTCCGGTTTTGATTTTCATCTTTCTAATTCAGACATCTAATGTTGTGACTCCTTTTTTGACCTTTTGGACATATTGGTTGCCAGCTTCTGGTGAGTATATTTTAAAGATTGTTCCTTCTTTCTTATTTCTTTTTTATGTCATTCCAACTGTTTTTTTCTCCTATTTCACATCTCTTTATGACTTCTTTTTATCATATTTTCTTGATTTGATGTCTGTCGTTTTCATGTCGTCTGTTATTTTGGCTGCCTCACTGAAGTAAACTATAATCAATAATAATGCTTCTCTGGAATTTCACAAATCATGCCTGGTAGTCAATATTGCTTAGCAATTCTAACAATTATTGACATGTTGAAGGTTCATTCACCTGAATGAATTTCACTGAGTGAACGGTCATATTAAGTGTCCTTCATTAGACGAAAATCTGCAACTCAGTTAATGTCAAGGTGACTGGCATAAAATAGGTTTTGTGATTGGTTTTTAGTTACTTACAGTCTTCTTCCTCTGCTCAACGGCCCATGCTCCCACGTCGGGTAACAAGCATTGATTGATCGATCGATTGATTTATTTCCTTCCTCTTCATTGAGTATCACTTACGTGATTATGGATGAGATTTTTCGCTTTACCATCTATATTGTAAAGGATACCATTAGGAACATTTTTTGGATCTGGTATTCATGTAACCAGTCTTTTTATACTCATCACACTTCATATCCTACGTACTTATTCTGTTGTTTTTGGACCATTTAAACGGTGACATTAATAATTGAATTCAGTTTTTGACTACTTAACTTTCTATATAAGTAGGTTAACAATCAGCTTATATATAATCTCAGTATTCGTAAAAAAACTGTTAACAGTATCGATACAAATGCAATAGATATTGATATTCCAGCATCATACTTAAAAGGAATTATACTGTGATATACCCTGAGCTCACAGTTTAACTTCATCGACTTAGATTATCGAAAAGTTGGTGAGATAAGTATGGGAAGTACTGTGAGGACACTACTAGTTGATTTATTTCATAACCAACGTTAAAACTAAGTTATATATTTAAGTTGGATTGTGACTGGCAAGTGGAATCCAGGACGCGCGTTTCGTCCTATTTGGGACTCATCGGCTGGATGTACCTGCATCCCAATGTTGATGTTCACACTGGGATTCCAACTCAGTCCACTTCGTGTCAAACGCCACCACTGTCTGGACACAGTAGCCTAGTGGTGAACGCGGTGGCGTTTGGCACGAGAAGGACTGAATTCGAATCCCAGTGTGAACATCAACATTGGGATGCAGGTACATCCAGCCGATGAGTCCCAAATAGGACGAAACGCACGTCCTGGATTCCACTTGCCAGTCACAATCCAACTTAAATTTATAACTTGTGTAATAACGCTATATCGAGGCAATCAGCTTAGGATGCACATATGACAACAGAGACTGACCAGTTTCAGTCCATTACATATCAACGGGAAGATACAAGCTTATCCTAGTTAAAACTAAGTTTTTAGGGATAACAACCAATAAGTTACTGTTTTATAGAAGAAATGTTAGTGAGTCATTCACATTATGTGATAAATATTATGGCATTCAGTGTATTTGCAGATCCATAAATAACTACCATCCATTACAAAAATTCACAACATCACTAGAATGCAATTCACAGTTACCGTTCTTTGACATTTTGCTACGTAGAGGAAATGAAGAAGAGGAACAAGGTACATATGTTGTTTGTCCAGATTGCTTATCTGCTCTATTCGACAGCATCCTTTAATATGATTAACTAAAGGACAATTTAGATTGATCTCACTTTCTGTTCTGTAACACGAGATAAAGAAAAATTGAAATGTTTTCTCGATCTAAAAGATATTTAGTTGAATCAAAATTATTTCAATAGTCATATTACTAAACTTCGATATGATTGTTACAAGCAAAGCCTAAGGATTAATCAACGACTGACTAATGCAGTCTATTAATACATGGGTAGCTGTTCTATAAAAAGTTTAAGTGATCCTATACTAAGAGCTCCAATTATTGCTGCCAGTGTATTTTAATTTTACTGCAACTCAGGAAAGCAGCGATTACTTCATATTAATCAACCAACAGTGATGACGCTGAATATGTACACATAAACTGAAAGTAAACAATGCAGGTAGGTGCCAAGGTAACATCAGCCATTTAAAATTTCTTTCATGATGAGTGATTAAAGCGTTTTAGCACTCTCCCCACATGGCATAACCCAACGTGACACTTTGTCAGTACTTCCTATGAAATAATTTGAGAGTATACATGTCACATCTCGCTTCCTTTTGAAATGATCACCTAGGAGATTATATGGAAAGAATTTAAAAGACTGCGACCAACTAAACTCATGATAGGATTTTGTCTTTTATATTGAGTGGTCAGCTACCGTAACGCACTATCTGAACTAGTAGTATCAATATCACTAGCGAACGCTTTCAAGAAGAAACTAGTTGTTAACTGTGAGGATTAACACAATTCACCAAACCTGCTATATTTATTACCTAAGAAGAAAAATGGTAACTTGTTCCATTTCATCAGTATAAACAGACTTGTAGAATTCATTTCAATCATATTGTGATCTAAATATGACATCATTTAGACAATTAATCATTAGCCAAATGATGAAAAAGCTTTTATGTGAGCCAATATTCCACTCTGTTTGTATGGAGACAATCGTTGACTGAAGGGCAGATGGAGGCCAGTTAAACTGTTTTTAAAAAGTGTTTCGTCAGTTGATTTAATTTACCGAACTAATATTTAGCTTTTTTTCCATGATAGTTTTCTGTATACACTCGACTTTCTAATACCGAGTCCTTTGATGAGTCGGTATAGTTGTTTAATGTTACCTATCACCATAGCCAATTCAGCCTTTGCTTTCGTTGTCCACTGCTGTTCATGGTCATTGTGTAGATATTTGTCAGTTAAAACTATTGTTGTAGTCAGTTTTATAAGCTTGACAAGATGTGTTTTCGGGCAGCTAATAGTTCATCAAAAGTTTCTGAAATCGATTAGTTCACTCTTTGGTTAAATTAAGGATAGAAATTACCTGTGGCTGTTTAAATATTAATCTACAGGATGAGCAATCATTATATAAATGACTTAGTGATTAATTAGTTCTTCTCTGAAGGAATTCTTGGACATTTTCGTTCTTGTATTTATAACTAAAGAAGTTTTCATGTTATAATCATTCTGCCTTCGCTATATTTTATAAAATGGATACTATCACTATGACATAAACAGAGTTCAGACATGTGATCCGAGAAGTAATTTTCTACTGAATCCCTCTAATAACGGTCGAAGTAGATATGATTTATTTCAGTCCATGTCTCTCTTTATGGTTAAAGTTGATCCTTGACAGAAATAAGCTATTATCCGAGCATAATTATTCGTAACACTCTCTATTGCTAGTCCAGTGAGTTGTTGACTCATAGAGGTCTACTTAAGGATATCTCAGTTTGACTTGGTCTAATGACTTGGGCATTTAAACTGCATGATTTAATTTTCATTTCTGAATGCTTAGCACTTTAAGGGAGAATTTAATTTCACGAATTGGTCCAAGTTAAACAACCATGTGAAACAGGGTAACACTGAATAGCTGTCTCCTCTGTGTAGTAAAATTTTCAGCAGTATCTATCCTTAACCACATCAAAAAATCAAGTCAAGGACATTCAAGTTCAGCAGCGAACTTTTAACCGTTAAACAACTGAGACTATTGATATTCATGGTGTATTTAGGCGACCTCATTTATTACACTTGATAGGTAACTACAACACACCCACTGTCGTTAAACATTACTGATTACATCTTCATATTAAAAACCTAATGACTACCTTCACCATTAATGATCTGATATTGGCTATAATTCAGCATTATGAGGATTATTGAATTTGAATGGGATATCACTATTATACAGTACTGTATAGAAATCTACTACATTGTAATAAACATACAATTAAGGCTTATTAACTCACTACTGAAGTTAATAAAAAGGTTTCAATCAATCAATCAATGCCTGTTACTCCAAGTGGAGCATAGACCGCCCACCAGCATTCTCCAACCAACTCTGTCCTGGGCTTTCCGTTCTAGCTCTTCCCAAGTGCTGTTCATTCTCTTCATGTCTGTTTCCAATTCCGACGCAATGTGTTCTTGGGTCTTCCTCTGTTTCTGTGGCCTTTAGGATTCCAAGTCAGTGCTTGTCTTGTGACACAGTTTGACGGTTTCCTCAGTGTGTGTCCAATCCATCTCCAGCGTCTTTTCCTAATTTCTTCCTCAAATGGAAGTTGATTAGTTCTCTGCCACAACAGGTTGTTGTTGATGGTATCTGGCCAAGAGATCCGAAGAATCCTACGCAGACAGTTGTTTATAAATACTTGTATCTTCTGTAGGATACTTTTCGTAGTTCTCCAAGTTTCAGCTCCATACAACAGGACTGTCTTCACATTTGTGTTGAAAATTTTGACTTTTATATTGACTGACAGTTGGTTTGAGTACCAGATGTTTTTCAGTTGTAGAAATGCTGCCCTTGCCTTACCAATCCGCGCCTTCAAATTAAAAGGTTTCGTATGTTGTATATTCAATCGTCTTATTTTCAATTACATGGATATTTTCATTCTCCTTCCCTCTCCTCCCCCCCCCCCGGAAAACATACATTTATCCATATGGCTCCTACAGATGTTCAATTCTATTTATTAAGTAAACATGCATTCATTTGTTTATTTGCTTGTATTCATTTTCAGAATAATTTTGGTTGGATACCAGCAAGTAATGGACAGTTTGTTTAGTTGTAGTATGTGATTTTTCATTAGTACACACCTTTAATTTCAAAAGGGAACCGAATCTAATGTATCACTCATTGTATCACTCTGTTGGTGTCCATTGGTACGTATGTTTTGTATACATTTGATCTTATTGATTAACTATTCGTTTATTCGACTTTAGATTACCTTATTAGTTTGTTTTCTAGTGTAAGTTATATGATTGCTATGATTGTTATTTCACCGCCGTACTATAGATTACATAATTATCACAATACGTTATCCATAAAATGGCTTCTTTCAAGATAAATGCTTACTGTTTGTAATGAGAAACTCATTCAATGAGTTCAGTGATTTGTCTAGTGTAAATAGATGCTCATATTTAATATGAAAGGTGGTTTGAAAGTGGTTAGCAGGAAATTATGTTTGATGTAGGTTTTATGTTGTGTTACTCGTCAGGAATTCGTGTTTTGTACTTCTTTACCCATTCGATTCCTGGTCACATAGTTTCACAGTATGTAACCATTATCACTGAGCCTTTCGGGCCAAATCACAACACTGAGTAACTGTGGGTAGAATACATTATCGAGTACTAGTTAAAGATGCGTGTTGCCAGCGTGTGCTGAAGAGTATGAAACCTAGATCAAACTATGTTTTCAGCTAGCTGCCTCTAAACTATCTTCCATCACACCTTGGTTCATGTCATATCAACTCATCTAGACTTGTTAGCACGTTGAAGCTTATTCTTGAATAGAATTTTACTTAACAGACATTACATTAATTACCACATAATGATCAATCAGTGTATACCTAAATAATTATGAATTATTATAAAAAGAAAGTAGACAAACATCTACACCTTCCTAGTTATGGAATATTCAGTTCTGGCGGTGGGCACTTAAGCAACACATCAATGAATCAGTATTCAGTTGTTGCATAATGCATAGTCATCATCAGTGTCATTGATGAAATATACCTAACCCTTCTTAGTTAGATTAACAATATTGCATTGTTTCATTTTGTTTTAAATTGATCATGTCAATGTAGATCTAATCAAGAAGTGACTACATCAGCCAAAGTTATCTGAAAGGATTCTAATGTTCAATTAGTGTAGTTTACTTAACATTTGAAATCATTTTCCTATTCCTTAAATTAGAGTTGGATAGTAAAGTGTCATTTTCATTAACGATTTCATTTCAAGCTTTTACGTTCATTTTATTTATACTTTTTCTCCAGCATGTCAGGTTAAGTCTCTCAGGACATGTCCATAAAAGGCGGTTTACTTGTAACTTCCAGTGTCATATTCAACATTCCCTAACTAAATGAATAGAAACAACACCGTAGTGTAAAATGTAAAAGTAGTGGACATTAATTTTAATGCTGTTAGGAAGAGTGTTGATATTATTGGTACGTTTCGCCAAGTGGATGATTCGACTAGAATAACGAGTGGAAATCAAAGTTTCCAGTTGGTCACTGCACGTTTGCCCTATGCTTACTTAGCCCAAAGCCAGAAATGAGAGAACACAAGAATAATGAATCAATCAGATTCAATCATATCGTATTTCAAACACTGCAAAATCAGACCGCACAATACACCAATAGAGAGAATGACATCTATACAAAATGGAAACAACAATGACTAAGGACTGAGGGTACAGGTGCATGATTACTTCATTATAGCTCTTGAATAACAAGTGATATGACAACAGTTTATTAGTCTAGAAGAAGGGTATATCAATGCGGACGTAACCATAACAGGAATACAATAGTCGTTTAGCATATATTCAAAGTAAGTGAAATAGTCTTCTGAAAAATCGTTCAGAAAGTTAGTTACTCTTCTTGAATCTCCTGATATAACAGTCAATTCTAAGAAAAGTGTTATATGATTGCACAGAATATGCAAACTTTCAAGAGTATACTCTGTTACTATGGTTACATTTATGTTTATCACCACATGAAAATGTGCCATTCTCTCCCATTTTTGTTTAGCAGATGTTCAGTTGACACATTTTAGTTGTTTGAACATGTGTAATTTAATTTTGGAATGTCTACATTGAAAAGTTAAAACAAATTATCAGTTAAATAATACAAAACTTATTGAATATTACAGTTAATTAAAGAAACTATTTCACTTTGTAGATGAAGAGTAGAGAGAGAGAGGGGGGAATGTTTTCACCGAAAATGTAAAAGAAATCTCATGGGTAAATAATATTTAATTAATATGATTATGTAACTGTGGTGTAGTAACTATGAGAAAATATTTATCACCCCCCCTCCCCACGTATGTATGTAAGAGTGTTTTTCTCTAAGCTATTGATAAACATTGATTATATTATTCCAAACAGAAATGTAGTCAGTGGGAAACTATACTTGATCTATGCTTAGTACTACTTAGAATTTCTATCAGTAATACAGATTTCCAATATTGTGGAAACTAATGCCCTCTGTAAGATATGAGGTGATGTTATTTAACTTTGAAATCTGTAACTGTTACCAGTGATTGTCAGTTGGCAATTACGTAAGATAATTATGACATATTCGATTAAATATCATTAGGATGCACCTATACTAATAGAAGTTGATCAAATACACTCCCTAATATTAACAGCAGAAATGTTCAAACGTTTACGTGAATTGAGAAAACTATTTTTATTAGGCTTAATGATTACAAATTGAATTTCCTATTCCCATTGGTTAAACTGTTATGGTTAACAGAATCATCACGGCTAAACACATGGATTAGTGAGCAAAACAGGTGAAAATGAAATCGAACAAAGAACCTTTACATGTAATGAGATGACAGTAGTTTTGTCTTTTGTTTACTTAATTAAACTAAAAAGTGTTGAACGACCTAACATGTCGTACTATGTGTATAAATTCCTCCAAGAGAATAAATGAATCTATTGATTCATATGGGAATAGAGGGGACTGTGAAGCTTATCCTTGACTTACATTGGAATTATACAACAAGTAGTGTATAAAACATGCTTTATTTGTAGATAGTCCACACCATATGCTCTTATCTGTCTTTTTACATGGAAAATTGTAAAGAAATGAAAGGTATCCAGTTGTTACGGTTTCGCAGTTAAACCTGATCTCTTTGGAGACATTAAACTCTTCGAACAGACGGTAAAATGAGAAGTTTTATGACGATTAATCATACATCATTGATTAATGTGACTCTTCTTTTGGTCTGTAACTGTATTGACAGAATTGTATGGCTAAAGTTACAGTGTCAGACTATTATAAATGACTTGAAATCATATGTGATGGAAGGTTACTTGAATGAAATCACCAAGAAATTCCGCTTCACCCACGTTTTGTGCTGTTTACTGCTTGCCACCAAGACATACTTATGGTTTTAGCGGAATTAATACTTTTAGAAGGATTCAGTCCTAAGTCAAGTAGTTTCGAATTCTGAAACTGTTATCACCAATCTATTTTATTCAGGATTAACTGCATATAAAATTGCAATATTTATACTGAATGATTACTAGGTAGTAATCAATGTGATGTGTTCTTGGTCTTTATTAAAATTAAAATGTGGTCAATAGTCTAAATAATTCCACTGCATTTTAGTGGTAAGTAGCTTGAGTATGACCCGAGATTGTATATACCAAGAAGCATAATTTGCTTCAATATCGCAGGTACACCTTGATCAGGACTAATAATCGAAACCATGAAATAATTCTGTATCACGTATAATGTCGAATCATTTAGACTGATTACGATAGGACAACTCGGTCACTGATTGAATTTGTTTAACACTATAAATTCGACTTGACAAACACCAGATTTGTTAGCACTCAGTGATAAATCAGTGTAAGTGCTATTGATTATGAATTAACACCATTACTCAGTCGTCCAGTCACCTTTTCCTTTTATTCTTTTTTCCGAATCTTCACATGCACATGACCCTGGACACCCCAGAATACAAAGTACTTTTTTACTTCTCTCAAACTGTCACAATGTACACAGGTATCTATCATCAATTAGTATAAGTTATTACATCATCCATTGTATATTGATTATACTCAATCGATTACATCCATCATTTCAAATATTCTACTTGGTTACAATTAGTCTTTTAGGGAGCCTTTAATTGTTCTTAATTTGGTTCAATATATATGTGTTAAGTAAACATGTACATGTAGTGAATAAATAGGCAGAAATTATTTCCTAATTTGCATTTACTTACTTTTATTGTAATTAGCTAATGTGAAGATTGTCGAATTTAAGATAGATATCATGAAATAGCCTGAATTAAACAACTATTGAAAACAAGGGATTACTAGTCATTTGTCTGGCTCTGTCATATGACTCTTCAATAGTGCACATCCACGACTGCATTAGGAATCGAACGCAGTACCTTCAGGATTGGCAGCGAACGCGTAACTATTAGATCATTGAATCAACCAGCATCTAACTGATGATATTTCTAACTAGGTTAATTTACTACACATTTGTAGTACCTTATTCATTACTATAGGCGGGCGACTATATCACAATTGACATGGGTGAACTGCACATCATCTAACTATAACATCAGAAATTACCCTCCAGAAGCTCGTTACTAGTAAAGGAGTATTGATTGTAATTGGGTATCGTGGAGGTTGTTGAATTCCTGCGAGGTCGTATAAGCACACTACAAAATAGAGTTCTATACTAGAACGAAACAGCCGTCCAATTCGAATTCCTAGTTTTAAATTAATCTTTAACTCCCAGCAATACATGATACCAAATTAAGAAATTCACTATTCGTTAGTAAATAATAAGATCATTTATCCTGAACAGCAAATGTCATTATCATAATACTATTCTCTTCTTTTCCTCGTTCTGTATCTCACTGTTTCGCTCTATAGAAGTCACATTATATTTCCATTTAAAATTAAATTACCCCTCCCCTCCTTCCATTATCTGCCTATTCTAGTTATCGCAACTCCATCTCTTCCAACCCCCACCCACCCCCTTTATGGAACAGAGTGTAATTAAGAATTATAGAAAGAGAGAAAGGAGAACAAAATATTTTCTATTTTTAATACTATGACTGTGATCATTTGGAAATTATTTTTAAAAAAAGGCACCAAATATTGTCAAAATTAAAAAAATCAAAAAATGACTATTAATAATTGATTAAATAACAATCAACTCTCTGATGACGATGATAATGATAGAGGGGGTGGTGGTAATGGTAGTGATTAAAAGTCAAAGAGGTGGTGGACAATGAAAAAAATTGATAGGGAACGGGGGGTGAGGGGAGAGTTCGAAAAGAATAGTAGAAACATTAAAATATACGAATAATATCAGTAACAATAATAATAATATTCATAATTTGTAATAATCAAAGAAGAGAAACTATTGCAAAGAAACAAATAAACGTCAGCTGTTAGAGAATAAGTAGAAGAAGGAGAAGAAGAAGAAGAAGAAGAGGAAGAAGAAGAAGAATGAAGAAAACGAAAAGTCAAGTTAGTTGTTTCTTAGTGCATAGTATTTGTTGTAACGATCCAACTGATTGTTACTAACTGGAATAGATTGTGTATACATAAATCTCATGAGTCTACACATACACATACAACATGAATAGTTCTGTTTTTATATTCAGATATACACACACATAACATACAAAAGATAAACTACCTTAACAATATGACAAATTTACAACAACTGTTCACTATTCAACTACATATTTGACTAATAGTAACTTACTTCATTACAATAAAAGGAGTGGTAGAAATCTCAGGAATAGTCTGACAATTGAAAAGAGAAATTGCATACAATCTACTATATTGATCATGCTTAAATCATGAAGAAATTTGTTTGTTTAAGTAAAAAGGAACCAAAAAAGAAAAACGTTTTTCACTTCTTTCTACTAACTTATGCGTAAATTGCATGTGTGTAGGATTCTCCATAGTGTAGTGTAGTGTAGTGTTCAGTACAATGGATACTAAGAGAATAATAACAATACAGTTGTCTACCATTTACCTTTCAATGAAAGTGTAATAGAATAACAAATTTACATGTTAACAATTTGCACCATTCACCTCTATTGCATATTCTATGTGAATAGAACAAATTGCTAAATTAGTTTCGACGCCAAATTCTATGCACAACTATCATTTTTCTTAAGGATTGGTTGAGGTAATTTTACTGTTAAGTAATATAAGATCCTAACAATTTTATCATAAATATACTATTGCAGTTCCTCGGAGCGAGTTCGAACCCATCTCTTACATACTTAGATAACAATAAGTTAATGGATTCATACTGGAAACTTTGAACAATCAGTTTTGAACAATAATTTAATTCGTTACACAGTTTGCTAGGTTAAATCTTTTATTTTCACTTCGTTTCACATCTTCTCTTCTTTACTAGTTATAGATGCTTAATGATTATTGATATACGCAGTTTACAAAGTGATTTTTACTCATGTTCTCAACATACATATTTATGTTGTTTCTATGCATCACTAACAATTGTGACTAGACGAGTAACTTGTATAAGGAAAAAAATTGATCGCTATTTAGTTATGGTGTGAGATTATTCTTTTGCAGACTACATTCAAGATCTCATCGAATATCAAAGATACGATTGATAGACAAAAGCATAACCAATAACTTCACTGAATTGACAACATTCACTGATCCATCTTTCGGATGGTAATCACTTTTATGAATGAGAAAGAAACAATAGCAAGTAATTTTATATGCATAAGTTTAGTCGGTAAATTCTAATTACTACTAACTCAGATGTGCTTAGTTAACGGTAACGTGTAAACTTCAGAGGCTTTATTGTCACGTCTATAAGGACAATAAATGCTGAGATCTTGTGGATCCTATTTCCTAATATCCATGGGATAATACTCATCTGATAATCGAACTATTTAACCCTAAGAATATTAAACTTTATTGTAAAACGGCGATTACTTGTTATTGAAAGAGCGGTAAGGAGATATTTTGAATGTTAATTCAACAATCTGAAAGCAACACGCTGACAGGGAAGATTGTAGTTTGTGGGTTTTTTTAATGCTCTTATCACTATTAGAACACTAGTAGCACCATACTAACAAACTGTATTAATCACTACTACCGTAGATATATAAACTGCCTTATTTCATGTGTGTGCATAGGCGTAAGTATTGATGAGGACCTAAATGAAAGTAAAATATGTGCTATCCTGCAAAAAAGTAAAAGGTGTTTTTAGTAATTGTGTTACTACCATCACTATTACTAACAGTAGTATTAGTAGTATATACATAACTATCATGATATTATTTATTGCTAACCCCTGTTTCGTTTTACTGGATAAATCAAATGAATATGTATAGCATATGTTACGCAGTATTAGTATTAGTATTAGTAGTAGTAGGAGTATCGGTGACGATGAAAACAGACTGAATATATAGATGATTCAAGAAGGAGGAATAATTTCTTGAAATTAGGTGCATAAAGTAAGGTGGAAACTTAAGAGATAAGAATCAGCATATAGTAAATCCATCTGCTTTGCTCAATGTATCCATCTAATGACTGTGACAATCGTTTAGGCTTTGAACAAGTTGTCTACACGTAACGATATGAGTAAAGAATAATAGTCAATAACTCTATGAACTGATTACAAGTTTTAGTTTTGTCCCACACCGTAGCTCTCAAGTGACTCGCACACGAGAAAGTTGAGGTAAGCAGTGAATAAGTCGTAAAAGTAATAATGGTGATTAAAAGACCCTATTGTGAGGTTTAAGAAAAATAATTGTAAAATCACATTTTTGCCTACAAGGCACAATTTTTCCGCCAGGATTAATCACTAAAATGAATTTAGGCACATTTTTACCTTGAACTCACAGGTTGCCTTTAGTTGAATTACCAATAACAACCAAAAACTTTTAGATAACTTTTTCATCCTACTATGAAATTTCTCAGCAATACACCTTCTCAATGCACTTTACTGCGTTTAGCAACCATGATTTTTATTGTGAATTCAGTCCTTTCTAGGATCATCAATTCATGTTGTTGGAAATCTGTATACTAACATGAAACAGTCATTCAATAATTATCTAACAAAGACCACTCTGTGATGTAAGACTTTTTATTCAATAATTTTACACAAACACTCAATAATTAATCATAATTTGTTGTTATATGACAGAATATAAATGTGATTAATATCTTCTAGTTATATCTTGCCCCATTTCTTTTCATACACTTATCATCTCGACATGATCTCATGAAGTTTTTTCCTCTTGATAGATTCTATGATAATAATTTGTTTCTTATAGAATAGTTTAATAGCTCTTGTTGAACTATATGTTCCTGATCATTAATAGATCTTCTTCTATTTTTTTGATTAAACAATTTACATCTCTTATCATGTTTTTTTTTTATATTTTGTTGTTTTGTTTAGTTACCATGGTTGTATAATTTACACATGGTAACAAATAAAATACTTGCTCAGTTGGAGGTTTCATTCTCTTCTTCCCATCATCATTATAATTTTGTTTTAGCATAAATGAATTCATTTGAATTAGTTGACATGATACAAGTTGATTATTTAATCGTTTATCTTGTTCTGTGTTCAGTTCATTGATTCTTAAAATAATGAGGAAAAAAAAACGGGTTAGTAACAATTGCCCGTTTATTGATTATTATTTTATGAAGTGTTACAACCAACTTGCAGTGTGTATTTTATGAATTGACATTCGTTAGACAACCATTGTAAAAAAGGGAACAATTAGATACGCGTTTTTTGTTACTAGAATGGAACTCGTCAGATTCAGTACACAACAACTATCCTGATAGTAATCGAAGATTATGGTTGAAAGCGAAAGTGTTACTTTTATAATTCCTAGGTGTAATACCTACTGATTCACAAAACGAATTTAACTTAACTACAGAACTAGAAATCACTGAACTACTGTTTTGTTCATTGTGGATGATTCGGATCATTGTTTAAGTATCGTTGAATAACGAATTGAGCAAACTTTAAGTTATGCCTAACGTACTAGACAAAGATGGTAAATGAATTGATAAGATAGTGAATAATGAATGACTAAAACGGCTGACATATATGTTATTTATGTGTCCATAATCGTCTACTTTGACAGGTGTAGATTAAGAGAAACATAGGTTCAAACCTCTTAGCATAGGCTAACATAGACGATTAGTGTGATCGTTTGAAATTATTCACAGTGTCTCAGGCGTATTCAATGTCTACCTTGTAATTTTTTATTCTCACTATTCTTTCATGCTTATCCTTTGATTTCATATTCTTTATGTTTACTCACTAACACTATAGTTGATAGATATTTCTCTATTCACCTTATTAACTTCATCTCATCATGTTGATATTGGCTCCATGTTTTGATTACAATTGACTGATTGATTATTGTCAGGTATTTACTTCTTACTTTTGTTCTATTTCTATTTTATTCACATTGATTTTCAATTCAATATGTCATAAATTCACTCATTTAAGGGGTATATTCTCATATCAATTGTATTCAATGCATAGATCATTGTCATTAAGTTTCTATATTCACATTAATACAATACAACTTTATTAGATTGAATTCAATTGTAGACTATATAATAGAAGAAATGATAATCTTTATTAAAAGACAATTAGTAAACAACTACTGCACCTGTAGTGCATTAATATTCACTTTAACTTTTACCTACTTATTATCCATGTTCTCCTTGAATTCTTCTTCAATTCTTACTTTATTTCCATTTTATACCTCTTACATTCTTTTCCCCCTCTATCCTACAGCCTCCCCCCCTCTAACATCAAATAGATTTATTTTATCTTAGTTTTTCCATTTTGTTTTTACTTAATGTCGTTGACACATCTTTCTCAATGTCATTAACACTGTTGTGAATGAATAGAAAAAGAGAAACAGTAAAGAGAAGTGGTGATGACGGAAGGGGAGGTGTGTGAGTGGGGGGGGGAGGGTAAAGGATTTTTTTCAGAGAATTGAAAAAAGGTTTGTTTTTATTGAATTAAATTTTTATAAGAAAATATTGAATATTTATCAAGTAGAATTTGCATTTAATGAGAATCTGTTGAATGTGACAATCATTTCATGTTTCCGTAAAGTTTATGGTTAGATTAGAGATTGAATAAGTTCCTTTTGTGAATGAAATTATTATTCCTCTTGATGCATAGTAACAGTTTGCACAATGCATAGGCCATGGAGAGCATATTGTCTTTGGTAGGCTATTGTTCAGTATACATGAAGACTAGTTAATCGTAATGAAGTGACGACCAACAGTAACGAGATGCGAGTGAACTGAACTAATGCAACTGCTGTTAGAGTTCTGCATAAATGATGAAGTAATATTCTTGGATCTACTTGAACAATTGCTTGTCAAATGATCAATATTACTTATTTCACTGAAGTAGATAAACTCATTGATGATATACATTATTGTGGTCATTCGAGAAAATTTGTCCATTGACTGATTTATAAACCAACATCTGTTTGAAAACACTATTCTCTAATTTTCAGCAATGAATGTTCTTTTTATAGCATTTGAGATCCTTGTCGTCAATGTATGACTTGTCTTTGAATTCAATATCCCTGTATAGTATTTTCTTATGTGCAGAGAAATCAGATTCTCTGCGAGGGTACAACGTCATGTTTTTATTTACGAATCATAGTGGAAATGAATTTTTAACTAGTATACTTTTGGATGAGTTAATCCTGTGTCAAATAACTTAGTATAGCAGATTCTCTAGGTTCTGGAAATGGGGTAAGGGACAAAACAAGCTATTGTTTCTTCCCGACGACGATCAGAAGATTAATCAGTCGACTGTCCCTTACAGGCTTTCTGTAAATCAAATGTTTTATTATCCTAACAGCTTCTCCTCACAACTTAAGATCTAGAAAATAAAAATTCGGTTCACTTTCTTTCCTAAGAGAAAACTTAATTGATGAATGAAAGCCAGTGACAGTAAATAAAGTAGTAATTATATAGCCGACAGTAAAACTATCGTTCATATACCTTTCACACAAATAGATATTGTCAGTGGTCGACTTTATTGGTTATTTTCAAAAGTGGCTAGGAAGCAAACTGGTTCCAAGGGCACTCGAGAGGAATCTATAGATATCCTACTTTGTTCGTTTGAACAAATGGTTCTATCAAAGATAAATTACGCATCAAACGTGCATTCTAAAGAAAATTCGTTGGACAACAGAGTTGACATTATGTTATTACCATGTTGTCATCAATATATTTGTTTTCATTCATTTCGGCTATCCCGGTGTAGCAATTACATATATGGTGGTACAGCAACTGTGACTTGGACAATCGGACAATTCGGCAACTGACGTTTGTGAATCTTAAGTAAAAGGTACAGTCGTGAGATTCTTGGACTCAATAGTATAGATTATCGTCTACCAAACAACCAATTTTGATTCTTACTATGCAATAAATTAGTTGTTTACTAATGGGTTTAGTTTTGTTCCATACGTTTGATTGTTTAGAGAACTTATTAACATCTGAGTGGAGACCCATTATTTTATCCATGTAAAAACTTCAGACCAATCAAATTATCCTGGCATCTTTGTTTGAATGACTTGTAAATGGAACATGATTATCTATGAGAAACTTCAATTGTTTTCTACATTCTTTAGTCAGTACACCGTGTGTTTTAGGTTTTGGGTTAAAAAGCAGATTGTGATAATAGACTAGATTGAATATGAATCATTGGAGTTCTTGAACTGAACTAAAGATGAAATGGCATGTCTGACTAATTAGATTTTCATACTGGATGTATATAGAGGTTGTCAGCATTATAGTTGACATAGCAGGTTTTCACTATGGTAAACAAAGCTAACAGGTGTATAGAAGAGGAAGATGCTGCTGAGTAGGATTCAAAACCACAGGCTTAGCATGCTTAACAAAAACAGCCTATTTACAGAAAAGTGACAGGAATTACAGTGAAAGTGTCATCACGGAACATCTCATCACTACCGGATAGGACAAATTTGTCTTTTAAAGTCGTCTACATGATGAAATGAAATCAGGTTTGCAATATCAATATTAAGAATTTCACACTTGTATAGGCATACACATGATATATTTCAGATTTTGGAGTAGTATTACAGTATAGTGGTAAGTGACATAGAGTTGGTATTTCTCATTTTCATTTAGTTCTTATAGATGATTGAACTCTGTAGACCGCGTTATAATGTGGTCGCCAGTCTAATCAACTGGATATTATGTTATTGATATCGGCTACATCGGAGGTATTTGACAGGAAATACTGTTAAGATTGAGTTTCACATCACACAACACTCATCAAGCAGGAGAATATGAGTACTCGGGGCAGTTGACGAGCCTATTGTGGATGAACTTAAGTTTTACATTTTGAGTTGATTGCCACTATGATACTCCAGTCGTTTATGATTACCTCTAGAACTGATATCTCTAAGCTGACTAATCACTAAATGCTAGTTACAAATGTCAAGTATGCCATTCTCTAGTACAGAATGAATTCTATCAATCAAGCTGTTATTTAAGCACTAATGTAAGTGAAGACAGAGAATTTCGTAGGGACTGTTCAATTTAAATTTAGTTTAAAACAATTCCTAATTAAATGAGCTTATCTGAAATGTTAGTAATCTTCAATAAGTCTAGTATTTTCGGTTATATCACGTTCACTAACGTCTAAGTGCAACATACAGAAGCAAAGGTTTCACTAGAGATTTTCTTCTAAACTATTACATATAGCATAATGATGTATTTTGTGATGGGTATCAGTCACGGTTACACTGAAATGTTTATAGTTAGCACTTGTGAGTAATTTCAGATACCAAGAATGCATGTATTCTACTGTACAAATTACACATTATTAGGTTGATGTAACGGTAAGAAGATGTAAAGTCTCAAGTGAACATGACATATATTAGTGCTTTGTAAAAGTGGTACACATATAACCCTAATCTTAGTTCACTTGCAGAAGCAAAACTATTAAGATTTATAATTAGTTAATATCATCCTATTGATGTTCTAATGTACTGAAATCATTCATTCATTCAGTGTTACCATATATGCATCCTGAACGAATTCCCATGATAGGACAGTAGTTCACTTATACGTTAAAGATCGGTTTGCAAACAGCGAATGCAACGTGGGACGTATTTTTCATCTCATTTAGGACTAGTCAGCTGGCGTACTATGATTCAACTTAGAGGACCGAAGAAGTTTGAAATCATTGCAACACCAAGGAAAAAAGGTGACATTAAATATATTCATCGGCTAATTTTACTTTCATGGTTAGCTCTTTATTATTTTTCAAAGTACAGAGAAGAAAATGACGAGAAGAATAAGTGAAAGAACGATATGAATAAGGTGTCGGCAGACTGGAGGTGGGATGGGAATATGGGGACCGGTAGAGTAAAATAAACAAACTTTTCAATATTCAGATTCCCTTCATTTATCATTTTAAAATAATAACATTAATTGTCGATATCGATGATCACGATAATGACGATGATGATGATGATGCTGATGAAAACTGATTCACTTAGTCTTCATTCACTAAAAATTGCTTGACAGTACACTTGAATTACTACTAAAATGTAAATTTATAGTTTTCTTAGTTAAAACGTTTCACACTGTTCAAGATGGTCTCTTGCTGATAGACTATGCAGTAGCACTAGTCATTCATAGAGACTACATAATATGAGGTAGCTGTATGATGAAAAGTTCTCATTTCGCTTTTATTTTCGGTCCATATTGATGACTATTGGGTACTATTGGTAGATTTATTACAAATTAGTAAAAAATAAAAATCCTACCATTGTGAACCAGTGATGCTATTGATTAAGTCTTTATTACAACAAGCGAAAGTCCTGTGTATGAATCTGTGTGGAGGTTGATGGTGTTTACTAATAAAAAGGCTTAAAACAGACGGTTAGGATTAATGTCTAGTTTTGATTGTTATGTAATCGAGATTCATTTGTAAAGGAGTACAGCAAAGGAGTACAGTTGAATTGCAGTTGTTAAATTGTACCTCATTAAGTGACTAATCATAATACTAAGTACGTCCAGTTTATGGAATACACACCACATCACTACATCAGTATTAAGTATTTCAAATAAAACAACTTGAATACATCAAACAACCAATCACATTCTCATTGAGACCATCTTGTTAGATGGAACAATTCTATTCATTTATATTCAGTCTCACAATAGTAGGTAATGATAAGACTAATGGATGAGTTAAAACAATTTCTTCTTAACTCATCAGTACATTTACGCTGAAAACTCTACCACTAAATAAAAGACATGGTAACAAGAGGTGAACATTCTTCTTCAAAATTTATTGATATCGGGTTCTACACAGTTCATAATTACAAATTTATCCAGCAAGATGATGACTCGACAGTGATTATTAAAAGAGAAAAACATTATTGAAGGGGTCTACAACGTGAAAGTACGATCCTGTGTACAATGATGGTGGATTATCATAACCACATTCATATTTTCAGATGATTGTAAGCTAAAATTAATGATTTAAGTGTAAACATTAAGTATTAAGATAGATACGTTTTTTGAAGAAGGCAAATTGTCCACAAAATGAATTTGTTAACTGTCCAACGACTATAACATAATGTTAACGTGAACGAAATAATCGGCAGCAACTTGGTAACTAAATTATCTGATACTGACTAAATGCTTGATTCTCTGATAGATCAGTGGGTACGTGCTGTTAAGGAATCCAGCAATTAAATAAATTATCTGCCCTATGAAACGTGGATTTTAATAGTTATTTAGCCATGTTCAATTAATGATGCTAAACTTCTATTACAACAATCTTCCCGACACCTAGTTATGTAATCGAATAAGTTTATATAATCAACATAAATACAGGTAATATCGGGTGACAGAAATGATAGATTACCCAATAAACCAAATGATCCGAATGAAGTATGACTTAAGAAAATGAAGAAGTAATAAGCCAATTCTTCATATATTTACAAAATTAGTAATAATATAGATATAGGCAAACAATATCAAATGAAATATTTGAATAGGATAAAGATATTCATTTGATGAATCACAAATTGGACAAAACACGTGTTCCAGATTTCAATTATAGCTAACATTCAAACTATGCTGAGTATGTGTAGCTATCTGCTAAGAATTAATCCATCTAGTCAACATATATATGTGCCAACAAAGACTTATTGAAATCTTGTTCTGAAAATTAACACCTGAATAGTTCGAACCCATGCATAAATAAGTTTATTGAAGTACAAGGAAGATTGAGGCTATGTGTAGGTTTGTTTAATTAAATCATCTTGTTACTATACCTTTAAAGCATAAATACACTGATGATTTCCGAAGAAATTGTTTCACTCGCCCACTTACACTCAATGAGAGTGAAGTGAAATAAATAGAACTCTTCTATGCAATTGGACTATCGTCATGAGAATGTGATTGGTTGTGTTGATATACTCAGTTTATCATATTTGAAAGACTCACTAGACATGTAATGATGCGGCTTTTATTCCATAATTAGGAGGTATTTGGGCTATTTTTCCATATCTAAGGAGATGTAATACAACGCTAAGTGTATTTAATAATACAATTTGTTATTACAATTAGGGGAGTTTGTAGAGATAGTTAACTGTTAATTTCAATTGGCTGAATTGGAAATATCAAGCGTTAGGAGCCGACTCAGTGGTCCAATGGTAAGGTGTTCGCCACGGAGTCAGAAGGTCCTGCGTTTGATCCTATATGGGGTCGTAGATGCGCACTGCTGAGGAGTCCCGTACTAGGACGAAACAGCTGTCCAGCGCTTTCAGGTGATCAATGGTTGTCTGATTCAGATTAATTCATGATATCAAAATTGAAATTTGTTATTAATTGAAATACTACAGATGCGTCTTTTTCATACGAGATATTTCAGTAGTATGCACATTGATTGTTAGATATTTTATTATTAGATCACAGCGTTTTAATAGAGACTTAATTTGGATGTCACCGTTTAATTGGATCTCTTATCATACAACACTTTTGTACATTCTGTGACCAACGGTCCAACTTGTCACATATTCATTATGTCTAACATTAACAACTAGATATAATTTCTATCTATAACCTACTGAGATATCCACTTATCCTACCAATTTAAATGAATATGTTCAAATAGACTACCTTGTATTCAATTGAACGCTTTTAATGGTTATATCAGCAAATGTTTTCATATATCGATACTACTAACTATTTATTATAGTGGTAAATTCAATATTTCAGAGTCATATTCATAATGACATGAAAACATACATATTTTATAATGTAGTATTTACAATTTGAATAATGTTCAAGTATTTATTATCCCAACTAAACGATGTATATCGATATTACTAATTACTGCTTTTTAAGTAGTACATTATTAGGTAAAACTAATAAATAAGTAAATAAATAAACTTATTTATGCATATTCTAATCATTTCACACAATCCATTATTTATCAAGCCAAATGGTGTCTTTCTCACAATTTTCATACTGTGAAAATAAATAAACTTATGGGTATATAAATAGTAAACTGAACGTAGGTCTTCACTACCTCCATTTGCCCAAACACATACAGTATTTATGGGATATGGAGTGTTATATTCAAGGTTTCACATTATGAATTGGTTATAATTAATTAGTCATTGAAAACCAAGAAGTATGGATCTTCTGTTTTGTTTTAGTAGGAAACTTCTTACCAACGGTAAGCATTCACAACTCTATCAGGCATCTGACAGAAGGCTGTTGACCATTATAATGAGTGTTTACTCTTGATAATCGATTGATTAGTATCTAATGGCCTACAATCTTTATTTACCTAAAACTAATCTGTGATGTAGGTTACAACATTTATCAATCTATACAACATGATTATATTAAGACTAATTAGGTATAGTTAAAGATACTCAGTAGATTAATCCCACAAGATTCCTGGAGCAGATTTCAACAGTAGTCCGATCAGAAGTATCCTTTGCCAGTAAAATTATCCTTTTGTTGATGTTATAAGGTAATTCTGAAAATATCTCACAATATATTTAATGGATTGTGATGGTTATTTAATTTTAACTTTGATAAAATAGCATAACTAACTTTGAGACTATAAGATACAGACTCGAATCCACTTTTTTACGGAGGGGCATACTTTCTAATATTATGCCATAAGTGTTGTGTTTACAAATGATAATTGACTTGAAATGTAGATTAACAGCAGTCGCGTGATGCCTTATCAAACGACTTACTTAATCTGTAGCTGAGGCAAATACGTTTAACAACCCGATACACTTCACCTCAAAAGTGATTACTTTCTCTGAATTTGAAGACAACGATTAGTCAAAACTGCAACTAATTGTTATCTTGAAACTCTCATTCTACATTGTCGAACAATGTAATAATTATCTGCACCGAATATCGTACATCCAAGTGAAAAACATTTATCTCATCTACTCAATTAATGACATCATCGAAGATCCACTGAAAAGATATGGTTAGTGGAATTCAACCACGTATAAAACACGTTAAGTATTACATGACACAATGAATGAAGGTAGAAATATAAAGGAATGGAGACCGATTGAGTTATTTAACGATTGAGTACTTGTTGCAAAACTCTGAGTTCTTGTGTCGATTCCTTGATTAGAGAGTGTTTATACACATTGATGAGTAATCTTGTATTAAGACGAAACAACTGTCTAGTGTTTTCTGATTCAGAATGATTGTCTAAGCGATACAGTTGGTGGTATAAAACATCACAATAAATTGTAAAGAAGCATTTAACTCAACATTTTCTCAACATTCACTAAGATTCCATGCATCAATTGAAAGTTGAAGAAGTGCTCTCATGAAGACAATTTATCACAGTATCATCAAAATTGAAGAAAAGATTTGTTATTAGAGAAGAATGAATATAAACTATGCTAGCAACAGTACTATTCATAGTACTATTCATAGTGAATAATATGAATACATGTCGTGTATTGAAGTAATCTTCCATCAAAATAAAAGTCAACATACTTCAAGTACATAACTTTGAACAGTTGTCATAGTTTATGAACTGTTTAAACATTTTGTTAAAGTGAAAAACTGCATAGGCAAAGGTTTTGTTATATTCTCATTACTGATCTTCTTTTTTTCTTCTGAATGTTTATTAACCATGGAAGTCAATAGTTTCACTCTCACAACTGATCTACTGCATCATCATGATCCTCATCGTCATAAACGTAATTGGATGCATCAACTCTTTCCTCGGTCCCTCCATCTCTCTCCACTGCTGTGTATAACATGTAGTAGATAAAATATCAACACACAAAGAAAAAGAATGAATGATCTGTCATTTCAGATTATTCCTTTCACTTAACTACTAATCATACTGTTGTCAATGTGACGTATGTCGATGAGTTGCCTTTCAATTCAACAATTATTCAAGGTTATTTGTCTTTTTATGATTTGCATATTACAATAAGATTTTAGAGACATTTTGACATTTTCTAAATTCATTACTGTTTACTCTTCTTACTTGACTATCTAGAGGGGAATAAAAACGTCAGACATTAACTCATATCCTTGAAGATATAGACACTTCTGATCAATTGATATCACAATCTTCCTTTAGATCAAAAGAGTCTATTTCAATGACTTTTTGAATTAGAAATGTTTGCATCCATGAAGTGCTTACACGAATTCAGACACGATCTGAATGTATACACGTTTTGGCATATATATCATCTTCATCATAGGGGATATCCGTTAGTGTTAATTATTTAGCTTATGTTCCACGAGGGGTTAGTAGTGATCCGGGAAACTAACTAGTAGTGTCTAAGACTGTGAAACCTGGTTTTGAGTATCAAAAAGAAGGAGTAGTTCTTCATTTTCTGATATGAATGCTAACTAGCACTAGACCTAGATAACAAAGGGTTTACTTTCAACTACCTTCAGCAAGCTAACACGATATCTGGAATATAGAATCACATAGACTAGAGTGGTTACACTGGAATATGACTGATGAAATTTTGTCTGAACTGAAGACTGGACCAATATAACAATAATCACAGTTGCTATCGTTCAGTTATTGTTTATACCAGGTTACATTATTCATTGTTTCATTCCTAAATTTTTGTTTATTGTTCAATATGTAATGAAAAAGTGATATCATAGAAGATAATAAACGTTACCACTGAATGGTTCATGATATAATGCAACTATCATCAAATATAATTGATAATACTCATCTCAATACTTCCATGAATGAACTCTATGAAATTCGTAAGTTTATCTCAAAATAACTCAACATGGATGGTTTCGGTAGACGAAGGTCTCGTGTAAGTATAATTCAGAGAAGTCTATTATTTAATAATCCATGGGTGTGTAACGTGAAACATCAAAGCAGAAGATATACGGAAGCTACATGTTTATTTATAAATGTCTTCAGTGTTTTACTCAGTGTATAGTTGAATGACTGAATGAAGTGATAAAGATGCCAAATCATTCGATGATCTTGTGAACTTTCATCTACTGAAGTGGTTAGTTTAAATAACATGCCTGCCTAGAAACTGTAACATTTAAGAATGATGTTAGTAGGTGTCAAGCTATTGGTGAAGACCACTTGTTTAGTCTCATTGCAATCAATACAATCAGTAGTTGTGTTCACTTATGCAAAAGGCCTTCTTATTCTTTCTTGTCAGACAATGTTCTTAACGTTTAGTCTTTCTCACTATTATTTCTATTACTATGATTTGGAATAGTTTGCTATTCATCTTGTTGATTTCATCTACTTATGTAGAGTCCATATTATGACTTGAACTGAAAGATATTTATATTAGACTGTAAGTTGATTATGACTATAAGAAGAGTATTTTAAGGAGGATAAATAGTTCATCGAAAAACTTAAAAGTTTTCATTATAACCCTGTACCATGTTCCATAGATGAGTAACGGGGGGGGAGGAGGGCGGTACCTGCAACCATAATTTCACTTATCATCTTATCTTATGACATCAAAGTTATTCAAATTAATTGAATCCCGTTAAGACAACTACTAAATTTAACTAACTTGTAACTATGCAAATGTATTTGTTTGCTTTTCTTTCTTCTTCTTCTTTTTTTTTTACATTCAAAGTACATTTCTATTCTTCATTATCAAAAGAGAGAAAAAAGAAGACGTAACTAATTAACTCATTACACTTCTAGCTATAATCATGATCATAGTAACAGACAGTTTCATAACAGACACAATAATAATCATTCAATGAAGTGAATATTGCAGAGAATATTGATTGTATTATTGAAGTATTTCAATGTCTACATACATGAAATATATTCATTGTGCATACTTTATACTTGTAATACACATACATATTCTATGATAATAAATATACATACTCATCAAAGTAAAATAATGTACTATGCATAGACATCATCTACAAACAACTAACTACTGATTATGAGCATAACAGTAGTAATTTATATAAAGTAATAAATCATATACATATTATTATTATTATTAACAAAAATTTGATTGAAGATATTTTGTATTATGTAACAGAATATTTGTATCTATGCATGATTGTTTACTTCGTAAAGTCATTGGAGAATCAATTGATTTAGGCAATAGTACTTGTTGATCATGATCATATTGAATAGGTGATTGATGTTGATCATGTAGAGCAAAGTTATTATTCATTGGTATAGAATGTAAATTATTAGTTGAATATGATGCATTCAATGGATGATGATGATGATGATGATATTTCATGGATGTTTGCAATGAATTATTATCACTATGTGAATTCATATGGAAGGCATTAGATTCTAAAGAAATTTCTTGTGAAAAATCAATTGATTTTGATAAATCTAATCGTGATTGTAGACTACTTTCAATACTACTGACAACTGCAGTAGTAGTAGTAGTAGTTGTTGTTGTTGATGTTGTCGTTGTTGTTATTTCATTTATTGAGTTGATGTTATTGTTTTGAAGTAAATGAATAGTTTTATTTGGAAAATATTCATCAGATCCAATATTATTATTATTATTATTATTAAACTGGATACTTGATGAATTCATATAATCTGGAAATGTTTGTGAAGATGATAGATGTTTCTTGGCATCATGTTGAAATGATACCAATTCTGTTTTGAATGGATTATGTTCACCAGAGTTAAAATTATCTGGAAAGACATTCATATAATTGTGCGTGTAGTGTTTCGAAATGAATGTATCTTGATGTGGATATGATATGAAAGATGAGTTTGATATAAAATGCTGATGTGATGTAGGTAAATAGCCTTGTCTGCATTCAGGTCTGTTCAAATCATTGGTGTTTCCGTCAATTTTAACATTCTCACTCTGATTGTCATCATCATCATCATCATCGTCATCATGATCTTCGCTAATGCCATCATCTTCATTATCATCACGATCATCGTCATTGGCATCATTCAACAAAGGATCCTCATTACCATCTAAGATTGTTTCATCTTCATCAACAATTTCTAAGAGATTATGTAATTCACCAACATTATTTTCAATTTTTTTTGTCGAATTCAAAAAATGTTCAACAGGCTTTTCATTTTTATTATTAACATGTTTAACATTTGAATTTTGGGCGTAGTTTAAATTTGTTGGACTTCTATGTCCCATACTACCACTACCACCACTTCCAGTTGATTTAGGTGGCCAACTCATTTTATTCTCTTTTTTTAAACGTCGTCTAGCATTTGCAAACCATGTAGAAACCTAAATAATATTTTTAAAAAGAAGATTGTTTATTACGTAATCATTTTAGATATTAGGTATTACACGTTGAGTGAATTGACAAGTGAAAGATTCTTAATGAGCTGAATCGTAGTTCTTCTGCACTAGGTTATGACACCTATTTGCTAAGTTTACTGCTTACTGAACTATATAAACTTATAATCCATAGGTTATAAACAACGTAAAATGTGGCGTGTATCTATATTTAAACTAGTGGAATATGGGACAAGTTGAATATAAAAGTAGTAGTAGTAGTAGTGGAAGTATAAGCTGCTTTTGCAGCGACATAGACAGTAAGTATGTATAGAATGATAATATAATAAGGATGAGTGAGTTAGGGGAATATAAAAAGTATACAATAACTCCAAATCTTATGATCCAACTGGATACAAACAGTGAGTCATAACTTTCAGTGCATGAAACTCCTGATGGCGATTATTATATCGACCACAAACATGGAGTCTGCATTTGTCAAATCGATAGTTTACAATTGTATACATTAATGCTGTCTTTATTTCACTAACTTACTGTTAACCTACAAGAATCAGCGTCAAATCAATGTGAGATTCGTAAAATGTGTCCCAATTATCCCAGCTGATGAAGATTCCTATATTCAGCATAGCTTACTCTTTAGTTAAAACATATGTACATGGCATTTCAATATTAAGTGAGTCCCACTAAATTTGTCTATTCCTATTTCCAAGAAGCATGGAAGATGTATACCACATTTTGGCAATTGACACAAATCACTGAGTATCATAATGTCGGGTTCTCTAGTCTACCAATTATATCAGAACCACTGTTAAATAGAAACCGAGCAAAGTCTGTTTGTAAATCACGCGAAAAATCTCAGCTAGTGAAGTTTACCCAATCTTAATTGTCATACAGTTAGCCATCAACTACAATGGATTATGATGATGCAACATCACAAAGTGATTAATCATTAGAAAGTACATCGTTAGATAGTCAAGCGTTCATTATGTGGACAAAATATCTTGGATTTGGTTGTAATCGAGTTGTGAACCAACATTAACATGAAATTGCATACTAACACAAATCAGTTGTTCAGTGCTTTCCAGATCTTGTTGGTTGTCTAACTAATATCAGAGTATAATGTAAACTTATAGGATTCTAATCAGTAGGAATAGAGAACAATAATGTCAACTTACTTGAGTTAATGTCATTTTAGTGATAATAGCAAGCATTATCTTTTCACCTTTAGTAGGATATGGATTCTTCATATGTTCTTGTAACCAAACTTTCAATGTTGTAGTACTTTCTCTAGTAGCATTCTTTCGACGTGTACCATCTAATCCATAAGGGAATCTATGAAATGAATTAAAATGTGTAATTCATTTCATTTAATGTTGTTTCAAAGTGATAATGAATCATCATTGTTGCCGAGTTAAACTATGATCATAACATTTTTCATGGATTACAACTAATGAAACTTTTAACAGATTTCTACAAGTTATCTCAGATCTATAATATTGTGCTTGTTTTGTTGGTGAGATTATAATTGTGGATGCTTATCTCTTACATTCTCTCAAATTAACGCTGTCAATCGTTCACAAGGTTTACTATACAGAACTTGTTCAATCATATTTTTATCCATTTGTAGTATGAGTCCTGTTACACTACAGTGTAATTTGCGCTTAAAGAATTCATTGTAAACATCTGTAGTAGCTTATAAGTGTTATCCATGAATACGGTAGTGCTACTCAGCTCGGAAAATTGGATGAAATACATGAAGGCTTTAATCATAGTTCCTCTTTAATATGCGGTGCGTTAAATGAATGTAAAATTGACCGAAACTACTGGTTACACCAGACTTAGTGAACAATAACATTGTTTCAGGTAACCTTTATTTTAGTTAAACTATTCAATGAACAATCTCTACGGGACTCCATATCTTCGTTATAATCAATTGATTCTCAGAGACTTTTAGGGAATAGTCAGTAATTGAGGATGATTTTCGTCACGCACAGTGTAAGACACAACAATGAAGATATTAGATTTTGTTCTTAAATTGTTTGGTAACTGGATAATAATGGAAATGTAGATCATTAGTTTCTGTTCTGAGGAATCTGATCGCTCCATCATAGCTAAATACTTTTGAAGTTGATTCAATTTGATGTCATGATTACACTCCATTAAAAAATCTCGAAATCACAATGATAGAGCTTTCTGAGTGCTTATTCTTCAATGTTTATGTCGTTAAGTATTATAAAACTGTCACATTATGATGTCATTTAGAATTTTCTTGAACCCAAAGTACATAATAGGACACTGGAAGCGTCTCATATAATAAGTGATATTTTTAAATGGTTGACATAATGTCCTAGAGGAGACCAATCAAGGCGTGAAAACCACCGTTATGATTATCGACGACTGCTAAGGCGAATAATTTTGGACTGAATTAACTAGGGAGAGTTTGTTTAAATGTGGGATTGCGGGTACCCTACCGTAATGAAGAAAGTGAGCTGTCAAAAAGCTACGTTTTAACATGGTTAGCTAACAAGTCATTAATCGTGAATATGTTTCTTTGTAGAGAAAATTACCGTACATGAAGTGTGTACATAGACATTAATCGCTATCGAAGTCCATCGCTAGAAGTCCAAACACAAAACTCGACTAAATAAGTCGTCTAAAATAGTTCTCATATGAGATACAATACCACATACAATAACTTGTAATTATAGCATCACTTAGTTTCATTACTCAAATCTAGGCAAACAGAATCTTTATAACAATTTTTTTCTTACTTACCCATGATGATTAAGATGTCCAGTAGTAAGACCATTGGGTTGAGTGAAACTCCGTAAATGTCCATTATTTGAATAAACCGATTGATGTAGATGAGGATGTGAAGAGTTGTGAGCAGATCTAGATAAATTTGAATGTTGTGGTAAGTTTCCAGTAAATGAATATGAAGTATTGTTACTACTACTAACCTTAATATCATGATTATTATTCTGCATATGAAATTTATGTTGATCAGCAGACAAGTCATTTGATGCCATTCGTGAATGAACTGATTGTTTTGAATGCGTCAAATTCATTACATTAGAATATGCATTCGTAGTTGACAAATGAACTGGAGGTATACGAAGGTACAATGCATTGTTCAATGTCACATCTACATTTGGATTTAGTAACTCATTTGTTCGAGAACAACTTATTGGTGAATGTAACGAGTGATCTGTTTTCAATGGATTCTTTTCTGACGATAATTTATAATCATTTCGTTGAAATTTCTCGTAATCAAAATGTGTCGAGTTGGTATAATGTTCAGGAATATTTCCACTGCTTCCATTGATACCGGTAAATGTAACTGTAGTATTTGCAGTATTAGGTAAGAATGAGTGCGTAGTCGTTAATATATTTGAATTATGATGCTTTCCATGAGTATATAAACTGTTATTTGTTATACTGGGTACACTACTCATTAGATTACTAACAGTAATATCTTTCTGACATTGTGATTGTTGTATACCATGATTGAATAATGGTTTCGATGAAAACAGTCTATTGATGTATGGAGTATAGTGTGAGACTTCTGTTAAATCCTGTTCAACTTTTCTGGTAGAATGAAACTCTTTACTAGTATTATCATATTGGGATATGTTAACTTTATGATTGCCTCCAACTTGTGATTCTGTTTGTACAATGGATGCTGACGTGGATCCACATGTAGTTGGTGATGATATGTCTAACTGTGAAAGTAATCCAGTTTTTGATGCTTCCAACTCTAGACAATTTGATGCTACTACTTCAACATCATTCAATTCTTGACATTGTTTATCATAAGTAGATTTATGCAGTTCCATAGAGCTGACAGTTGAATGTAGGTTTTGTTCATCATAATGTTGATGAAGGCTATAATTAGATTTATGATAATTAATAGGATAATGTAAATGATTAGAATACTGTTGATGATATAATGAAGTCTTTAATGGATAATCCGATGTATTTGTTAATCTCACCGATGAAGTAATATCTACATTGTCTGTCTCATTCAATTCTGTATTTAGTTGTTTTAATCCAGAAACATCTAAGTTATTGATTAAATTACTTTCAGAATATTCTAGATTATGATAAATTTTTCTATGCAATGAATGAAATGAATTATGCAAAGATTGTTGATGTTGTTGTTGACTACCATGTTGATCTTCATGGATTAGATTATTTTGCATATCATCACATTCCCATGAATTATGTTTAATACTGTAATCATTTGTCTAGAAAAATTAAATTGAACATATAAATTATGCCTTATATTGATTGTAATATAAAAGTAAACGAAGAAATTAATTAATAAACCAGTTAGAGATTCAATCTACTTAAATATAACTCATAACAATTTGTAAGATACCTGTCAATGTACTGATATGCTGGGTAATGTAAAGATATCTGATGAACACTTGGTTTAATTCAATGTATCATCAGTGTTTATCACAATCTTTTTCCCCCCCCCTCCCCTCCGTTTTGTGAAAGTAACTATATAGATTACTTATGTAAAATAATAGAGATTCTTGCCTTATTAAAGAGACTGAATTCAACTAATTCTATCTACTTATGTAATAGTGGATATATAAACTTGAGAAGTTCTATTCTAGGACGAAAGGGTTATGTATTGTTCACTAGGATCAATCTATAAAGAATAAATAGAACATTTTAACAGAGTGTTACTAGATAGAATTAAAGGTATATAAACTCATGGAGTGAATGATTGTGTCAAATTAGAAATCAGTCATGATTTTGAAACCTTTTTAAGGAGAGTTAGATGATTATAAGACAATTGCATGATTATGTCAAACGGAATGACTGAACTCTATTGATGTAGAATTGGTTAATGGCTTACGAGCTGAACTAGGACTAGTTAGTTAATTAGTAAAAACCACGGAGAGAGGAACAATAGTTCTGGCTCAAAATGTTAACAGGCACCAAATAATTTAGTTTTGGCATGAGTGATGAGTATTTAATTTTCAGATGACTAAGTCAGTATCGAGTGGTTTTCACTTCTTGCCTTAATTGGTCATTTCCAGTGTTCTAGTGAGATATGATCAGTGGATTGTAATCAGTAGTATTGGATGTAGCTCATGCAACATTGCAATATATAAGAAAGATTATTGAATGTCAACTTGCTCATCGGAAGTTCCTATACCTGAAATTTGGTCGGATTTTCAAAGTATACTTCTGGAAAATCCTACTCGAGGACAAACCTAACTGTATAACGGAAGTCCCTCTATGACCTGAAATGTTGAATTCAACAATCTTTAATAGTATCAACACTTCTATATCGATATTGATTTAAATACACATTTCCAATTCTACTGAATCATAACGTACACCATATTAATGAATAGATTTTTCGCTTTTCAATTTTGATTATCACTAGTGATTTTGACTAGCTTCAAGGAACTTTGAGAAATGTCACATTAATTCATTTCATTAAATAAATTTTATAGTTTCCTTTTAACTTAAAACTTAAAGATATCTAGAATGGTGAATAGACAGATCATCAGGTAGGTAAGTAGGTAAGTAGTTAGAGATAAGTAGGGTAGTTCGAATGACTGATAGTTGGATAAATTTAATGTTCAATTCATTCTTTGTTGTGATTATATACATGATCTTAATGGAGATGATGGTGATGATGATGATGATGATAGCAAAAAGTTGATTGATGCGTTAAGATAAATAATGCATTTTTACAAATTAACGTTTCACCATTAACTGTATTCATCTAATATAAGATTCTGTAGTAAGATCGTTATAGTGAAGTCTGCTTCCTCATACATACATACCTACGTAAACACACACACCTACATACATACACATGAATACTTACAGTTGAACATAATCTAGGAGGATTGTTTATTTCTCTTATTCTTTCTTTCTTTCACATAGGTGTTAAAATGATAATACACCTGTAAACTGGTTTCCAGTTTTCATTGTTTATCAATGATAGTTTTATATTGTACTGCATTACAATGCTTTTATCATACTGATGTGTCTATTAGCATAGATCCATTAAATATTTGTAAAATTTTTTCTGTCCTACTTTTTACGTCTAAACACCTTCGTTACAACTTCCATTCCATAACCACCCCCTTCCCCCCCCACTCACTCCTCTGTGCATCGTCTATCACCACCATCATTACAATCATAAAGAATTTTTCAATTTCATATTAATGAAGTAAGAAATGAATTATTCAACATTAGAGAAAAAGTTAATTTCAACTTCAAACCACATTCATTGAATAAGATTCTAAACACCTATCAACTGTTTCCTAAGTGTTGATGTATACGCTGGAGTGAATTCATATTGTCCCCTACCCTGTCTCCAATCATGCACACAAAATTAAATCCTGAAATTTATCTAACATACTTAAATTTTTTACGCTTAAATATGCATTTAAACAGGTTTTATTTTTTGTCTAATTATTCTTCTTACAATTTAATGTTAATTAACTTTGAACTACGACAGTAGATTGTTCTCTGTTCATTGAAGTATAAGATACAATGTAGTGAAATAGTTAGTGAAATATCATCAATGATCACTAGAGCGTATTTGAAGTAGTGCATAGAGAAAAACTAAACAAAAACTTAATATGATAGATGGGAATGAATGATTTTAGTTATACTGAGTTCTTTCAGCTGGATTAATCTGGTAGGAGTTTACTCTGATGAAGTTGTCCAGAATGATAATAAAAGCGCCGAAATTAAATCATCCAACTTGGAGAATGCAGTACAACCAAAACTTATAACTTAATACTGTTGATTAGTTTACATGGTATTATCTAAACAATTTATGTGTAATCATGCTGTGGGGGGCAGTCACCTGCAAACGTCAATGAGTGATGCATGTGTACTATTAAAAACTAAGAAATATAGACCGTTAGAAATTGGTCTCAATGGTTAAGAGTTGTTTACATAGCCTGATTGTCTTAAGTTTGATTTCCAGTAGAGCTGTAGATGAGTATCCTTACAAAAGAGTCCAGCATTCGAAAGATACAATTTTCCATTGATTTGTAGTTTTCCGTTATTGTCAAATCAACGTAATTCAACTTTATGAAACCTAATATTCAATAATCTCTACAACACTCCACGATGGCAATGAAAATGTGCTTACTGGTGACAGACTACGAGAGATAATTTTCGACTTCTTAGTAAGAAGAGGTGACCTGTAGTGGTCTTCCTCATTAAGTGTAAGACATATATCACCAATGGAAATAGATTACGATATTTCAGTATCAAGAAATGAATATTAGCTATGTGGTCTTTGAAGTAAGTCCTTTCTTTGGGTTATAAATGTAGTAGGTTCGATTCCTCACAGGGTTGTTGAAGAATGATGCGAATAGAGCCCAGACTATGATGAAATGGCTACTCGGCTAACGTCAATCTGTAATACAAAGCACACTCCACAAATATCCAATCTTAATACATATTTTGTATTATCGTAAATTGTTGTACTATGTTCCAACTGCCGCTACACAATGATGATTTTCAGTATACCATAGACTATAAGGAATACACATAATTAAAGTCCCACATAAACTAGTCACTTTCATGGTTTGGATAATTTCAATAACTGTATTGTTGAAATCTAACAGTAGACATTCCTAGCTCAATGATGCAGTTAATGCCATATCATCTTTTTTGAGACCTCATCTCATAGGTTCAATTCTTGACACAATCTTGAACACAAACTGCCAATTAGTACTTAACCGGAGCATGACAGTTTATTGTTGAATGATGTATTTATAAGGAAATGATATTTGTTTTATGGTGGTTTTCATGGAGATTGGTAATAAATTTGTCGTTTGTATTCGCCTTTTGACCTTGGGGTTAACAACCATATCCCATAAAATCAAAAACCCTGCTAAAAAGGTATAAATCAGAAAAAACCATTTAAATCCTTTAAATTCCACCCAGGGAGTTGATAGATCTTCACTTTGAAGAGTTATGGCGCCTCATGATGATAGCCGAGTTCATTCGAAAATCACGAGGCCGATGCCCCTTCTGACAACAATCAATACAAGTGACTTACCTCAGACAGTTATCCCCTGGGCGCTGCGGTCACACTCTTGGGTCATCAAGACCTCCCCAAATTCACTTTCTTTTTCAAATTCCTCAAGAAGAACCGTTCCACAGTGTGGGCAACCCGGAAGTGATAACCGCCCTCATACCTCTAATGGCTCTCGAGTTCACCTTGTTCAGGATCAAACACGTTCTCCATCTCTCGTCTCTACTTGTAACACTTCTTCTCCTACATTTTCTATGCGCGCCACTTCTAATGGTTACCCGAGTTCCCAAATTATCATACCTGGTCTCCTGAAGCCACGCTCTAAACTTCATGTTGGAGCTTTTAATGTCCGTACGCTGTGTCAAATCAGTCAACAAGTTGCCTTAGTTAAAACACTAGAATCTCTTGCAATTGATGTGTGCTGTGTCTCCGAAGCACGCATACAGTATCCCAGCATGGTCATCCGTTTGACCTCACCTAGTCAATGCGACGGAACAGCACAATTCACTCTTCGTTTATCTGGAGACCCTACAGCTAGCTCACGTGGTCTTGCTGGTGTAGGCATAGCACTAAGCTTACGTGCAGAACAGGCTCTTCTCGAGTGGATTCCTGTAGAGGGTCGTTTACGTACTGCCCGTCTAAATGGCACAGTATGAAATCGGAAAGATAGCGACACACGCAGATGTTTTTTACGCTGCTTCTACTTATGCCCACACAAACTGTAGCACAAATGTAGTTAGAGACGAGTTCTATATGGAAATCTTTTACCTCCTTCAGAAAGCTAAGCGTTTAGACATTCTAATTAAGGCAGGGGATTTTAATGTCCAAGTCGGTAGGCTAAATCAGGCTGAAAACACTTAGGTGGATCACATGGCATCGTATCGCAGCGAACGGATAACGGAGATCGACTGATGCAATTATGTTCAGACTACCGTTTATTTTTAGCTAGCACAAACTTTAAGCACAAGGAGAAACATTGTTTAACCTGACGACCCCCAACATCTACACAACAATGGACGCAAATCAATCACATCGGCACCAACTGTCGTTGGAGAAGCTGTATAGAGGACTGCCGCTCTTTTCGGGGTACATGTCTAGAGTCTGACCACGCCCTAGTGAGAGCACGTATCTCTATGCATTTTGCTAGTCGCAGAAATGCTACATCGGGCAAACCCTTTTAGATATGAATTCGAGACTTAAAATGCCAAGTTTGCATTTACAAACGATTTGGTTAAGCATGTAGTTGCCCAAAATCAACAGGTTCACCTTGAAACAGCTTGGAACGATTTTAAAGCAGGTGTAAACGCAGCAGAGTTATCTGCATCTAACCTCAATCCATAGGTTATGAAAGACCAATGGATCTCTAGAACTTCTAGCGAACTAATGGAGGCTCGAAAACTCATTCCAGCAGGCTTGTAGAATGATGATGAGCGACGACAATTGAAACATAGACTGAGAAAGAGTTTGCGTAAGAATCGTGAACATTGATGGGCAATAGAGCAAAAGCAATGGAAGCCTCAACGGAGATAGGCAAAAGTAGACAGCTGTTATGACTTATCAAGAACACTCGCATTAAGAAATCGCCATTAGTGAAATTATCTCTGAAAATGTTGGGTCTATGATTCACTCTCAGTCTAGAAGATTAGAGCGGTGGGCGAAACACTTTCAGGAACAGTTCAACTGATCCCTCAGCTACTCTTAGCGTACCTACTATCTCCAAGCTACCCGAATGGAAAGCTAACACAAGTCCCAACCCCAACTCTCAGTGAGCTTGAAAAGGCTATGCGTAACTTTAAGCAAGGGAAAGCACCAGGACCGGATAGGTTATACACCGATATCTTTAAGGATGGTGGTCCAGTCTTCGTTGGCAGGTTGATTAATGTATTAACCTACGTCTGGTAACTGAACATCTCATCCGACTGGTGTCGTTCGCTGAACGTTCCAATTTACAAAAAAGGACAGAAATCTTCTAGTGATAGCCACAGAGGAATGAGCTTGATCAACATAGTATGTAAAATAATATCCTCTATAATCATTCGGCGTTTGTCTAACAGCAGAGTAGAGAAAACCAGGTTGGTTTCAGACCTGGACGTGGTTGCATTGATCAAATATTCACACTGTACCAGATCTCTAAACATAGATATATGTGCCAAGGTCCAACTATAGATATATTTCTTGACTTGAAAGCAGCTTTCGACTCTGTAGACCGTGAAGTCTTGTGGTAGTGTTTGTGATTGAAAAGCATACCCTAAAATTACATACACCTTATAAATGCTGTTTACTTGGTCACCACCGATAGAGTCAGATCTTGTGGCGAATTGTCACGAGAAATTTTATCCTCAAATGGGGCTCGTCAGGATTGTCTCTTATTCCCTTTTGTAATTAATTTAATCATAGATGTACTCTTAGAAATCACATTCGCTTCTTTTAACTCTTCAGGAATTACCTTCCTTCCAGGAGGTTCTCTTGTCGACTTAAAATACACAGATGATATAGTCCAACTTGGTGAAGACTGTGAGAATATACAGAGTCTTCTGAACACCTTGAGTAACAATCCAAGCATATTTGGGATGCATTTCTCCCGTTTCAAATGTAAAATGTTACTCCAAGACTGGCCTGCTTTTTTTCCAAAATTAGTTGTAGGGAGTGAAGTAATTGAATGCGTTGACCGCTTCATTTATCATTAAAGTCTTATCATCACTGGTGGGTCGATGTCTGACGAAATCCCAGCATGGATTGGCATTTTTCAATTTACGCCACGAAATATCCATCTCTCAAAGGAAACCGAGTGTACTGCATGGCTACAAAATATGGTCCATGAAAACCCAAGATATGCATCGACTTCAGGTATTTTACTATAGAAATCTTCTTAGCATCGCTTGTACATCATGAAACAGTCTAATAAGTAATATGGAGGTTAGAGAAAAGGGTCTTGGTAAGTATAGTAAATCAGTCGAAGAAGTCATTAACCTTCATCGACTGAGCTGGCTAAAACATATGTTGCGCATGCCAGACTACTGCCTGCATCATTAAGCGGTGTTAGCTAGGGTTGAAGTAGGATGGAAGAAGGGTAGGGGCGACCAAATCAAAACATGGCATCAATCCAAGAGTTCTTTGACTGTTGGTCTATGTTAATATATGCAGATTACCTGGTTGGGGTCCGCGTGATAGTTGCAACAAATGGCTGAAGACACTTGGCGACATGGCTTAGAATCGATCACAGTGGCGCAAGTGTTTTCACTCTTTGCCTTCATCTGGAACTTGAATTTTATTATTGTTTTCTGCACACCTTTACTTTACTCTCCCATCTTGTATTATGTTGTTGTGTTACCTATGTAAATTCAATCTCATAGTGCTAATGTGATATAGCAACTTGAACCTATGAGCGTTTGTGCCTGGTTTCACATTGTTGACGATGGTGATGAAACACTAACCAATGTCGTGTTTATCTAGTTCTAGGTGTCAATCGAATTCTATCAGTAAAATTATAACGTTATCATTAGTCCAAGCGATATGACATTATATTCATTATTTTAAGAAGTCATTTAGTTGAGGTTAATCAGCAAATATCTCAGTCTCATAGAATTTTAGTCAGAAAATGAATATCAAAGTGGCAACTTGTTTAAACTATAAAGTATAGAGATTTCATTTCAAATTCATTAGGGTACTTTATTACTTCATAAGATTACAAATACACTTAATTGACAATTCCTAACTAACTAACTAACACAAAGCATAATTGAATGTGGATTTCCTACTGACTATCTTTAACAATCTAACTTATTGTATATTGAATAAAAAAAAGTAACAAGAATGAATGGAAACGACTTCTTTGATTATTTACTGAGAAGAAGAATCTTCTACAGTTTATGTATTCTATAGATTAAATAATGAATATTGTTTCTTAGTTGGCTGGTTGATTTTGTTTTATATGAATACTGAACATACATTATGAATTACAATTAAACAGTTGTTCCGTCTGTGAATATGTGATTGTATGTGTGTGTGCTTGTGTGTGTGTGTGTGTGTGTATGATTTGGTACTTTACTTCTTCTAATTCTTGCATTAATGAATCTTATTTCAAAAAGGGCAATAAATGTTTTGCAATTATACATTTTGTTTAAATTTAATACAATGAATTCACTTGTGTTAGACACTTATTACAAGCTAAGAAACATCAGAAAGCCACTTCTTCCTTGCATTAGACTCATTAACAATACACACTCATGATATCACCAAACACTTAATTTAAGACTGTCAGATTTAACGGTAAACACTAAACTGAATGACCATTAAGCCTTGTATTGGATAGTTGATATTTGTAACTTTAGTCAATTGTGCTACCTCAGTGGTTGTCTAACCAAAGTCAATTAATAGTATCCAATACAAATTGAAATATTACTAAAACACACAATACGGCAGGACTATAATGTAGGGACGAGCCAATGAAATTGCGACTTTTTATCTTAAGGTCATTGCTCACAGTTTGTTTGACAATGTTGACGTTATCGTTAGCTATTTACAGGAGAATGATTTTTCTTTCGAAGAACATGTTAATGTGATTGTGGGGCGTCTATGCCCTTGAAGAAATACTAAGAGAAAAGTGACGAACTAATATTCCGATATCAACGGTCACCTAGCAACTTTCAAGGTCGTCCCTGTATTATAGTCCTGTCACAATACATGTGTCTATTTTGATTTAAATTCTTCAATTTATACGACAGCCATTGTTGGTAGTAAGTTGTTGCAACTCACTTAAAAATGTCAACCACTGCATTTTAATATACAAATTTGAAGATTAAATAGCTTGCTGTAAAGACCTGATTATCTTGTATTCAATTCCTGATTAGGTGGTAGATGTTCACCTTCACTGTAAAGTCCCATATACAATTAAAAAACTAAATTTAGTCTGTAATATATAACAACAAAATAAAAGTAGTCATATTAAGATGAACTTGTTATGGACTGGAGCTGGTCAATCTCTGTTGCTATTTGTGCATCGTCAGCGGATTCCTTTGATATAACTGTTAGTCACAAGTATTGTTTAAATTGGATTGTGACTGGCAAGCGGAATACGGGACTCTTAGCGAATCCTAAATTGGATGAAACGCACTTCATGGATTCCGCTGGCCAGTCACAATTCAACTTATATGCTAGAGTTTTAATTAAGTCAGTTGAATAAAGAGTGACTTATATTTCTGTTTATTCATCTATGCGACAGATATCGACTAATCACTACATAATCCTAAAGGTTGATGCTAAGAAAGTGTAATAAACAGGTTTTTTGATTAATCGGGGAGTGGATGCTCATCTATGAGATGTTTTATACTAAGCCAAAACGCATTTATGGTACTTTTTAATTTTCAGTAGCTATCTAATTCAGGTCATTTCGTGATATCAAATTCATCTATGTCTACAACATTCAATCTACTATTAATTTTTTAGTTATATACATGCTTGTTGCTAATTCAGTGTTCTAGAATGTTCACTTAAGCAGTTTAAAATATAATAAGTTGAACTATAATAATGAGCTTATTAGGGACTACCTCCAGGATGTTCCTGAAACTGTAGTGGGAAGTCGTCACTGGTGGAGTTCAGACTTGTCGGGAGTGAAACAGTTATCACCAATGACAATCGATGATCTTCGCTCTATATATCACAAATTGATGAAAGTGGGAATTCTACCATTGGATGCCGACTGAGTGGTGCAGGTGGTTAGGAGGTTTTCGTCAACCTGAAGCCCCTGGTGCGGGATATGCGTTGTGCACTGCTGAGAAGTTCCACACTAGAACGAAACAGTTGTTCAGTGATCCCTGGTTTTCAATGGTTCCCTGCCAACATCAATCTGTGACATATTCAATCATATAAATAACCAATCTACACAAAAATAACCATCCTAAATGAACTGAATTGAATAAACAAAAAATATCGATCGTGTCATAGAAAAATAAAAAAAATAAAGTAAGTTTCATTACCTCAAAGCTGTGCAATCACAAGTACATACAGTGTTTTCTTAATAAGAATCATGAATATTTATTAATAATCTGATGTAATTCTAAGAGGTCATATTTACAGAAAACAGTCTCAGAATGGTCATTTACCAAGTTTTTATAGCGGGGTCATATAAATAGCAAGGTAAGTTGAATTATATCCCTCTCTACACAACTCCGAAGAATTTGCAGTCCTGACATCATATATGAACAATTAGATATCCTAAAGAAAATGTTTAATGTAAATGAAAATCCACCTAGTTTCATTAATAATCACTGGACATCTTGTAAACACAGATCGATTAATCAAAGCCATAGATGCATAGTCATCTATGAAATCAGAAAAAGCATTTGAAAGACAGTAATATTTCGTCTTCTTTAAATTGCTGAAATCTTAGCTATACGCTTACTCAAACCATAATTATGTATCCAAATGGAACATGTCCAATCTCTGCTTTTACCTTAGTCCTAAACTGAAAACAAACAAAGATTATTACTACTTTCCCGTGCTACCCTGTTCACCTTTTTCCCTGAACAAACTCATTTTCACTTTTGAAAATATTCCATTTCAGTTTTATACGAATATAGTTCAAGGTAACATATTACATCACTCTTTTCCATAATTAATAGATTGTATATAATTTCTATGACAATCATGATGAATACTCATCTACGTTTTCAAACTCGCCATAGGAATAACGTTGCGTTTATCGTTGTTATGTTCGGTTATTTATTGTGATTAACACGTGTTATTGATTATTATTATTAAGAAGAAGAAAGACGTACATATTTGTGAATGTACAGCTTTGAAGTAATGAATTTGCCTAAAAGAGAACGGTTCACTGTGGATCCTATTCATGCATATTTAGTTGAATGTTTATGCCTTGGTGATTGTTCGCTGCGTTCTCTACATAGTTTCACTTATAGAAGTAGTATATTAATGTGTATTATAAATTTACATAAAAACCTAATGAAACTGAATGAAGTCATTCTGTTTTATGACCAATTCTGAGTCGTTATTTTCTCTAAATTAATTAAGGGAATAATGTGTACTGTGAGAATTACATCAGTAATCAGTAGTATATAATTCAGTAGGAAAAAATAATACCTCTGAAGGTAGTTGTTTACGTTTGTATCAGAGGGATGTTAACTGGGTATCAGTGAAGCACCAAACAACCGTTTCGATTTGCTTTACGACTCAGTGGTATGGAACCTCGATTTCACTAGAAAATCGTAACTAAGATATTTAGGTTGTCGTACACTTGACTTTGTGTATCCAACCAAAATTAGTCTATGACGAATAAAAAAAGAAGTGAAATTTCTTATCTATCACCACATAACCATCACAAATCAACTCTGAGATTGTTTTGAGTAATGTTAATATTCATAAACTATGTTATATCTGCTAACTGTGATCATTCTTAAATTTCACTTAATTCATATGAATTGTACATTGTTGTATTCTTTTGACTACAGTTTCTTACCGAATCAATTGAGAAGTATCTACAATGAATCTGTTAATGTAGTATAGTTCAAAATGTTAAATGAAGACCAACAAGAGAATAAACAGAAAATAAAAAAGTGAGAAAGAGAAAGAGTGGGTAGGAGTGGTAGGATAGAGAACTAGGAAGTTACCCATTAATCATCAGCCTCTGTCTTCAAACACTTGATCTAATCTTATTTTTGCGACCACCCCATCTCCTATGTCACCCGTATACAGAGATACCTGTACGCATATATATTTGATTAATGATCCTGTTGTTTATTCCAATTGTCGTTTATGTTTCACAAGTTACATGATGATGATGATGATGATGATCATTTCAACATTAACATTCGTATTTTATAAATAACCTGAAGAGGGAATAAATTTATATCCAAATTATCTTTGATATCTAAATGATGTTGTATCTGCCTTAGAACTGGCTATTTTTCTTACTAATAATTTTGAATTAATAAATGTGGAATTTGATGAAAAAGAATATTCTTCATTCGAACGTCTTTGTTTTTATTTGATTGAATATATCACAGATTGATGTTGGCAGGGTACCATTGACAACAAGGGAGCACTGGACAGCTGTTTCGTTCTAGCGTGGAACTCCTCAGCAGTGCTCACCCCAGATTCTTCACCAGGGGCTTCAGGTTGACGCGAACGCCTAACCATCTGCGCCACTGGGTCGGCATCCAATGGTCTTTGTTTTTGATAAACATTGGAACTTGCAAACAATAATCAGTTAACTAACTGAAATCATTGATTACACGTTATCTAGTGAACAATGAAAAAAAAGTTGTCAATAACCACAATTCGATAAAAAATCTTGTTTTACTTCCCCCCCCTCACCTCTGTTCATTTAAGTGACTAACTAATAACCGTATCCATATTCGTATTCAATGATTATTGAAGTTAACCGACTAAGTCCTCCCCCCCTTAACATTCTCTATATTTTCTTAACAAGAGTAAAACAATCATGAATAATCATTTATTATCTGCATGGATTATTAAATTTTTTCTCAATTGAATCTGTTTACCTCAAGTCATAAGCAAAAGTGATATTCACATGGTTTCGAAAAGTTTACTTTTCTCTTCTCTTTTATCTTTCTTTTTTTACTGTCATCATGATGTTTCGGTAAAAAAAAATAAACTAAATGACTTTTTAATCATTTCATATTTATACATAATAAATCTACTACTACTACTACTACTGATAATAATATAAGTAATAATAATGTGTGTGTATACACATCAAAGGAATAAATAAACGAAAAGAAAAACATCATTATTATCCACTTTAAACTTATTTTCTTCTTTTTTTTTAAATAACAAAAACAAAAAAAAAGACAAAAAAAATAAAACTTCAAAAAATAATCGAAATATTTTCTCAAAAAAAGTTTTCGTAAAAACAAAAGACCAGGAAGTAACAAAAAGAAAAGAAACATTAACTAAAAGGAAAACAAAATAGAGAAGACGAAGAAGAGGAAGAGGAAGAAAGAAAAAGAGAGAAAAGGAATGAATGAATGAACTAAAAATAGGGCATACAATTAATGATTTGTAAGTTACATTGTTTTCGATGTATTTTTTTTGCTTAGCGGTATATTTAAAAGAAGAAAAAAGTATTGAATACTAAGAAGAATAGATTATTTGTATGTTATACCAATAGTAAGTGAAAGATAACAAGATAGAGATTGAAAGATAGTTCAGAGAATATGAAACTTATTCAACGTTCATATATACAACACAATTATAGAAGAAAACATGTGAAGAAACACAATGCAGATAGTTTTGAAGAGAGTAAGAACAAGTATTTGTGCAGAATAAGACGACAATTCATTTTATTTCGTTAGTTTCACATTAGCTGAATACAACCTAGAGCTTGCTAACATCAAACATTGTCTAAAAATGAATGGCTACCCATAAAAATTCAGTGACAAATACAGTGAACAAAAACCTGATAAACCAAAGAAAATCAGAGTCTATAAGAAGCTTGTTTTCCTTCAACTGGATTTTAAAGGTGATGATATTGTTGAAACAATCAGAAGAAGACTTAGCTCAACTTTCAACAGAACTTATTATGCTGCAAAACTAATTATATCGTACATAACAACATGTTCACTGAAACAATCAAAAGTGGACAGGTATCCTTCTCATGTTACCTCCAAGTGCTTGTATAAATTTACGTGTATCTGCAGTAGCAGTTACATTGGTCAAACAGAAAGAAGGGCCTACCTATGTTTTAATGAACATGTTCCCAAAAATCTACGACTCACAGGAATGAAACCATTTAACAGTGCAATCGCTAAACATTTGATTGACACAGGACACCAGATTGATATCAATAAATCATTCAAAGTATTCAATAGACAAAAAACTTAAAATCTTCTAAAATATGCTGAAGCAATTGCCATTAAACGAATGAAACCCAACTTATATGTCCAAAAAGAAACTGTTCTAAGCCTTTCTTTACCCTGGTAACTTGACTTATGTTTTGTTATTTTCATTGCCTAGTTCATTTATGGTAAAGCGTTCGTCGCGGAGCCAGAGGGTCCTGGGTTCGAGCCCTGATGGGGTCGTGGATGCGCACTGCTGAGGAGTCCCATACTGGGACGAAACAGCTGTGCAGTGCTTCCAGGCGATAAATGGTTGTCTGATTCACATCAATTCATGATGTCGCAATTGAATACTACTTCTTTATTGGATCACATTTTTTGCTTATATCACCAATTATTTTTAGATGGTTGAGTTCAACTTTCGTGTTTAATAAGGTCATTTTAACTTTAACAACTGAACTTAATTCACATGATTATCATATATTTCCAACCACCTCTTATTATGTAATCACTTGAACTTTGATGTCTATTTTACCTTCTGGTACCTTCTTTTGTATTCGATATGTACGGTTACAGCATTTTCTTCAACATTTTAGTTATGTGCACATGTCTAACATGTTTGATTTCAACTAAGTTCAAACACTCTCATGAGTAGGTTAAACTTTGTTTCAAATAATAATTTTGTAAAAGAGTATCATTCTAGGTTGTATTCAGCAGCTGATGAGAAACCAACGAAATGAAACGAATCATCATCTTATTCTGCACAAATATTTGTTCTTGCTGCACAAAGTGTATAAAATGCAAATTGTGTATCTTCTTCCAATTGCGAAAACATTTATCTTTGTATTCATTCTATTCAGGACTAATAACAATATCACTATTAACAATAACCAAATGTGTATACACTAATTCAGACGATGATGTTTTGTAGTTGGAATACATCATCAGTAAACTTTTCATTTCTTACTGGATGCCTTCAGCAACACGCATACAAACATCATACACACAATGTCTAATCATTTAGACTGTTGATCATATCGGATTTCAGTTGACAACTATGACTTTAAATATCTTTGTTAACAATTGATTTGTTCAAGGATAATATTTCAAACTATAAAGCTGGGTAATATAGGTTCAAATTCAATACAGGGTCTGAATTCCTCTTAGACCATAAGCATATATTGTTTATAACTGACAGATACCATGACTTAAGAGTAGTGTTTATGTTAGGCTAATTTGATTTACTATCAAAATGTAATAACTGCCTCACTTACTGTGATTGATAGCATTAAACTACTGATAATACATGTCATATTACAAGTTGTTTTTTGAAGTTAACAAATGTCAGTTATTGTGCAATTATTTTATGTCTGCTGGATTCGAATAATGAACTAGACAACAAAGAGATTCATTAATATTCATTGATTATTCAAAGTAACTGTTCCACATAACTGATCTCTTCAGCATATATTTCTAAAAATCCACAATATTACACTAAACAATTTTCTCAAAAACTGTTTAGTATGTAGGAATTCAACAGGTTATACATATTCTTAGAATGTACTAAATGTAACTAGTGGAGGAATCCAAGATACATATTTTATTTTGTCTAAGATATGTTAGTTAGGTATGCCAGTCACATCCTACAGTTGATAATCAAGCAGAGATTCAAAGTCAGTATTTTCCGCCTCACGTACCAACAAGTTATCCAATAAGCTATTGGGTTAGTATACATCATAGTTTACTCTACAACCATTCAGTAATAGATTTGTTAGGGTTTGACAGATATTTAGGTATTTTCAATAATCAAAGTACTTTAATTTGTTAAATAAGTACTTTCAAACTAAGCATATACCATCTGCATATACAAAATCAGCTTATATTAATTGATGTTGTCTTGAATTCTTATTAAAATCATGTCTATCACATAGAAACACATAACCAATAGAGAAAAACCGATGAAATAAACCACGATAACTCATAAAATTCAGACTTGTTGGGAGTGAGATAGTCATTATCAGTGACAACAGATGCTCGTAGCACTATGTATAACAAATTGGTGGATATGTGGATTTTACTACTCGAAACTGCCCAGCCCAGTGGTGCAGTGTTAAGCGTTCTACAACCTGAAGGCCCTTGGTTGGGTTTCCTAGCTGAATAGAGGGTGCCCATTGCCGATGGGTTATGTGGTAGCACTAAACGGTTGTCCAGTGCTCTTCGGTTTTAAGTGATGCCTAAGTAACATTAGTTTGTAACAAACGTAAACAGCTAAGATCAATTACCAAATTTCGACTTTTCCTGGCGGTTGAAAACCAAGAGATTTTAGGTTACACTGTTGTAACTTAATCCATTCGACATCAATTGTTATCACTCAAAATTACCTGACAGAATGAAGCCTAATGCCAAAAGTGTTACATTCAAAATCGATTAACAACCGGTGCTTCATACAACTGCTTTAGTTGATTAACACTATAACACATCTATTATCCGAAAAAAACTGATATGTAACTAGAAGACAGAACAAGTGACAACAACAATTAGTCATATTCAAGGTCGTGAGAACAAACAGATAGTCATATATAAAGAAAATCTCATATCCCACTTCTATAAAACGTTTGTGCCAATTAAGTCATCCAGAACGACGATGAAAGCTTCATAGTTAAACCATGCAACTCAGAGAATGCAGTAAAACGCGAACAGTTTGTCAAATTTTCCTAATTATGAAGAAACAAAAGCTGATTCATAGTAAACTTAGAGTAAGTACATATTCAGAAGTTATAACAGAGAGCATATAAGATTCAATGATGGTGATTATCTGATTCATCAGAGAATCACATCACTTTAGTAATAAATTGTCTGATATTGTACACCGGCGACTATAATTACGGTTATTCTGTGATAAATACCATGGATACCGTAAAACTTCATTATTAGTCATATAATCACTGATCATTCAATTCTACGTGAGTTTTTGCTTCCTACTTATGGAATCGCATACTAAATGAAAGGTCTACTGTTTAAATGTTTACTTTAAGGATTGAACATCTTGGTGTATATTTCAAAGAAGATACAATCAAGTCACCAGTACTCTTTTCTTATTCACTAGTATCAATACGGACAATAACTTAAACTGTCTACTTAGTTCATTAAAAATATTCATAATTTAAATATTTGATAAACAGGGAATAAATCGTCGGATGTTTAACTTTATCAAACTGTTTCATACAATCAAATGTAACTTACAACTGATATGAAATAACTTTTCTTTTTCTTTTTTCAATTATGTAAATAAGTAGTATCTAATTAACATTTCTCAACATGTGGTCAATAATAGAAATCAACAATTTGATATCAATGCAATGAATGTCGTCATGTTAATTAAAATTGAACAGTTGTTCAATGAAGAATTGAATTCTATATGATGTCGTTGTTAAGACTAAGTTAAACGTTAACTTATCAGAAGAATTAAGAACATTGAACATCTTGTATTTAAGTGAGATTAATGTAAATGAAATGGATATACTAAGAAGTTAAATAGTTGAATGTAATCAGTAGGTAGTTACGTTAACAAAGTGTATATGATAATGATTCAATGGAATTCATACACGCATTATTCATGTTCACAGTCTTCCCTATCGTATAATCTACTTTGGTATCTCACAGAAGATCAAACCATAGATGTGAAGTAGCATAAAATCTACATGAAACTGGTACTTTTGTCAATTTATGCATCCTCTCCAAAATCACCTAACATCAAGATACTTAAATTTTACTCAATAGAGTCCAGTCAACTCTATCAGTATCAGTAAATTATTCTTCTACTCTAATGTATTATACATAAAATGAAATAGAACCATTCAAACATGTAAATAGTCATAAGAAATAACAATTTTGTTATGTACAGATGATATATACACACAGATAGGCATATCTTAGTTTCTTTAATGACTTGTATACATTTCTCTATACTAAATCATCTAGTCATTTTCATCAATGTTTTTGCTTAGAACTATTCAACGTGATTCATAAATCTTTGGTCAGTTGAAATGTTTCACTGAGTAACATTGAATTTCGACATTTGCATCGTTTCAATGTGCTTTATGAATTTTCCAATTTCAACACACCATTACATACACACATACACATACATGAATGTAGACACACATTTTTATATACAGACAAACATTATTGTTCTGTTACCTTTACACCAGTACACACAATACAGACCTACAAACAATGTGACCACCGCTTCACTATCTTCTTCTAATGTTATTCGACGGGGTAAACTACCTTCAACAGGCATATAGTAAATAAACTATGCAAAATGACCAACATAGATAGTGATTAGTGTATTCAACTAATGTACTAGTTGTCATTGGATTATTTATAGTTGTGATCCAATTGTTATTTATTTACGGGGAATTATTCACAATGAATGTTTAAATGACTTAAGATGTCGTAAATAGGCATAGATCAATTTCTTTTTTTTCTCCATTTAATGATATGCAATTAGATATACTTAATGTTAGACACATTATTATGCATTTTACATACTACTAAAATAAATACTACTATTATTGAAAATTGTATTAAGTAGATATGAATGAATATTTATGATAAGTAAAATTTACTAGTATGTTGTGTTGGAAATGGCGTCTTTTACTAGTACAGATATTCATGTGTACAGTAATCCATGAAATCTTTATTCTTTACGATTGTTTTTTTTAATGCACAGTTAAATAAGTAGTACAGTTGATGGGATACAGAAGACGTATAACTCAAGTGAATGATTTAGTTAATAATAATAATAATAATAATAGCTTCATTCAATAGTATTCTTAGTACAATATGAATTTTCAGCCTACAATGTCTCAACAAGTTATTTTTTTTTACCGTGTCAACATACGATTAGATGTTCACGAAGGTAGCAACACCACCACCACACTTTTTCTTGATGACAGAACGATCCTGACGAAAAATCTTAAAACCATTTAGTGATATCTAGTTGTCATCGTACAGTTCATGTAGCCAAGATTCTTGAACTGTGATTAAACCATAGTTACGGTATATGTTAAGACTAAGAAGAAACTGTAAGTAGTCCACTTTTCCAAAAAGGGATCAGCAGTTAAAACTAAGAATTTCCGGAACAGACATTTGATGAATATTGATACTTTTTAACGCGTGCTGCCAGCCACCATGATGTTTGCGTTTCCATCTAACTGAATTACACATGATAGGACGTAAACGTTTTATAAAAGCACGTGAGTACACAATGCGATTTTGGGACATGATTGGGCAGTTAAAACAAAACAGAAAACGGAAAGATAACTTGTTGAGATATTGGTAAAAATGGTACCCAGGATTTCAAGCAGGCCGCCTAAGCGTTTTGAAACAGTTATTGTTAACTTATGAAATTTTAACTGTCGTACTAGACAGATTTCTAATAAAAGTGTAAAATAGTGTATATTCTACGTGATTATGTTAATCTGTCTTGCTTAATTCATTGAAGATTTTGTTTCAATAGGTTATGTTAGCTTCATGTATCTCTTCATTTACTTTACCATTGTCCACTGCCGTATGAGTTGATATATTTTCTTGACGTCTATTTAAGTGATATCAGTGATATTCTTACAAGGATTTGCTGATGTTTTAGAATTTCTACTTCCTCCTTATCAAATGGGTGTTCAAAATTTCCTAGAGAATGAATTAGTGGTGATAGCATATCATGTGCTTTCGATGATAGTCTGTTCACATGTGTGTATAGGTGGAGAGAGGTTACTACTTAGCCCAATAGAAATGCTTCTTACCTCTAGCATTGTTTATTTTGTGGTTACTTTCTTTTTGTCATACAAGCTACACAGATGAGACATAGTTATTCAGTTGACCTATGAACGACTTTGTTTACAAATAGTTTTAGTAAATAAGTTATGTAACTTGAGATGTTGGTTTTGGTTATATTTAGTTTTCAGTTCAGCTCAGAGAACACAGTATAGCCACAACGGTCTGAGTATGTTTATGGTTATTTCAAAAATAACTATCCCCATTGGATTCGTTAGGCATCTTAGACAATAAGGAACAGTATAGCACTATGTTAGGACTGTGTGTTACGTATCATAGCAAGGATAGCATTAATAAAATGATGGAGAAAATCATTTCAGCTCAGATGGAGATTTTGCCAATGTCAGCATGTCATGTAACAACATGAATGATAACAAATAAGTATAAGCTTATGACTATGGAGGCGAATTCAAATGAACTGAAGTTAAACATTCGGAAGGAAGGAGATCAAAAAATTAAGTCAGGAATGCTGAAATTATGACATTCAGAATAATCTTCACTCAGTAAACGTACCGGCATTACCCATATCTATCAACTAGACAAACATTATAATAGGAACACAAATATCTTTTGAGTTGCATAGTGTCTAGATAGTGAAATCCAGGACGCGCGTTTCGTCCTATTTAGGACTTGTCAGGTGGATGTATACATCTGTATATATAATACACAGAAAAAGACAATCCAACAAAACCTTCCTTAACAGATCGTTCGCTGGTATAATGATTAGAATGGGATGATTAAAAGCCTGCATACAGCTTACTTATAAATTATGTAAGTACAGATAATGTTGAACAGAATAACAACATAAACTGTAATATTAAATCACCTACTTCAGACAGTTTACCATAAACCGAAAATACATCGATCCCAGTCGGTAATTTATGTACTGTCCAGTGAATAGACTTAAATGTAGAACAATCCAGTCAGTGTTTATAGCATACACGGTCAGAACTAAACTATACTACAGCTGTCTAGTAGTTTACAAAATGACTTTATCCTGTGAGAAAGCATAAATTGATGGTAATAAGTTTTTACCAATAGAAATAATGTATCTAAGGTGGTTTTGTGAAGAACAAAATTCGATTTGTTGTTAGAATTTACTACAAATTCATGGTGGTTGAGTACTAATGTAAACCAAGGAGTACTGGAAAGCCGTTTTGTCCTAGTTTGAGATTCGTCAGCAGTACACATGTAAGATTTCTCCAACGAATTGAAACAAAACCCTTTAAGTTACACAGTAAACGTATAATCATCTGCACCAATTGACTAGCTATTGTTCAATGGTTAAATTCCTACTTCCATTAATCAAGAATGTACACTGCTGAGGAGTCTAGCGCTTGGATAAAACAGCTTTTCATCGCTTTCTAATTTTCAACGGTACTTAACCAACATTAATCTGTGACGAATGTAGGTAGGAAATAAAAAGATTCACAAATACGAAAAATCAGTATCTACTTATTAAATTCATCTAATGATTGAGCTTCTCAAAGTAAATGAATGTTTCTGTTTTTAAATATGATGAATAAAGTTGATAGAAATTCATTCATAGGACAATATAATATTTTTAATTGTGTTGCTAACTAAAGTCATAGTTAGTCCCCTCCTAGTCTGCTGTTCCTCGCTTTAACATTGTCGTTATGGAATTCAGTTATAGGTTCCACGAAACAACGTTGATGAGTGACTTCATTATGTTCATATCCATAGTGGGCAAATCATTTATACGATTTCTATCCAACTGTAAATAATGTTGTTCCCAGAAAAACATATCAACATCAAGATACCCATTCTCTCCTAACACTTCTTTTATTCTTATCGTCATTGGAACACATTGTTATCAAATCTTTGTTGAGATCTCTTAACTCTAGTGCTGACAAGTGTGAACTATCTTGAACTGTTGTCCCAAGGTTATTGAGCTATTTGATGTGTCAAAACATGTGCATTATATATTAAAGCACATAAACTAGCGACCACATAACAACTTGATCTCTCAAACAAGATTAAAGCTAAAAAAGATTTGATGAATACAACATTGGTTACTACAATTTAATGATCATTCCACGTAAATATCTATGTTATACAGGAGACCAATATTGAAATGAATACCATAGAGGCAATGTATTAAACTATGAATTCAAGCCACCCGAGTTTAATTTTCTTACGGGACAGTAGTTATTTCAATTTGATGGGTGTATTTTGCTGACACGAATCATAACTAACATTAAATGTAGATGCAGTGAAGTATCTCGCCGACTATCTGTAACTATCTAGACATTACGAAATGACACTTAAGTTCCAATTATTTTCAAATTTTAGTAATTTTGTTTTATTATTACTAGGAAATGAACCATTTAGAGGCTTCAATTGTAATAAGATTTTATTTTTTAGTCAATTCGATGTACTCAAATGTAAAATCTGTTTCTTAATTTTACTCAGGTAGTTAGGTATGATGGGGAACCTCGATCAATTGTATATCAGTCTAAGTTGCTATACTCCATTAGTACAGTAAGATGAATATCAAAGTTATAAAAGTATTGATAAAATAAGTGAAAGTATAAGTAATTAGACAGAGTATACAATAATAGAAGAAACATTTAACTAGTGGAAAGAAAAGGATAAAGTAATTTTAAGTATGGGATTTAAGAGAAAAACAGCATGAATATACCTGCGTGACGTTACGTAGAGTCTCTAATTAGTGATTATGATGGTTGCAGAAACCCTAGGCATGAAGTCTTAATCTACTGGCACATTTCAAAATAAGATTCAATGACTTCATGGAGTGATTTCATGTTTTGGTTAGATAGACTATCATTCTCTTACGTCAGTCAATATTAAGATATTCTTCAAATAACCTACAATAAGTTATGGTATCTTCATGTTATTTCAATTATCAATAAACTTTCAGTTAGTAACTCTCAAGATTATAACCCACTTCTGCTTAGTTCAGTTTAATCAGTAAATTGCTATCACTGTAAATCATTTAGTCTATAATGTAAACAAAATGTTAAAAGAGAGTGTAATGCCAAATGAAAAACCACAAGTCCCAGCCATCACTCTCCTACAATCATTTCATTAATATAATGAAAATAAAAATAAATTTATTGAAATTTCACTAGAGTTGACAAGTGGAATCTAACATGTACATTTTGTCCTACAACAGGATTCATCAACTGTAATCCAATTCTAATCACAACATCGAAGTAGTTCACTAAGGATACACAGATAACTACAGTTGCTAATTGATTGCAATCTTTAATTCTGTAAAATACTTTTTACAAAAAAAAAGAAGAAAAAAAAAGAATTTCTCTTTGAATAAACTAACTATTTAGCTTAATCTTTATGTTTACTTCCTCTTTTTTTTTCTTTCTCTCTTTTTTTTCATTGTAAATTTTATGTAGGTATAAAACCTACAAAAAAAAATTACTTTGGAAAACATGTAAACTTTATGCATTTAAATAGTGTAATTATTATTTATACAACTCTTAACATCTTAACTTAATAAATAGGCATAAATACAATGAAGAATTAATATTTTATGACTTCATTTTATCGGAATCGAATGAAGGAGGAGGAGGAGGGGGGGATAGGAGAGGGAATCCTTTTCATTCCCTCCTCCCCCCCTCCTCTTTCTCTTCTTACTTCTATACTTCTTTCTATGTAATATTAATTAACTGGTTAAATGTTATCCTAAATAACAATAATAATGATATTATTATTATTATTATTATTACTACTACTACTAATAATAATAATAATAATAATAGCAATAATAATAATAATAGGAATAATAGAATCGAATGGCTAATAAATTACTCGTAAAGTGGAAAGTAATTTCATTTAAATTGTATCCAACTTCTATGTGTGTGTGTGTGTCTGTGCAAATGGTATGCCAAGGTGTAATAATGAAAGAAAAAAATATTTTATTGTTTAAAACATTGTTGAAAATATATTGTGATACAACAAGTTAGGAGGGTGGGTTGATTTTTTCAATGAATAGGTTTAAAAGTATACTGAAGGGGGGTGGAACGGAAAAAGGCATAAAAATCCGTTAAATTTGAGTTCTTCTTAGTAAACCAACTAACCAAGTAGGATGTGTAAAGAATACAAAGAATGGTTAATTGATATAGAAATATATGAACTATGTATAAGTTGTCCCAGAATACTTTGTAAATTAAAGTAAGAATTTTGTGATTTTTAGATTTTGAAACTATTAGGAGCTAAGTAGAAACGTAGGAATCGTCAGTAGTGTATAAGCTAAGAACTACGAAGATCTACAATGAGCATACTATAGTTACATCAGTTTACATGAAAAGTCTAATTCGTCAATCTCTTCAAAGGATACAGTCAATTTCGGTTAACTATTGACTAAATTCGGGTTCTCTATTTAAAAGACTAGATCAAAAGATCTTAACTATGGTAATAGATGAGGCTATACAATGTATCCTTTAAGTTAGATACTTCATTTGCTGAAACTCAGCTTAGTAGTGTAAAGCTTAGGTATTCATGGTGAAACCTAAAGGTCGTGGATGTCTACTACGAAGGAGTTTAATACTAGGACGAAGCATTTGTCTAGTACTTCCAAGTTTTCAAAATTACTTAGCTCAAGTCAATTCGTGAAACGACAATCTCCATAGTTTCTAATTAGAAGCAGTTTCACACAGTTTGCAGCTTTAATCAATTCACAGCGTTGTGCAGTCATCAAAATTGGCGATGGGCCTTATGCTCGGCATGACTGTACTCCGCTGGTATACAGATTCACTAATAATTCATTGAAAATATAAACGTTTTTAGTTTTGTAAGAAATTTTCTCAACAGACAGATACTAGATAAAGTATATTTTGGAAGTAGCAACAAACTTTTATTGAGTAACATTAAAACTTTCTATGAAAAGTAATTAGTAGAAGAGCTTCAATAGCCCAGTGATATAGACTGAGACTAAAGCTTTGTAGCTACAGTTCGAATTCAACAAGGAGCCACGATTTCCACGAAACACATGAGATGGTAAATCTCAAATCCTAACCTTCTTACTATCAAGCAAAGAGTAACTTTATTTTGGTATTCACTAACTTTATTTCATTCTACGAAATACTAACATTTTAAAAGATCCTTTGTATAGTAAACTGGTAAATTTCTTAATTATTCAAATAGCTACATAATTCATAAAGTAGTATAGATCTACTCAGTTGTATAGGTCCAATAAGCATTTCAATGTATCAACTACTGTTTCTCGCAAATCATGAAATAGAAATAGTAGTTTATGTAAGAACTGTTGCCCTGACAAATCAATGAAGCTATAGGTGCTTGATTCTGCAAATCTTATCCCCTTCATGATACCACTTACTTTCATCATCACGCATGTTTCATCGTCGTCTTTAATAATTACTTCATCTGTGAAATGTCACATAAGCCAAACGTTTCTGGTAACTCATTCTTTAATATTATTATCTAGCTCATATTGTTAACGAAATATGGTGTATACAGAAGACTATCGAGAATATTATCCATCATCAGAAGTACTGAGAGTAAAGTAGAAAATAGAAGACTAATGAGTCTGCTGAATCAAGAATTTCATTGAAACAACGTTATTCAAGTATGTTATAAGTCACTCATCAATATACTCTAAATGAGATATACTTCGATTGCACTATCGCCAGAAACTGTTCTCAATTCTCATGAACCCCATGAGAAGGTAAATAAAGTTTACTTGTTGATTAAATAGTCAGTACAATTTAAGTTGAGTTTATAGTCAGTTTAATTATTTTAATGAAAAGAAGTTATTATACTGATAGAAGGGTTGTGGAATATGTTGAATTGTGAAGAGATTTAAGCAATCATTGAAAATCAGAAAGCATTTTACATCCTCTTTGTTAAAGCATAGATCGTGATCATGAAATGACTGATGTTTCAGCTGTAAACCATTAGATGTTACCTTAACGATTTGAATAAAGGCATTTACTATGAGCCGTAATTACCCATGAATCAGTTCATGAGAGGGTGTTGGATGTCAGCTGTTAGTGAATCTAATACCAGAATGCTACAACTACACATTGTGTTCTACTTTAAAATAGTTATCTAAGTAGGATTAATGCACAATTTAAGGATATGTTAATAGATAGTGGTGTTTACAACGTATAGTTATTGTATTTATAACAAGAAGTCACTTCTCAAGAAAAAATCGTGGACAACTAAACTGAATAATCTTTTACATCTGAAGCTGTAAATCTTCACCTTAGAATTGCCTATAATATACTGTTATCAACAGACTTTGATACTGACTGGAGGTGCTCATCAGAAAATCTAGCATCACTAAGGTGTTGTTTTAGTTAGAAGTACAGACAATTTTAAGGGAACTGATTTTCCTTTATGGAATTCTGGCCATTCCCACTAAGCTAATTTAGCCATTAATTATTTTCAGAATGACTAAGACATTTACTGAGGATCTCGTTGATAAGTGACTACTTTCGCAAAACGTAGGTCAAGTAAGGTTTCCTACAAACTGTTAGAAACCACTCAATTGTAATACGAAAATAGAAGCAAGAGTATTACATTGTAAGTGTTTGCAATTTCTATCTTTTGATATTCATGAATGTAACTTAACAGTTTCGAATACCGTTTTACATCATAAGGAGAATGCGTAGATATGGCCATTAATCACAGTTTTCTCCTATATTTGTAATGTACTTAAAATATGAATCCAAATGATGCGTTTCGTCCCATTTGGGACTTGTCATATCTCTTCGATTAGTGACGCTTATATTAACATCAAAATACAATATATTCCACTCTAAACACCAAAGTTCTATTCACTGAGCTGATAAGTTCAATATGAACAACAACAATGCGGAACACTTACATTTATGAGGCAAGTCCTCAATACAAAGAAACCTAAATTCCTAATTTAATAGGCTAACTTTCAATTATTTAGAGGACAAAATACTAAATATTAAATATAGTGATTTTAATTGGATATTTTTGAAATAGTTGAATGTCAATTTGACATCACGAGTCGGTTTAAGTCGGACAACCTTTTATCGTCAAGACGTACTGGAAAGCTGTTTCGTCCTAGTAGGAATCTCTTCAGCAGAGCGTATTGCCGACCCCACCATGGGTCGGATCAAGAACTCTCTGCCTCCGCGGCGGATGCTTTACCATTAGACCACTGAGTTAGATCCCAACGGTTGATATTTCTAATTCACTCAATTCATGATACGATTATGCAATCTCATCCATTACCATCAGTGGGTAACTGCTTCACATCCGACACGGTTAAACTCCACTGGTCATTTCTTCTCACTAGAACCTGAGGAATTGCCTCGAGAAGTTAGTCACTAACAAAATGAGGTCGTTAACGTATACACAATGCTGCTGAGGAGTTCCACACTAGGACAAAACAGGTGTCCTTTACCAGATCCTGGTTACCAATGGTTGACTAATTCTAACTGGCTTATGATATTAAATTGGTATAATGATGTGTTCGAAAACATGTATGTTCAACTACTCCTTAAATATTTGATGAAATAGAAAAAAGTGTTAATGATATACTACTAATTAATAACAAATTATTAATTCACTTTTACTTATCTATCTTTGATTCATGAAATTTTTCATTAAGCTATTAGAGGGAAAGATAACTTTCATACAGATCATGACGTAACAGGTAAATAACAGGTAAATGTGTTGTTGAAAGATGTTTAGCTGGATATCTGACAATTAACTAATTGTAATTATAAACATATTATGTAATCACATCAAATAATCAACTTTCAGTAAATATGACTCGTGTACTTTATAGTTAACTGAAAAGAGTTCAGTATATGACCCAATCTTTCACATAAAAATGTTAGAATGAAATGATCTACTAATAATCATCATAATGTATTACTAATCCCCATAGTATAACAACATGCTTGAATTGCAAATTAATGCAAGACATAAATCACTGTCATGTATTGACACCATCTAAGAGGTCGGACTTCATTTGTTGTACAAGATGATCTCGTAACTTGTAAACTGTGTAGCTGTTTTACTACAGTAAAACTAAGCATAAAATACATCTTTATACTTGATAGATCTCTATTGAAATTCAAACTTGTCAATGAATGAGTCTTTAGGCTTAAATCGAAACGAATAGCAATCGCATATCAAGATAGTAGAACCGCTGAACCACTTGTCAATAATAGATACTCAGAACAAAATATACAGTCAGTTTATAAATTTCATTTAGAAATATTTATCTTCTTAAACGTTCACAGCTACTTGCTTATTGTATAACATGCTTGATGTATGAAGCCCAGTGTATTCATTAGCCGGTATTTCAAATAATAAGTAGGGAGGATAACAGGTAAACTAATAGTGCTCTAACAAGCCAGAAAGTAAGACTTTTCCATAGAGTTGGTAAATTTTGATCCGAGTCTAGTTTACAAATGTAGAATCAATAGCATTGCTCTAAACTGATCTAAGGTAAATAGGCACCTTCACTATTTGTCTCTCTTTAGATCCAGAACATAAGAACTGTCTTACTGTTTCCTATGATGATGTAGTGCGGCGATTTGCACTGATGCACATGTATGTCAAGTTTCATATAGGTCATAGATAACTTGAAAATTTACAATGAAGAATCATGAATTCATTTACGGCATTCCGACTACTAGAAACTACCTAACAATATCAATTTTACATGAAGATAAATTTACAGTGTCGCTTAAATTTCAACTGACGAGACATTTCAAGCGACCATCTTATTGTCAAAATAATGATGAATATCTCCTAGCCGTTTATATATTTCACATCATACTATTTTAAAACTTTGTATAGTAAAGGAGGCGTCAGGGATGTAATATCTTTCTGATGTCATTGTTCAGAACAACAACTAATCAGTTAATGTTGTCATTATGGCATCCTAAGCGAACTATCTCAATCTAGGATTACGTCACAAACCTTATTAAATTTAGATAGTGACTAACAGTGGAATCTATGATGTACATTTCATCCTGTTTAAGACTAGTCAGCTAATTAGACCTCCACATACATTATTGTGGCTCATACAATAAATCGAGTTTGATTCATAAATAACAAAGCAATCTATGATTAATTAGTGCAACAGTGACACTTGTTGCTCGAATCTAATGATTTTGTGGTTTGATTTACATGTAATCTCTACATAAAAGTGAATGTTTTTGCACTTTATAAATTGTAAAGACACTTTGTTGTTTATATTGGCTACAGATTGATCTCCATTGAGTACCAAAGATAACTAAGGATCAGTAAATAGTTGTTGTTTCAAACTATGAGACTCCCCAGCAGTGCGCATCCCAGATACATAAAGACATGAAACCCAAGAGCCGAAAAACTAGTCGTTAACAATGAATCATTAGAATCACTGTTAGTATTCCAACGTCGACGAGTCCATGATACTACAATTGATAACTATTGACTAACTTCCGACAAGTATGAACTTCATAACTTTTTACTTTATATTAGAATTTCACTGGCATCTTGATGTTAGTCACTTGTGAGCTGAATATCGTAGTTAAAGTTGAGTTGAAATGGCTAAGCAAAATTATACATTCATCAACGAATGATTTCTGTCGAACGTTGATAATTGACCAGTAGACCGCGTTTCAATGATTGACAAAGTCAAGAATGCGAACTGTAGAGGAGTTTTATATAAGAGCTAAATGCCTGTTCAGTGTTCCCTAGTTTTTTAATGGTATCCAATCGACAGCATTCTGCAACAAATACAAACAACGAATTGAAGGCTAATCTCCATTAAGCCACCCTGGCTAGACTGAACAGATACTTGACACTTCAGTTAACGTGAGTCAGTTTTTCTAAAGGACGAAAAGATTTTTTTATATCGATAACGACTTAGAGACAAATTCTGCTTAAATTACACAATTTAACTTGTTCGCATAACGTTTTCTTTATCCATATGTCATTTATCAAATTAGGTAATGCTGAAGAAGACTGCCATTATCTAGTTTAATCCGATATCCGAAAGTGATATAGAAATTTACTGATTAACTAAGAAACAGTTTACTTAGAAGTTAATTTGGAAGATCATTTGAAAGGATGACTTCAGGTAGAGAGTTGCTGAAGGTTTGGAAGCATTGAAGAACTGTTCAGTTCTAAAACGAGATTCCTCAACTTCACCATAGGAAATTATATCCTAATCAAATATAAACCTGATTAATGATTTGTTTTAATGACAAGTAACCAATCCATGTAGTACTTAACATAACAATTACCGAATGGCCGTGTAATAGGCAGCAATTCTTTAATCGATACCGATTGATATCGATATTCATAATGTCTGCATATAAGTGATTATGTGATACTCCACAATTGAAACTACAAAAACTTTAAACGGAATGCTCTATTCTCTTAGTTCATCATAAGCTGATATACTTCAATCCCTTCAGTACAAATATCTCAGTTATTGTTGTATATACTTTGATTTCATCTTTATCCTTTCAGTGATGATGGATTGATTATATACACTATTATAAGCAAACTACAATCACTGTGCTCTTATTCAACTTACCTGTGACATCTCAATCGCTTCTACTAGTGAAATATAAAGTGAAATTTCCACAGGTACTCTCTCGGTTAGTTATGTTTTGCATATCCTTGAACATTCAGATCATATACTTTAGATTTCAAAAAGAACTATTCAATCACAATGATTTCTGACTTACATCTTGTTTACTACCAATAATAATGATTGAAATCATTCAAATTAATCAATGGCGATATGATGTAATCAATTAGTACTTACCGAAAATCCTTCAACAATACGATTTATATCATTATTCATAGATAAAGATGTTATCGGTGAAGAATTCTGTGAACACACCGTAGACAAATTATATGAAGATAAATTTTCATTTTGTATAAAAGCCATTGTTAACTATATAATATTAATAATAATATCAGTAGTATAAACAGTAGATTTAAGTAGTATTAGTAGTAGTAGTAGCAGTGGTATTATCAATAGGAATGTATTGTCTTATCTAATTTATTTATCACTTTGATTGTTATGTAATCAATGTTTTTTATACACTTTATGATTATTGTACAACAATGTAATAATCTAACAATAATTGTACATTATCATTACTATTACTTATTCAATAATCCAAGTTATCTAAATTGTAAACTGATTCAATTAATCATATGTAAACCATGAGGATAAGACAACAAAATCTATTCATTGTCAATGTTAAATAACTTTAGAATAGTGAAGTTCTTTCTTCGCTTTTCTTTTCTAATACTTTTCCTTGTGCTTCAATTGAAATGTAATTCAGTTACCTTCTTCTACTCTATTTAGTGTAGAAAGTAACAATCGCGAATTGTTTACTTGAACTATCTACACTATTTTCTTTTCATTCCTATTGTCTTTCTATGTGTTTATGAATGTTAGAATTGGATACAGCGTAACAATGTGTCTGAATGTGCCTAGAATACAGTTTTTTGCATTAAACAATCCAAGTGAAATTTGTGCATGTTGGAGAAAGGGATGCATGAATGACGGCGGAAGGGAGGGGTGGATAGATAAGAAAAAGTAGGGAAATCACATTTACACCGTAATATGTAGAAATATGTAGACACTTGCTATTTGTGTGCCTACAGAGGTCAATAGTAATAAGAAGAGGTATGTGTGTATGTTGAGGGAGGGGGTGATTTTATAGACTTAGGGAAAATTGGAATAACTGTTAGAAAAAAAATCAGTTGATGTCTCGGCCAATTAATATCACTGTGCTAAATGAATTCATCAGATTGGTATTCACTATCGTTTGTTATTGGATAAACCAATAGAAAGAGAAAAAAAGCGGGGTAACAAAAAAAAACGTTACAAAGTGATGCATTTGAATCGCTGAAACATTTCTAAAGATACGATTGATGAAGCTGCTTTTATAAGAAGTAAACCTATTGATTTTGAACCAGGATAAGAGATCAGGAAGTTGGTCGCCACAATAAAAATTTTTAAATGGAACAATTTCAATTTTATTCTGAAGAAGTGAAGAGCTTATCCTCATTATCATACTGTAGCAAAGGGATTGATAACTATGTTTAAGCCAGATAATAATCAGCTTCACAGATATTGAGTCAAAGATGTGTACATGAGCACTGACGTTACCATCACTTCTACCACTAGTCGAAACATGTATATAATTTTGGACAAATGAAATAGAAACCACAGATCTAACTGAATTACTAATTAGATACCTCTGTACTACTTAAGAAGCCTGATCCTAACACACATTTACATTGTAATAAGTAAACTCTATACTAAAACTATCAAAGAAGAATTGAGTGTCTTACATACTACTTTTGAAGAAAATGAAAACTTTTTAAATATCTATGTTGTCATTAAGTTTAATTGGGAATGATTCAAACAGTTATTTAAGAAATCGTGCACTTAATATTCAAAAGTGCTTCTAGTGAAATTATATCCCAGCGAACATTCAAAACTGTTCAGAAAATATTCACGGCATAAAAGCTGCGTTGTATGTCCTCCAGGTTTAGGACGCTGATACTTATGCTAAAAGATGAAATACTTAGACTGCCCACCTTCTTCTGTATTTATGCATTAAATTTCTTTTGTGTGTGTCAGTTCAATGGTGCGAATTTAAATTCCCTCATCGTAAGTACCGTTTAGCCTAACTAAGCGTGGGTGCAATCGAATAACCAGACAATCCAGTACTTTTCTATTTAGCGGAAACCTGGCAGTGAAATTCGGTCTTTTTTTGAAAAGTTTATCACATCAGTCTACCAGAACCTTTCAGACTGAAAGTTCTTCAATCGGAAGAAGTAATAGAAAGTTGTATGAAAATAAACTAAAGACTTTCTTGCAAGGAAAATATGTTTAACGGTCCTTTTTACTGTAGCCAACATTAAGTTAGGTAAATTAGTGGTTATCTTAACCCTTATATGATCTGACACTTAGTTACCTACACAGTGACAACACTTCTGGCATTTATTCAGTGTAGAAACGAACTTTCCTGTTACTGCCTATTCCGTCTACAGTTTGTATATATTGATTGAAGCACCACTAACTATCGAGCAGACATTTTGGACACCATTCGAAAAGCCTTAGATCAAATGCAAGAAATACCTTGAATAGTTCATTATTCAGATATTTGATAAACAAAGAGGATCTAGTTGATATTTCAAAAACTCGTTTTGGTGGCTAATAAACATCTAAGCTTTAGTCAGCTGGAACTATTCCTAGCAAATATCGGATGCCTGATAAGGAAGTTGTTATAAATCTTTCCTTATCTTTGCAATATAAAATGTATTCCTTTTAGCCATACAACATTTTTATTCCAAAAAACCTTCAGTCAAACAGAACTGTAGTGCCGTGATCTATGGAGCTTCAGAAAGGAGTCTTAAAGTTATATGGCTTAATTGAAATAATAATTTTGATATTTGAGTATATAATTTCCAATTTGGATGAAAGAGTGATAGTGAAAAAGTGTCTCAGAGACTGTGGATCAAAGTTACAAGTAAAAAGACACGTAATAAGTATGTGTTCTGACGTTAAGTGTATTTTCACAAGAATGCTTAGTATAGGATTGCATTTTAAGATTAGGTTATGAGTAAAAGTAAGATTACGATTACGTTTGAGGGCATGATAGGGTTTCGGTTGGAATTTAATGTGTTGCCTTGTAATGCGTAGAAAGTGGCATCATTATTGATTCTTGATGCTTCTTTATTTTGTGAATGAATCATTTGTCTTTTATTGAATACATTACTTTAAGCAGGCATAATACAATGAATCTTTTCTTGTGTTACCTTAAATTCTAAAGACCAAACTACTAAGAACCAACCATTTTAGTCACGAGTGACTTTGTCATCCGCTAACAGTAAGTTAGAATCATTACAAGAATCCGTCACCATCAGTGCCTTAGTTAAATTTTACTTATTTTTTTTTCAGATTCTGTTGTTGCATAATCACTTTATGTTATTTTTATTTAAGGTTTACTCACTTCATTTCGTTGTAGTTTTACTCATCACTAATATTCATTGGTTACTTAATCGTACGATTCTAGCTCGTTTAATCTTATTTTACCAACAGTGTTGCAAAATATTCCTCTCTACATGTTATAGTCACATAACTCTATATATTTCTTTGTTGCATTGTGTTAATGTGCAACAATAACAATAATAACAACAACTACTACTACCGATACTGCTGCTGCTACTACTACTACTACTACTACCACTACTATTAATACTACTACCACTACTACTACTACTGTCGTTGATTATACATTCTGTTATGCCGCCAACTGTTATGATATGAGAAAGAAAGGAAAGTTTTGGGTGGGTATAGAGAACGCCAATGAAGTGTGCCTAGTTGATAATACGCGACTGACCTAAGCCCACTCACCTCCTAGGCCGACAATAAAAGAACCAGAATTGAGAACCGGATAACGGAAAACTGAGAACGTATTATATTTTAATCATGCCTTTATATACACATAAAACCAGACCACACAGTAAACCAATCACGAATCTAACATTGATACAGAACAAAGGGAAAGAGTGGCAGTGAATGGGTACAACTTGTATACAATTAAGTAACAATATACTAAGAGTAAATATACTAAACTGGAGGACCGGGTAAGGGGAACGTAACAGTCATAGAAATGAAGTGTTTACATTGTCCACAGTTATAATAATTGAAAAAAATGATCTAAAGAACATTCCTGGAAGGTGCTCGGCATATCACATTCATTATTGAAATTTGTTTCATTCATATTATTCACATTACTATTACTAAGTGAAATTGATCATTTCAATAATTCACCGGAATTAAGATGATCAGTCGATGCAGGTAACTATTCTGTAGTAATAAAGTGCTATTCATCTCAGTCTAATTACAACATTCATAAATTTCATTCAACTGACATCGTTTAAAACATAGAGATCAAACCCTATCCTATTTCCAAATTGAAAAAAATAAGTTCAAGAAATGAAATATACACATACAGGGTTCATTAGGAAAAAGAAACACCTTCATAAATAGTTAGAAACTATCAATAAATTAACTAAACAGAATTCTTTACTTACAAAAGTGATCCATCTCTCTATCCTTGACGTGTCCATCTCCTTGTCAACTATTAATGCATCAATTCCTCTTAAACTTCTTAGACTACTTCATTCCGCTAATTCTCTTAGCAGTTTGAATAACCTTTTTTTAGAACATGTTGTTTTTCAATGATTCTTTGATAAGGATAAAACAATTTTCTATTGCCATTTTGTTACTATTTACATGTTTTCTTTTTGCATTGATAATTTACATGCTACACTGTGAGTAGACTAACACTGTAGTCAATCGTATTACTTTATCAAGTAAATATGTGTAATCTCATTTAAAATCATCCATACATTTCTAAATGTATTTATCTCATCCATTGTATTACTTAATGCCAACTACAATAACCATATCAATTATCATAGTCTGAGTCCATATCGAGGACAAAGTTAAATTGAGTGGAGCTATAACCGCCAATTGTGGAAGATGATCTCATGAGTTAATTGTATAACAGATTATGAACATGCGACCAACCATTCCTAAATATAAACGTTCGTCGTCGTGATACAACAACCATTCACAAATGTAATTTATTAGTAGCTAATTAAATTCAAGTTATTTCGGTTAGATTGAATTACGATGTTGTGCAAACTTACTTAATTACTTACGTCCGCTACCCGTCACTGAGGACCATAGGCTGCTCACCACTATTCTCTATTGAATTCTGTTCTGAGCAATCCTCTCCAGCTGTTTCCAGTTGCTGTTCATCCTTTTGATGTCTACTTCCAATTCTCGACACACCGTGTTCTTTGGCCTTCCTCTTCTCCGTTTCCCAACTGGATTACAAGTTAATGCTTGTCTCGTGATGCAGTCTGATGATTTCCACATGTGTATGTCCTATCCATTTCCAGAATCATTTCTTAATTTCCTCTTCGGCTGGTAGTTGGTCTGTTCTCTTCCATAGTAGAGTGTTGCTGATGATATCCAGCCCACAGACATTCTGTATCTTGCGTAGGCAGTTGTTTATAAATACTTGTACCCTTCTGAGGATGTATGCAATAGTTTTCTAAGTTTCAGCTCCATGCAGTATGACTTTCTTGACGTTTGGATTATAGAGTCTGACTTTGAGGTTGGTTGACAATTGTTGTAAGTCTCATATGTTTTTCAACTGTAGGAATGCTGCCCTTACTTTTACCAATCCTTGCATTTACATCTGCATCGGAACCTCCTTTTTCATCGATGATGCTTCCCCGGCAGGTGAAAGTATTCAGTTCTTACAGAGTCTCTCCATCGGGTTGGTACTCCCTTGTGCACACTAAACAGCGTTAATTGTGAAATACAATATTACCGGTCATTAACTTAGCTATATTGTTAGATGGAAAGATCAGTGTCTTAATTTGTTTATTTATTGGATACATTTTACTATCTGAACATTAAGTCGAGACCAATTTTATGTTATTCTGATTTGTGCTGTATATCGAATTGTATCAATGAAGTTATCATCATTGCCATTAGTTTATAGTACATCAATTTAGTCAACAATCAATGTAAATATATCACTCGCACTACAGAGTAATCACTCACCTACGATGGTTTGAATGCATCATGACGTAACTGTTTTGTGTAGTTTTTTTTACTTGCATTTTGTTGAAATGATTATCAACTAACACAGCAATTAGATGAAGTAAAGTTTTTTCTCAAATGACAACTTTCAACTGCATAGTATCTATGTTATAAAAAAGATAAGATGAAATTAACTTGACATCATTGTTTGATAAACCGTAGCCTTAATGACGTTACAGATAGTGACAATGTATTCAATTGACAATGATGTAAATTATTTGTCTATAAAAAGTTAATCATGTTTCCCCCCCCCCCAATTAGTTGATTGTAGGTCAAAAAGTCACTAGTCATCACTTTTCAAAATATTCATATCTATTGTTTGAATCACTAGTGAAGATTTCTAAGTAGACAAGAAGTAACAAGTAGTATACTATGATTATTATGAATATTTCCTATTTACTATCAGGTCAACACATCATAGTGATCAAGAAAATGTTGAATAATAAAGTAAAATGAAAGTTGACATGAATTTACTTTGTATTTCTAAGTATAGTCTACTTTATTGTTACCGTATATGTGATATAGTACAAGTAAGGTGTATTGACTACATCAACACTTAATGTTAACGGTTATTTTGGTTTTTGAATTGTCAGTTTACTTTTACAAAAATGCCACTTTTCCTTCTAATTCAATCTTCTTTTTTTTCAATAGATGATCAGTTAAATGATGAAATAATTTAAAACTTGATCATATTAAGTGTAAGGTAGTCATTTATCGGTAGCAAGTGATAGCGTCATGCGAATATATCTGCAATTAACTTCGGTCTGCTATATCTACAATAGGAAGCTGGTAGGCTCAATGATTTTAGTAACTATTGGGTTCGATTCCCTCCCCCCCGTAAATCGTTTTGATGGTAGATGTTTGTTCATGTAGAGTTATATACTATGAGAAATCAGTCATCCAATGTTTTCGCATAGACACATACAGGGATAAATCTTCATGAGTATTGTCTAGTAAATGCAGCATAGTTTATTAGCGATTGAAAAAAATGGCCATGTTTACGATGAGGCAGATCCGACAATGTTTTGCAATGAGATTACAATTATGTTTTATAGGCAACCACCTACAACTTTAGAAACAAAAACATAGAGTAAAGAATAACAACACGAACGTCCTAGGAGTAATGTAGTGACTGAAAAGAGTTAGAGTTTACTTAGGTATTGCATAAACCAACTTCTAATATAAGCTTATAATAACCTCATGAAGGTGAAGTATTAACAAAGAACTAAGTTAGGTATGCAAACTAAACGGTAACAACGTTCAATCATTTACAGTCTTTACTATTTGGCTAATTCCTCTCGTTGATGTGAGGACTTTTATTGCATGAAGGAGTGACAAATTGTTGAATATGCTGTACAAATAACGAATGTGACTCAGATTGATTTGCATAGATTGTGATATACTGTTGCAAATTCTCAAAAATCTGTTTGTAAGGTAAGTCATATTGAAAGTGCATTTAGAATGAGACATCGTTTTCAGAAGTCTAGTTGCTAAGGCTACAACATGATGAGTTTTCAAAGTGGATTCTATTAAGCGAGTTAAAAGACTAATCGCTTTCATAAAGGGTTCAATTATAACCTATTGCATCGAATTATGCAGTTTAAGGTGTATTCACTTCTAAGGATACACAATGGAAAGTGATACTGAACAGATCTTAAATCACTTTTTCTCTTAACACACACATTATTGAAAATAAAGGTGTAGTTTAATGCAAATGATAGGAAACGTGCTATGCAAAACACAATTAGAAGATCAATGGAATAAAAGTTACTTAGTAAGCTGCCTAAAAGTTGGTATTCTTTAGATTTCTGCATCGTACTCTGCTTTCTGTAAAATAAACTGCAACGATATTTGAGTCACTAGTTATGTAGTGAATAAAAACTTGAGGACCTATTACCTTTTACGGAATGATCAAAACTGAAGCGAGTATCATGAAAACTCTTCGATCTACATTTAGAAGTACTAAGTACCAGTTTTCATTTCAAGTTGCAAATGGCAACTTTTCTAAGTTCAGTACTGATGACCTGCGTTTGTAGGTGAGCTGATAAGGTAGTAAAGAAGCCAACTACTTTACGATCATTGGGCTAAAGAAAAAGTTCGCCTATATTGAAGTACTTTTTAATTATCATCCAAATGAGCTATAAAGAATAGAGGACCTAATATACTACTTTCTATTACATCACTTGTAGTTGGCTAAGCCTCCAGAAAAGGGACTTATTTTAAACATTTTATATTGACGACTGAGAAAATCATTTAACCAATCAAGAACGAATCTCGAATCCCGTGAAATGATATTTTGCAGTTAACCATGCCGAAAGCTTAAGGCATGTTATTGTACAACACTGAAACTTTCGATTAAATAACTCCATGGCGAAATTAAGAACAACAAAATGAAGCGAAGTAATATTCATCTTTTCAGCTAGCTCTTCACCAATGGTCCAACACTAATACACATAATTCAACTGGGATGGTTATTTTTGTGGAGATTGCTTATCTTATTTGATTAGATATATCACAGATTGATGTTGGCAGGGTACCATTGAAAACCAGGGAGCACTGGACAGCTGTTTCGTTCTAGTGTGGAACTCCTCAGCAGTGGTATATATCTCACAAATTGATGGAAGTGGGAATTATACCATTGGGTGCCGACCCAGTGGTGCAGATGGTTAGGCGTTCGCGTCAACCTGAAGCCCCTAGGGCGGAATCGTGGGTGCGCACTGCTGAAGAGTTCCACACCAGAACGAAACAGCTGTCCAGTGCTCCCTGGTTTTCACTGGTACCCTGCCAACATCAATCTGTGATATATCCAATCTAAAACACATAGTTTTATGTTTATATATGGATACCAGTGGATGATGGTGATGGATATAATAATAACAATAATAAATGGAAAAAGGAATGTGAAGTAGAGTTATTAACTAAAACTGGTTACATAATGATTGAATTTGTAAAATAAGGAGATTTATAATTATCTCTTAATTATATGATCTAATTAACTGCATTATTTAAGTTGGATTCTGACTGCCAGTGGAATCCAGGACGCACGTTCCGTCCTATTTGAGACTTGTCGGCTGGATGTAACTGCATCCCAATATTGATGTTCACAGTCTGTTTCGTGTAGAACTCCACCGCATTCACCACAAGATTACTGAGTCCAGACAGTCACAATTGTGCAACGAGTTCATTGGTATTAGGATGAACTTGTATATTCCCGTTAATTTGTTACAGACTGAAGCTGGTCATTCCTAATTCTAATTATCTGCATTTAATGAATATGTAATAAGAAAGGACGAGAGGAGCGAAGAAATTTCTCTTCAATTAGTTTCTCATCAAAACTACACTAATATATATGTATGAGTTTACAATAGGTTTACATTCATTATTAAATAATTGGTGGTGTGTTACATAACCATTTTACAAATTCAAAGGTGTTTACCAAGTGTAATATTACTGAAGAATGAAAACATGTAAAATGAGATATGGCGATCAGATGATTTATCAAGTTGATGACATAAGAAATGAAGAACCTGTAGGGTAAGTTTAAATTGACTGAAGATGATTTCGTGGTAAATGTTTAAACCTCCTTGGCAACACAAACAAATTAAATGTATTGACCTCTTAATAATTTTTATACTTTAATCATTTGCAGTTACAATCTAACAAGTTTGACTGACTTTCGGCATCTTCTAGACTCTGCATCAAATCATGTGATGACAATATTATTTCTAACAGCTGTTTAAACGACAGAGCATAATGAATTCATATTTAAGTTCTAATATAAACAGACATACTTAACATCATTCGATATTGGTAGTAGTTTCTGTCTTGAAAGCAGCTTTCAATTCTGTAGCTGTAGAGTCCTGTAGCAGCGTTTAACATTAAAAAGTATACTTCAAAAGCATATTAACTTTTCCTGAGAATAATTAACTGAAGCAAACTGAAGCGAGAATTGTTATTCGCTAATAATTTTTCATAGGGCTGCCTCTTTATCTCCCTTAATAATGAATCTAATAGCAGAAATTAAATTCTCTGTATTCAAATTACCAGAAGCTGATATCTTATTAGGAGGCTCAATAACCCACTTTTAATATACAGATGATGTAAGCTAATTCATTGATGTTACTAACAAAATTTACAGTCTCTGATTGCCATGAGTAACAATACAAGAATGCTTGGGATACGTATTTTCCTTTCACATGGAAATGTTGCTTTAGGACTGCTATAGAGCAAGTGAAGTGAATGAATACATTATTTGTTCTACTTATATTGGAAGTCTCATTAACTATGATGGGTTTGTGCCTCATGAAATTTCGGGGTAAGGCTGGGGTTAGGCGAAAGCTTTTGTAACATTACTCAATCAACGTCACGTGAAGTATAGGTGAAATATTAATCATTCAACCAAAGAAAAGCCCTGGCGTCTGCTATGTATTGAACTCTGGTTATAAAGCATGTGAAATATGAAAATCCAGTTGCTGAAGTTCTAGATTTGTATCGACCGACGTAGTTGAGATACGTAACATATATGCGCATAACATATACCTAACCTCTACGGAGAAAACCTGACTTGCGCTGTTGGCTAGTGCAGCAGTAAAGTGAAAGGAAGCAATAATATGGAAATCTAGATCTTGGTAACAGTCCATATGATTAATGCCTGTCAATAAGAACTGCATATATAAGTGTAGACTGACCGGTTAGAATCAGCGTGATAATCGCAATCCGTAGTTGCAAGCTTCTATAGTAATACGCTTGAGACCTTAGTTCCGTTGTTCTCTCATTTGTTTTTGTAGAAAAGTATTTGATTATAATCCTGCTGATACAAAAATAGTAACTTCAACTAAAACACAAAATGCCAGGCTCTACATTGTTTACAAGTGACTGATTATTGTTCGTGCTTTATATTAATTTGCAGTGAGGGGGGGGAACTACATGATATGATTCTCACTGCAATCATTTTGTGACGTAACTTGTCCCCAGGTTTATTTGCACTCCAGCAGTCATGATTTTTGACTGAAGCTCCTAGATAACTATGTGGTACGTAATATTACCATGATGTTCAGTATTAAACTTTCTAGTGCCGTCTGTTTTTCACTGGTACCAAGCTAAGAAAAATCTGTGACAAATACGAACAACAGGTCAATAACAATCTTTGCAAACTATTTCAACTTGAGTATCTACCGATATATTTTATAATAATCTTGCTGAGACGGGACAACAACGTCTATTCCTTTCATTTAACTTATCACTTACATGATATCACATACAATGAATAGGTGATTTATAAATTTCAGACAAAAGTTGGCTTACATTGCAATCTTCATGAGGTGTAAGTAGTTAGGTATCAAAACATACTAAGGAGTAAAAATTTCATGAAGAATTTCTTTTACTACTCAATAAACATGCATTAATAGAAAGGTAAGAAGTTCTAAGTAGTTAATTTATACCAATGTTAACACAATTCAAAAAGATCCTAAAATCATTAGATGTAAAAATAAGTAAACATTGAAGTAAAGCCTTTTTTAATTGTCTCCATCATTTTAAGATGAATTTGTATTTTCCGATTGATCTGTCATGGACTGAAACTGATCGGCCTCTGTTGTTGTAAGCGCATTCTTAGCGAACAGCCTCGATGTAGCCATGTATGTAAACTTTTAGGCATAAAGTACATCAACTGTATACAATCAATTATAAAACTGACTATTTTACTTTTCTAATTGCAAAACCCTCCATCGTTACTGAATTTCAATGCCAACAGTATCTTTGCACATTAACATTTTGATGTTAGTTGCTTGATTAAGTTTTCTCCAAGTATAGAACTAAAACATAACTAAAACACTGAATGGCAGTCATTCATATAAATGAATGTGCAGATGTATGGTATATAGGCAATTTAGATGTCTACTTTGATTAAATAGTTGCTTAGGTTTTGTTGTAACATTGTGCTTTTGAAATCTAATTTACATAATGTATATACATTCATTCAATTTATTGGGTATTTTATTATCAACATCATCATCATCATCATCGTCTTCTTGTTCATTAGTGTTAGCCGCCATATCAACAGTAACAATGATGATCAGTTTTTTCTGTTCGATTTACCTATTTGTCGTTTGTTGTCGCCAATTTAATCATAATGAATTACATATTAACCATAATCTTAAATTAAGACTACTTAATTATACTACTTATTTAACTACTTATATTATATATTCATATAATAATGATAATAATAGTATTATTATTATTACTATTAATTCAGACAATTGTACACATGTTTAATAATTTTTCATTACTTTATAGTCATATGCATTAATTAGTTATGAATTTCATGTTACCCTTCTCATTGTCATGTGTACTATTCAACGACAACTGTTAGAAAATGTAAAAATGTAGTTCGCTTCTTCATATCATTATCGCTTTCCTAAGTTACTTAGGCATTAATATGAACAAATTAACTAAATTGATAAAAGTGTAATGAATCTTTACTTAATGAGAGAAGAAGGATAAGAAGTAGGAGAGAGAAAAGGAGGGAAGAGGTATAGAAGTAAAAAGCGTCTGTTGTAAAGAACCATTTTAATAACCTAGTGCATAAGGATGAAAATGATCCCATAGAATAAAAATGATCTACTTTAGATTGATCAAAAATGTAACTATGAATGATCCAAGTTTAAATAGACAAGAACTATCAATCTCCACAAAACAATTTTTAGGTACGCCTTGAGGATATGTGCTAACTACCACTGTATCGATCAAATCTACGACCAATAGAAACATAATATTAATTACTATTCAGTGATCAAGTAATACAAACATTAAATGGTAAAATAGAAAGAATATTTTTATGACAGCTATAAGTTTGAAACTATTGGGTAAATGAAGGTAATCACCAGGAAAACCAGTTATACTCGAGGAGTGATCAGTGAATTTTACTAACCATTGTTATATTTGTTCTGTAACTAGCTTAAACAAGACACGGTTGAAATCCACTAGTCTCGTCTTCTCACTAGAATCCCACAAATTACATCGAGAAGGTAGTCACTAGTGAACTGATATTGATTGTAATTGGGTATTATGGAGATTGTTGAAATATTTGTCTAGGTATCAATGGTTCTGAGCAAGTTCTATCGGCCCTGATGAAATACGGCAATTAGTAGGTCAAAATTACAGGTTTTATGTTTCGGATATAGTTAGTTGCAGGTAGACGGTAGAGAAGCCTTCTTCATTTTGCTTCCAAGAGAATTGTAACTTGAACCCATAATCAAACTGACGAGTTAGAAACTGCCTTCTTTTGAATCTTGTTGTTTTTAAACATAAGCTTTCCACAACCTTACATATCGGAACTGCATCTATTACGCTACTTTACGCATCGTGAAAATGTCATCTCTTTTTGTTGAAGTTGGTTAGTTTGTATTCACCTTATATCGTCCGCTCTTTTAAAGTAACGACTTATATACTTCTTTCCAGATGAAATAATGAAATAGAGATAAGAAAATTAGTAGTAAATGTTAGTAATAAATCATGCCATTCAAGTGGTATTTATGATGAGTAAATGGAACCTTTGAAGAAAGATTTATAAATTGAAATTAAGCTATTCAATTACTTAATACCTGTTTACATCTAGTGGTTCTAGCAACTGTTCTCAACATTCGGTGTTAACTGTTATCATTGCAATTAATTAGTTGATTCATTTCCCAGGTACTGGATTCATGTAATCGGCTTGAAGTTACACTCTTACTGTGAGGTCTACTAATATCGTTAATTCGCCTAAACTGCAGTAAGTAGAGTCGAGTTTGGCCATTCGACTTAGTAGATGAAAGTCGAAGTTTCAAATACTGAGTAACCAATGCGTATAAATCACTCCAATTAGTAGTCACACAGCAATCGGATTTATTAAATTCAATCATTATTAAGTTCTCAAGAGATTTGATCGTTATAGTTTATTATACTCATTTATGCGTTGTGAATATATGCATGTAGAATACCTACCTTCATAAATGTGTGATAGGTAGCGTGACGATTATCTATTATCATTTGTAATAACTGTCACACTCACGACAACTATGAACTCCACGAGTCACTACTTCATGCACTCGTCAACAGGAAGCCCTTGAGGCTGAATCTAGATCGTGCGTTGTTGTGGAGTCCCACACTACGATAAAACAGTCGTCCAGTACTCCCTAGTTTTCCATATTGCCCAAGGAAGATTGATCTGTGACAAATGTAATGAACTATAGAATAGTTAGAAAACTAAAGAAATACAAGACAGTTATTCAGTACACTGGCTACAAATTATAAATTCATACAGCCAACAAAATAGAAATATCATGAGTTCCATTTCGTTTTTCTGAATGTATTAAGAGGTAAGTGAATACTGATGAGCTAGTGTAAAGCTAGAAAACAAAACAACTGTTTAGTACATAATTAATATTCATATCTTTTACACTGACGTGCCCCCTGTCCCCTCTACTATCCATTCCCTCTTCCTTCTCAGAGAATGTTATATATGAATATTATGATTTATAAACTGCAAAGAATTATCATTTAGCAACAAAAAAAGACGAAGAAGAAGAAGTAACAATAAAGAAAACTTTGAACAAACGAACAATATTTAAAGTTTACATTTATTTGGATAAATTAATGGCGCCAAAAGTTCTAATGCTAATACATTCCTTCTATTATCTTCTGAATGTGACAATGTAAATGGGTGTGTAGATGCATTAACTTAGTAACATGAATATACAAACGTGTATACATCAAATTGTCAAATATCTGCCAATTGATATAAAGATGAGAGATTGTAAGTCATTGGTTATATATACAAACATTCAATAGAATGATATGAAGATGAGTTGTAAACTGTACTTTACACTTTTAATAAAAATATTTTATGCACTACTTTCATCAAGTAGTCAGTGTTACTTACTATGGAATGTCAACGGAACAATCGTTTTTAACAAGAAGTAAAAGAGGAACAAAACAAATTACTGACTTTATATTTACAAAAAGAGGATTACCTATGAAAGATAAATGGTTTCATTCTGATTTAGTACTATATGGCACTTGTTCGTAGTAAAGTAAACTTGAGACAGTATCGATGATAAACTTGTGATTCATCATTATTACCATCCAATGAGCAATGTGACTGTAGGTTAGTTGTTCACCGAAAAGATCAATGTTAACGGTTATACATTGTGAAACTAGATGAATCAAGTTAGAATCCTTTGGAAAATATTAATATCCTTAAAATTTTAGGTTGAGTTCCAACTAACATGAAACCTCTAACTACCACCTTCCAATAGAATATATTATATGAAGTTTGAGTCACATAGATTAGTGATCTCAACAAAATAGGTCAGTACCGACGACTAGACCAGCATAACATTAATCACTACACAGTGATCAGTCAATGTATAAATCCAATTGTTGGTTTCAACTACATTTTTTGCTGCTTTCGGTGTAAATCATCACCGATTGAGGTTACTTATGTTACAACTAAAGATCAGAAATATTTTCGTAATTGTTTCATCTCAAAGTAAGATATTCTCATCAGTGAATACTGAATAACCTAGAGTTATATCCTGAGTTAATTGAAGTTTAAAATGAAAACTATCCGATTCAGAATCAATGATATGAAGGTTGACATGATTGATATGAAGGACTCAGATTTCGATTGATGACTAGGTTAAACAAGTATACCGCTTAGGAAATCTATATTAGAAATGCATATTTGTCAAGTGTTTCTTGATATTTAATGGTATTAATTCTTATTCAGCACCATTCATTATTACAGCTGATTACTTCATCTTTGAAAATAGAAGTGAATCACCTAATTTTACTAATCCTCTTATTTTTTATGCCTAGAAACAAACTTATTTAATTGGTGTCATGAAATTATTGTTTAACAATTATCACTATTCTGTATTCTATTAACAAATGCTACTTTGTTTCATGAAACGGCATACAGACAAATATCAATGGAGCTTCATGTAGTTGATGCAATTAAACGTATAGTGGAATCTTAAAGTAAACTAATTAATTGTAAGATTTAGTTATGTTTGAATATGGAGCAGTACAGTGGGGGGGGGGTTAGGGAGTTACTCATTTTCCATCGTTACACAGATGATTTCCATTAGTGTCTAGTGTGTAGTTCGTTTTTCTACAATTATATCTTAATTCTATTTAACTTTTTCAATGTTCATATTACTACATGTGGGTTGTTTAGTTAATCTTTTCATCACTTGGTGAATGATTATTGTACATTAATGAATAACTTTATTCAATGTTTTCATTTGAGACGCCTGGACTACTGTCTACAATAGACTGTTGTATTCATCTCATTGTACTTCGAAATACGTCGAAGAAAAGAAAACAGAAAAAACTATATAATTATGATAAGCTTGTGTTTTCCTGTTGATTTGACTGTCTGGACACAGTAGCCTAGTGGTGAACGCGGTGGCGCTTGACACAAAGCAAACTGATTTCGAGTCCTAGTGTAGACATCAATATTGGGATGAAGGTTTATCCAGCCGATGAGTCTCAAATAGGACGAAACGCGCGTCCTCGATTCGGCTTGCCAGTCACAATCCAACTTAAATAGAAAAAATTATGAAAGTCAGGACATTCAGTATAACTTACAGTCATCTACATAGAAATCATTCATTGATATGAAGCATCTATTATCGAAAATGAAGGATACACTATGTGTCAATCCATTTTCAATGAGTATTCAATCAATTTTATTCAATCTATCATTGATATTGTCATCTATGCCGATTTATCTGATCGTTAAGTATAAAGAATGAATTACATGGACAGATAACTCATAGTAGCGACAATAACTTTACTTATGTAAGCTGAGTTTCAAGACGTTATCTCAGTAAAAATCTTAAGAAAACAATTGACATGCTCATTAAGAAGGATTTTTGTATTCTGTACAACTTTAAATTACCTTCAACACTCGATTAATTAAGAACAAGCTAACTCTTTCAGTCAATTCAATGTGTATGTATAGCTCATTTTCTTTTATGGTACGGGTACTTTTGACCATATAAAGTGTACCGTCTACAAAGACATTCTATCTTTAAATATTTATTAATCAGTTGGAGTGTAGTAACGGCCCTAATGAGCGACGACTACAGAATATTCAGTCAATAAGAATTCAAACAGTAAAACTGTGGAAGGCTTATGAATCTACTATCTATTTATAAAGTAGACATTCAGTAATGTATTTATTATGCCTTCGAATTAATGATTAACTATGATTGAACAAACTGAATAAGAATTTATAATGACAGTTTTTGACAGTTGATTTTTCTCAATAGATGTTCACCTTAGTAACTAATTAGGTCAAATGCGAACCACTTTAAGGTGCTTTGAATACTGTTAGGAATGCATGAAAACAGTTGAATAACTATCATTGTTGGTATTATATAGGTTGAATTGTGACGGGCAAGTGGAATGCAGGACGCGCGTTTCGTCCTATTTGGGACTCATCGGCTGGATGTACCTGCATCCCAATGTTGATGTTCACACTGGGATTCGAGCTCAGTCCGTTTCGTGTAGAACACCACCGCGTTCACCACTAGACTACTGAGTCCAGACAGTCACACTTGTGCAACGAGCACATTAGTATTAGGCATTAGGTTCATCGAAATATCATTGTTGGTGTTGGTTAACTAATCAGTGCTTCTTGGTTGACAATGGTTTTCATATTAAATTCAGTCAGTAGTGTGATTGGTTATCAGATAGAGTTTCACATATTTCGTAAAAACATAAATCTATTGATTACGCAATTCATAAAACTGAGAACATCAGATTTGTGGAAGTTCACTTAACTTCTCAACTTCAGGCTTCTGTGTTATACTGTTTTCAAGACACGATACAACATAACTGTCTATCTTCTATGACAACATAATGATACAAACGATTACAAATTAAATACACATATATTCACATTAGTAGATAACTTACTCAGTTCGAGTCCTGATGCAAACATCAACACTAAACTATAATAGTTAAATGGGAGTGTTAAGCCCAAAACAGGCTGAGATGTGCATCTTGAGTTCCACTAGCAGATATAATACAGCTTTAAATGAAGTCATAGTAAGTTTTCATAGTGATTATGTTTAGAAATAAAGCAAAATCTAAAATGTCACAATAAAATTGTAGTCAACTGTTATATTGTATAGTGATTGTTATTCATTAATATTCCTATTGTTATCTGTATTCATGTACATCTATGCGCTTTATTTCTTTAGATGTAAAGACGAGGATGAGAGGAGGAGGTGAGAGGTTTTTTTTCCGGCATATTTTTGTAACAAAAGAAAAATTCACTGAATTGTTTTCCCTACTAAATAACTTCATTGACTACAATCGAAACTAAATCTGTTAGGGTGTCAAACTCTATTAGTTAGTCATCGTAACTAACAACTATTTTTACAAACAGACTATGATGATAGTGATGATGATGAGGAGGAGGAGGAGGAGGATGAGGATGATTATAATACTACTAATAATAATAATGATAATGATGATAATGACAATAATAATAACAGCATCATCATCATCATCATCATTATGTCTATTTCAACTACTATTGACAAATGACTTTAAATGTCTTTAGACAGTGTATGTTATATTTTTCACTTCAATAGTCATCAGTGAATCTATTCACATATGTTGCTTACTATGTTGCTTGCTGCCAAATACTTATTTTCTATTAGATTTTCTCTATTCTACATACATTACATTATTAAAATAGGTAGATTCAATGCAAATTATGAGATTGTCATTTCTTTCTAGTCATTTCAGATAGTTACTACTAAGATAAATAAGTAGTATATCAATAGATTATTTAAATCAAATTAAATTTCTTAAAGGTAATTCAACTATTGATTACAGAAATAATGTAGTTGATAAACTAAAATCAACTAACTGACAAGTAAGTAAATATGATGAGTAAATTGCTTACAATGAAAGTACACTATTGTCTGTCAAATACGTCTTTTTTGTAATGTACAACTATCAATAGACTAGCTCACAGCAGGATGACTTGTATACACATTCTTTTCTATGAAAAAATACCTTTGTCTGAATAAGTCTAATATTAACAAACAAATGTGTGCATAGACCAGATAATATGGTTGATTCATGCACATTTTATGGAGTTCCACGACAATCTACTTCACATGAAAATGATAGAAATATTGTTTCCTGTAGAAAGAATCCCTTGACTGCATTACACAGTGAACTAAAGTAGTGTTATGGAGATAGACTAGCATTAAGTTGGTTTGTTTGTTTGTATTCGCCACAAATTCATGTTGGTAAAATACCACTGAAAACTAGGCAGCACTTGACAACTGATTCCTCCTAGTATGGAAATCCTCAGCAGTGAAGACACTGAATTCCCGTCTCCACCCACCAGAAGGTAATAATTTATAATGAATACAAGTAATTAAACTATATTACGTATCACTAATTTAGTAGCATTTTCAGTTAGACTGAATGCATTCGAAAAATCATGCTTATCAATCATTGATATAATAGTTCAATGACATCATACTTTCAATGTGCCTGGAAGATTTTAACTTAAAATCTATCTGTGTGTATATAGACTTTGGTATGTACTGGTAGAAGTGTATAGATTGAAACCTAAATGTATCAGTATATCTTATTTCTTAGTTATTTCCTCATTTGGAATTAAATGAGATGATTCTAGGGGATAATTAACTGACCAAAGTAAATAAGGATTAGTACAATCAATGTTTGAATACATAACTTTGTCATTATTCACTACATTAATTCTCAAATGAACTAATGATGTGTACTTCATCAGATTGTATTCATTTATGCATTGACCAGTTGTTGTAGTACAGTAACTCATCAGATGTATATCGATTAACGTAAGCAGTCTAATGTAGGTAAGTGAGAATTAGTTGATACAGTAACAAACAGAAAAATGAACTACAAACAGACAATAGATAAATTCAGATTCATACATTCACATTAATACATTTCCACTTGATGACTTACTGGCTGACTACACACAGTAGCTCAGTGAATCAAACCTAAAATTTTCAAAGCATTGACTAGGTACTGGGGTTCTGGTCTATGTATGGACATCAAGAACCTTGAATACATGTATAATAAGCTAATAAATTCAAATCATAATAAAACTCACATCCTGTTAGGTACACTCATGCCTAATTGGATTACAGAATGTGTTTAAATACTTGAAAGAATTAAAGGACTGTTACAAGACTTAAATGGATTATACATCCAAAATAATAAAAAAATCTGGAAGTAACCTTGATTATTCGACAACACTGATAAGGTGGTGGTTAATAGTAATTCAGAGAAATTCATGACACTCTACTGATTATAAGACGTGAATTTGCCACTCCTGATCTAAAGTATAGTGATGAATGCACATCACCTAACAGTTTTAGACGACAATTATATACTTCTGAGTGTTTTCACTAATCCACTTTGTAAATCGAAATACTTGAAGTGACAGTATAAATAGTAGTAGTATTATTACTGTAATTACTATTAACAGCAGTAGTAGTAGTGGTAGTGATAATAGTAGTAGCAGCAGTAGTCATCGTTGTTGTCGTTGTTAATGACCAAGTTTCTTTTGATGTTTGATGAGTCCAAAAAGTATTTTGAACTGTTACTGTAATGTGATTCTCTGTTAATTTATATTCCGTGTTCCAATTTCAAAAATAAGTTACTTACATCGTTAATAAAACCACTTAAAATGGGTTATCATTTAAATAGGGAGTTATGTAATACGATTGCAGTTTTTTTTGACAGTTTGGTTGACGGTATCCTCAATACCTTCAATGTTCAGTAAGTGTTGGATATGACAAATTGACTTGGGTTAAACAACTAATGAAAGCTAGGAAGCATGGAACAGCTAACTTGTCTTATCATGACACTACTAAGCAATGAGCACTCACTACCTTATCGATATATCAGTCTTAGGGCCTTCAAGTTTCATTATGAACTCTCAGCCGTCAAATCACTTTGCCAGCATTCACCGGTTGACATTTTCGAATTCAGTCAATTCAAGATATATTGGTCTATCTCATCAATTACCAACAGTGGGCAACTATAGCGCACCCAGTACAACTAAGCACTACTTACCACATTTTCCCAATGAATTTCCAAAATCACCTTCTGAAGTTAGTCACTAGTAAGTTGATAATAATAACAGTTGCATATTACAGTGATAATGGATCAATTGAAGTTAGAAATATCAAGTGTTCGTTGCCGATTCAGTGGTTTGAAGAAAAAGAATTCACAGTAAACCCAGCATAGTAGTCTTATAATAGGACACAACAACAGCCCAGTACTTCATGGTTTTAAACTTTAGTTTAAACTAAGTCACATCATGATTTGAAACCTAAAATCCACAATTTCTACAACATAGCTCTTCATTCAAGAATTTCAGTCATTTTTTCGTTAATTTAGTGGGTGACTTTTGCATAATTGAGTGTAATTCTTATGATATACTACGTTTCAAGCTCTGAATTCCACTAGTGTATGTCTAGTCTTATTGCTCTAATGTGCTCAAAACAGGCGGTTGAAAAAGGCTTTAGCACTATCATTTCACTAGATCATATTGCAAAAGCATTTCTCAGTGATTCTTTAGAATAATTAATCAGCTTTGGCACACGCCTATTCTTGAGCTGAAAGCCATCTAGTGATTTCGTAAGATAACTTTAGAAATGGTGTAAATTTCAATTGACGCTTTCATATCAGACCAAAGCCTATCTCTTAACTTGAAGAAATGTATACCACCACCATATGGGATTAGGTACCACATTACGCAGACTATTATCATTAAACTAGTTAAAAAGAAATGGATGCATAAATCGATCAACCATTGAGTATTAATCATAATTATGTGATCACGTTTGTTTAACCGTTAGCGACAATCGGTTCAGTTGAAATATGGATACTACTCTGATTGATTCATCATCTTGTACATCATACCTAGAAGGTATATTGTCGGTACATTTCATATAACCTGATCATAATACTTTAAGGTTACAATGAAAAATATACCATCACTTTCTAATCAGTATTAACTAATCAATTCAGCTTAACAACATTAAATAACAGCAACAACTGTCATTATTATCTCATTTCTGTTATGAAAAATAAACTTTATTTTGTTTAACTGTAATAAAGAAGACAGACTACAACGATGTTAACAATTAGATCAGGTCATTTAGATAAAACGAAAAAGAGAATAGAAAACCGATTGAAGAATTAAAACCAAAAAAAAAAAAGTATTAAAAGAAAAAAAAACTTTCATCAATAGTTCGTCATTATTAGACGAAAAAAAAGAAGGAATCAACAGGGGATAACATTAGAGAAGGTATGCGTAGACATAAGTCTATGTGCATACACTCTTTATTCTAGTGAAGCGAGAAAAAAAAAGAGAGACAGGGAAGAATTTATCACTAACCAGTATTACATTTTACACAATTGAAATGGTAACATACTGATTGTACTGGGAGACACGCTCCATAACGACTAACATATATAAATGCATACATTCGTATATTCATCCATAGATGTTACATAACTTCTTAAAGCAACAACAATCAATAGACAAGAAACAGTTTTTTCCTCTCACCCTCATTCTCTCTTTTTTCCCTTTTGCCACAGGTGTTTTACAGAAAGAAGAAAAAAAAGAACAAAGTGAACTATTCTTCTTCGTCATATCGACTAGACGCCAAATAAATCAAATTGTCTTAGTTACTAATTTGAAGAGAATAACTGAATGTGCTAGAAAACAAAAGAAAATAACTTATTTAAGAGAGGAATGTAAAAAAAAACGACACGAAGCATCATAAGAGACAAAAGATAGGCCAATATAATAGAATTGAATTGAGATGGATTGTGGAAATCGGTATATTTAGTTGATTGAATTCGTCACAGTACGATGTTGGTAGAGTACCACTGACAACCATAGAGCACCGAACAACTGTTTCGTCCTAATGTAAAACTCCAAAGCAGTGCGTAACCTAGGTTTCACACGAATTCGGTCAACTAAACGTAAAGCCAATTTTCATTAACCATCTCAATTCAATTACAATAATTACCTCACTAGTGATTAACTTCAGGATGCGCCTGAAGCTCTGATAAAAGTCATTAGCCGAGGAGCTTAGACTTGTCTGAATTGAGACGGTTATCACCACTGACCATGGATAATCGTCGCTCTATATCACAAGTTGATAAAAGTGCGAAGTCGATTGGATACAAGCCAGCCGAGGGTTAGGCGCCCGTCAACCTGAAACTCTTGAGGTGGAATCTATAGTGCAGACGGGTCAGGAGTACTAAAATGGAACAAAACAGATGGTCGGTGTTCCATAGTTTCTAGTGGCACCTCGCCAACATCCAATCAACGTCTGAATAAGATATAAAATGGGCGAACATAAACAGGAGGGATGTAAATTTTAACGATGAGTCATCTACTTTAAAATTATTAAACTAGACTAACCTAACTAAAACAATGATTGTAAACTAAAAAAATCACTAGAGAGATATTTCATTCTGATATAGAACTTCTTGGTGTAATTGGTCATCGACAAACTCACAGGAGATTGAACCTACACTCTTGGTAATATTTAAGTTCGATTTTCACTAGCTAGCGGAATCCAGGACGCTCGTTTCGTCCTATTCGGGACTTATCGGCTGGATGTACCTGCAATTTGTGTTTTTGTACTAGGGCTTAAACTTTAAACTCACCGTCATCGTTGTTACGATCACCAGAACCATGAGGATTTAGATATTCATGCTTCAAAGTAAACGTTAAAAGAAACCTTGACTACTCAAGAGTTAGAAAACAGAAGCTCTAAACATACCATTTATATTGACTGATAAATAAATCTCGCGTTTATCCAATATTTAACTTTAATAGAACTTTACTGACGTAGTTGTAGCAAGCTAATTAATCGGCTTGACTTGATAAAGCATCTATTATGGTTTAAAGTTGGTTAGCTGGCGATAATCAATCCGTAACTCTTCGACATAGTATTAATGCTATTTGAAACATATCAGTAAGGCGTGTTTACAATCTTATGAAATGTGATGAGCTTCAAATTCACTTGGAACAATTTTCGTAAATATTTGGGTGTAGATTGGCCGTATATATGACTTACATAACAACTTTGAGTTCGGAATGTTTCATATACGATGTCAAGTCACATAGACCAATGAATACAGTTCATACAACTTGTTCCCTTGAAAAATTCGAATAATGCAAGAACGACAACATTTGCAGGATACTTTGATACTTTGTTACATTCTCATCAGCTACATAGATGCTATTGATTGTAGATAACCCCAATTACTAATACACATATTGATTTTATCAATTGAATTGTTTATCTGATAACATTAGATTGTCTAAGTAATGAAACTGTAATGAGGTTGAATGTTTTGAGTATTTATAAATAGATTAGATGAATACTTTAGAGTTTGATTACGTAATATGAAAAGAGGTTTAAAAATAACCTAAAAGGTCAAGTAAGATGGCGAGTTCTAGCGAATAATTATGAAAGTTCGTTTATGTAATGATGGATACTGCATTGTTGTGACTTTGTGAAGAAAAGGTATAAGACAGTAGAGTAAGAGTATAACCTACCGACTTTCTGTTATCTATAGCTGGAAGAGGAAAGTGGGTCATCTTTCTAATGCTACCAGGGCAATTGAAGATTAACTACTGATTCCTTTTGAACATAAAGGTCAGGTTTCAGTCCTCTAATTTCAACGGCAAATAGCTCAGCTTAATAGACACAAGTTTATCATTAATAACGATTTTCCTAAGATGAAAATGATCATTATTCACTAAATCTTACCCTCAGTTGTAACATGGTAGTATTGTTTCAAATTCTGGTTCTCTGATGGAAATGCCTTACTTCCATTACTCTCTTTTACTGTTGACAGTATGATTTCACTCATGGGCTTTGAGTCACTTATTTTGAGTCTGAGTACTCTTCTATTATACTACCTACTATGAAAGATCCTTGCTCTATTGAATCATCACAATACTCAAACTTAACCACAGTGTCACACTAGTGGTATCATTCAACATTCCAAAGATAAACAGAATGTGGTTTCGGTGTAGCTCAATTACACACTTATACTTTAATTACTAGTGTTAACATTCACAAGATCTAGACGATTTCTTCAGGCCTATTATACATTTATTTACTCTTGTGATATTCACTTATTCACCGGAGTAACTACAAAGTGTTAGAATAAATGTTAATCTCTGCTTATGATAAAAAAGGCGATATTAGTTACTTCTAAATTGTATGTGTGACGTAATAACTGTTCTCTATATACTTTTAATGTATATTGAAATTCTTGATTGATCGATCGAATTTGGTCAATACTGAAGGACCAGTTACAAGTGAAATATTATTTGCGACTTAGTGAACAATCAATATTGAATATTTTAAGCTTACATGTGGTCCGTCGCATTATGAGTAGTTCGATCTTAATGCTCACTCACAGTGAAGTTGAATGATACAAGAACGTATCATCATCACCAATGCCTGTTACCCCATGTGGAGCATAGACCGCCCACCAGCATTCTCCAACCAACTCTGTCCTGGGCTTTCCTTTCTAGTTCTCCCCAAGTGCTCTTCATTCTCTTCATGTCTGCCTCCAATAACCGACGTAATGTGTTCCTGGGTCTTCCTCTTTTCCTTTGGTCATTAGGATTTCAAGTTAGTGTTTGTCTTGTGACACAGTTTGATGTTTTCCTCAATGTGTGTCTAATCCACCCCTAGCGTCTTTTCCTAACAAGAACGTAAGTCCTACAAAAACTATTAGTACACCTTGTTAACAAGCTCAAACTAGCAGTATTTTGCGCTAATTAATTCTATTCATTTTACGTCAAGTCTATGCCTTACCATTATTATCTTAAGGAGCAGAATACTACTATGTAAAGTCATTAGTTAGTCATATAACTTAAACTATCAACATACATTGACAAAATTCTAGTACTAGTTATTAAGCACTATGATAATAATGGTATTAACGATAATATGATACCTGGTTAGTTACTGGTTATATTGCTGAGTAAATTAACGTTGTTCTGTGTAGATAGGTACATAGTTTAGTTGTTTGTATTCGTCATATATTGATGTCGGTTGGGTACTGCTGAAAACCAGGAAATACTGAACAGCTATTTTGTTCAAGTTTGAGACTCCTTAGCAGTACGTAGCTATCAGAAATTGATAGAATTGGGGATTCTAGAATTGGATGTTGGCCTACCGATGTTCCCGTAATCTCCACGAGATCTAAATAGAATAAGATTGACGCCCTTGCAAAATCTAGGGTGTCACTGCCAAGGAGTCCTACAGGTGTATACAGCAATTATCGAATACTCATTGATTTTATAGTGGTACCCAAATTAATAACAATTTATCACGAATACAAATAGCTGTATTACTGATAGGTAATTAGTAAACTAATTTCTATTCTATTTTAACAGTTGTCCATTCTTTGTTTCCATCTCATTCATTAGGATTCGTAAAACCATTTTTTCCTGTCCATTAGTATCAAACGATCTAATCATGTTTACTTCATTGTGTTGACTTGACCTAATCGAATAGATTTATTTATCTATTAAGATTTATTGATATAATAAGTCATTCAGGTGCTACTATTATTATTATTACTACTAATACTACTACTACTTATACTACTGATAACAATAATAATAACAATAGTATTCATGATGATGATGATGATAATAATAATAATGATATGAATAAGAAATTTCGTATTTGTTTTCAGTAGTCTCCTTCAACATTACATTCATTCCATGAAGTCTTCTTTTACAGAAACCTATTAGAATGAATCTATATAAACTGAATGCAGATAGTGTATGCTGAAGTTAATGAAGAGGTAGTCATATTAACAAAATATACATTTAAGTACATACTCCTGTGTATGTAGAGTATGTTAAAGAAAACTAATGAATAACAAAAGGAGTAAATTGAAAGACATAAAGAATGTTAAAAGAAAGTAAACAAAAAAATTGTCGTTCACATTAATCAGAATGGATTAGTCAAAAAGAAGAAGAAGAAGAAGAAGAAGAAGAAGAAAATGATCAGAAACTAGATACACATAAGTCAATGAAGCATAAAGAGGTGAAACCAAATGGCATAGATTACCGCTCCTATTCAGAAACTAAATAACTAACTATTCAACATTTCGGTTATTATTACAATGTAGATACAACAAAGAGATTGATAATCATTCATTCATTCATTCATTCATTTGTGATTGTATGAACAATAAATAAAATGAAGAGAAAAATGGTAGAGACTAAGAACAATAACAAGAAAAAAAGGCGAAAGAAGATGAAAGCAAGAGAAAGAGGAAGATTACAAAGATACAATGGTAAGAAGAAGGAGAAGATGAAGAAGCAGAAGTAAAAGGGGAAATAAAACACGAATTGAACAAATTTGTCGAATGAAACCGATAAGAAAAATTGTTTTAAAATGATGATAAATGATGTTCGTATATGTTCATTTTGATGATAATAGATTTACATTGACTATGAATGGTACTAGTAGTAGTAGTAGTAGTAGTAGTAGTAGTAGTACAATAACAATTACTATGACAATTAACACTGATATTAGCGGTAAATAACCACTAATCATACATATGAAGCTTTATATTACTAATGAAATGATGAGAAACTATTAATTGTTGTGTATATACACCGCAAATTACATTGTATGTTGGTGAACAAATGCTACTACTCTGTTATTTATTCTAAAACTCTCTAATGACATATAAATGAAGACTTTTCAGTGAAGTAGCTTTTCCTTCAGACAAAGTCATTATGCAGAGCTGTATATTTGTATTTAATGTAGATTTAGTAAATCATAAGTGACTTTAACTGAAACAGAGAGGCGTTACATTATTTATCAAAATAACCACAATCAGATTATTTACTATTCGGACACATTTACGTTATCGGTTGGGTCTACATAATCAAAGCAATCAGTAGTTCTCTACACAGTGATTATTTTTCTGACTGTTTATGAGATCTCTATCAACTGTCTACTGACCGCATGGTACACAAATTTATTCATGTCTAATAATGAATAAGGAGGTGCATCTTTTTCTGTACTTTGGAAACCATATACTAGTGGAGTAGCGGGACTCGATGTTAAACTTTCTAAGAGGTCATCTCTTTTGAAAGATTCATTCCTTATTTTTTTAAGGACTTTCATAAACTTCTATTCGATCTGATCAGTTGAATCTCTTGTTTTGACCTCTTTACAGAAATTAATTTTATCCATCAATATCGACGTAAGTCAATCGACACAATCCATATGATCCATGAGAACAATACAGACGTATTCATCTGGATGAAAGAAGAGTAAATTATTAATTTTCAAATGATTATTTAGACGTGATCTGTGTTCCTTTGACAGTAGCCACTTCATACTGAAGTTAATGCAATTAATACGTTGAAATTAAAAGGATTGTTATTAGATGATATTCTTGGAGTATTTACATTTTTATGCTCAAATGTCTATTGGTAATAGACAGAGATGATAACATTTAAGTGTATACTTATGGTTGTATGCATATACTGTCCATAATGTTCACAATATAATACTTCTTGAAGAAGTACTTGTAGATGACGTTGAATTTAAACTTGTTGAATGTTGTAACCACATATATATTACTTGACTTCAATATCATTTCGTAGAATTTCTGTTAATACATATCACATGTACTGTCGTAATTGAATCATTCATTTCACAGAACACTTTAAATATTTTGTATGAATAGGATTTGAAGGCATTGAATTACTTAATTATACATAGTAGTATGACTCATATTGTCATTCACGATTAGGAAACTGCACTATACTATTGACTATTTGACGATTATTAATAAGCTCCGTAATACCATGAAGAACTCACTTCCATTTGTAAGTAGACTGTTATAACGTGAGAAAAGTTTTGTCTGATGTGCGAGGACGCCTATTGAAGTGTGCCTAGTTGATAATGCGAAACTGGCCTAAGCCCACTCAGTCCCAAGCCGAAGATAGAAAAATAAGACAATAGACCAACCAGACAGATCGGAATCAGATTCAGATTATATTTTACACATTCCCTTGTATATATACAAAATAATCATAGTGATTATTCATCAAATGAAATTATCAACATTACTGGTAATACAATTAAATGTTGTCAAATGTGTTCACAGACACAGGTGATGAAAGTTTACAAATCATGTTAACAAAAAATCAATACAACTTGATAAAATGATCAATTGCGTTTCTAGGGATTTCCAATCCCTAACATAGACATAAGAGAGTGGAGGGGTAGGGTGTTTTGGTGTGAAAATTGTTGAATATTATTTATATGTTGGTCAGCATTGTTTATCAGTGAAAATCTATGATTGTACACATTATTATTCAGCTAATTAACTTCTTTAACATTCGAAAGTATACAGTCAATGCTTTTAAAACAAACCATGAATACATTGCAGGTTTTGACGGGCAACATTACCAACGTCTATTTCACATTAAAGTTAGTTTATCCTAATTATTACATAAACATTAAATCAACTAGATCTAGTGATCTATTTTGCGGAACTGGTTCCAAATTCTTTCAGATTCTATGTAGGGATTGTATTTTAAGTACTGTAGGGGACGATACATTAAGCGGTTTTTAAAATGACAGATAAAGTTACTTTATTCACTTTTTTGTAAACAGAACAACAGAAAAATGGAGAAGAATAAGTGAAGTATCATCTACATAATGAACTATGATAACTGTGGAAAATACTACAAATACAACAGTTACCTATGTGGTATAAATGATGTTAGTATAGGTGTATAACTGCAAACATGAATTCGATATGGAAAATATCAACATCTTTCATAGGAGGAATTCCAAATAATCCGCTCTGGACAGATTAGGAAAATGTGCTGCATTCATTTTAAATTATAATTAATAGAAATGTGAACGGAGATCCATTCTATGAATTATTAATGAATAAGTCAATTAATTACAGAAAACAGTTGATAGGAATCAGCAACCCTTGATGATAAATAATTACAGATATATCTATTAGAAACTAGTGATTCATCACCACTACTACTTCTGGTCACAGTACCTTTCGAGAAGTCAGTCAATATCAACTGACAGTTGATAGGAATCAGCAACCCTTGATGATAAATAATCATAGATATATCTACTAGAAACAAGTGATTTGTCATCACTACTACACTTGGTCACAGTATCCTTCAAGAAGTTTAATTTTTCATATAACTTTCTTTAGTGGCATTATTAGAGATAGGCATCAATAATAAAAAGAACATTTATCAATTGAAGTGTTAATGATAAAAATCATAGAACTCATGATTGTAGGTGATTTGTAGTTCAGTTAACATGATCAATTACTATTTATTCAATATGTAACATTAATACAACATACACATACCTCTTTGGCTCTGCATGATTTACATGAAACTAACTTTGTACATAAATCTACTGAAATATGTTAATCAGTAGTTTATAAAAAAGATTTTAAAAAAAATATTATGTATAATCTGAAATCATTTACTTTTAATTGTACATTTTGTATTTCTTTCAAATGTATAACTAATTTTATGTTTGTTTATCTGATTAAAGTAGGTTGGTTGAAAGAAAAAATTTTCATTGAACAGATGGTTTTATGTTATAACTAACTAATTCATGCATTCATTTATTGTTTGTTCCGTTTCTTTTCTTGTTATCACTAGGATTATTTTCAATATACCAGAGGACATATTTCCACACACACACACACACACACACACACGTACGTACGTATTGATTTATTGTCTATTGATTATATTGATAGGTATCCTCATGAAGTACACATTATTTGGATGTATATCGACAGATATGAAGATGATGATATGAACATAATGATTTATATCAATAAATTAAACAATTATGTAAAGTAATTTATCATTGAATACATTGATGAATGTGAAATTTTACATTGTTTAATGATTAACTATACAAGTTGGCATCAATGAACAGTTGTGTTCATGTTACAATGAAACCCTTCAAAAATACTAATTTTTTTTTTCTCAATTGAACACTGTGCTTAAGATATTCATGTTTCAGAATGAGAGTTTATCTTTCCGACAGACAAAATGATAGTTGATTGAATATGTCACATATTAACGCTGGTATGGTACCAGTGAAAACCAGACAGCGTTGGACAGCTATCTCGTTCTTGTATGGAGCCTAGCAGTACATACCTAAAATTCCCCCCCCCCCAGTGGCTTCAGGTTGACGGACACTTAACAGTCTTTACTACTGGGCCGACTGGCATCCAATGATAATATTCTTTCTCCTAACAATTTGTGATGTAGCGCGACAGTCATCCATGGTCATTGGTAATAACCGTCTTACTTCCGACAAATCTGAACTCTATCAGTCACGTCTTACTACTAGAGCTTCAGGAACATCCTGAAGTTAGTCACTAGTGAACTGATAACCTGAATTTGGATGAGAAAAGGTTGTCATGCCAAATGAGAAATGACATCCGAAAGTTTCTACAGATTCTTCAGAATTATATTATTCTTATCAACTATTAATCAATTAGTTAATCTCTTAATCTAAGAATCCATTCAAAAATTATCGATTGATCTCCTAATCAGTACAAGCCACGAAAACAATATCATCAGAACATTTATGGAAAGACTAGAAAGCTCACTTCTACATGAAGTAGGCATGGATTGTGATGATCCTGAAAACGACAATAAAATCAATACATTTCACTAACATAATTATAAGTACATAGCACTACTAAACAGTAATCATCTGAGATACAAATCTACAACATCATTTCAAGTGATTAACCAATTGTAGTCATTGATATCAGCAAAGTAAGCTGAGTTTCTATGTTAGGCAATACTACAATCAAACTATATTTAGAAATTACCATTATCAACATCATTAGTATTTATCTTATAGTTAATTATAATCATATTAAAAGTGTCCTTAATATCATCCAATAGATCAACGTGTAAATAAACTACAGTAACTATGGTTACTATTCGTATGAACCACATGACTTGTTTATTACTTATTATTACTTCAGTATATATTATATGGTGATTGATTATTATTATTATTAGTAGTAGTATTTGATACCATATAACCATAGAAAATTGAATGATCTCTTATGATCCATCTGTGATAGTTTTAGTATCAAAGTATGCGAATCGTACACTTATCTTGTATAATCAATTGGCATTAAATGAATTTGCATTGAAACATTCAATATAAATTAATTTGAAAGAAGAAAATAAACGAAACAAATTTAACATTAGTGATTATTTTTGATATTTCACTTCAGATAAAATGATCTAATGATTGAAAACAAAACTGTATGAAACTATCTACTTCAAAGAATGTTGAAACATTCAAATACAGAAGTAAAACATCCTTCATCATTTGATACAAGTGAACTAGGGAAAACTATCAATCGTATTAATGCAATGCCGATTAATATACAAGTAAGTGTATTTTATGTTGTGTAATTAAGATTAGTGTTAGATGTGGGGGGGGGAAGGGGAGTTAAGGTGCCTATTTTCTTTTAAAGCATATGAAATCATTTTCTTGGGAAAAGACTGATGAAATACATATTACAGGTTAAATACGGTAGCTTCTAACATTTGGCAGCATGTTAAATAAAGACTGATTCAATGAATTCCGTAATGTCCATCGTGTTTAAACTGAAATCTATGCATATATAGACCATATTGTCCATACAGTAAATTTATTCAGTGAGTGGTTACCTTTTCAATAGATTCATTATCATATATATATATATATATATATATATATATATATATATATATACATGCCTAACTATCTGCAACACTGGACCAGATGTTATCTAATAATAGGATTCATAAGCCCATCAGTTTGTGATACTCAGTGATGAATCTAACGATATTTGCGATTGAATTGAGATGGTTTTTTAGAGATACGTATTAAGCTTACTTGTTTGTGTTTATCACAAATTAATGTTAGCTAGGTGCCACTGGAAGTACTAGACATCATAAACTGATGGGATTAGGAATTCTACTATTAGATGACATCTTATCCGTCGGTGCAGACAGTTGTGCTTTCTCTATCAGACAATGAACCTTGGGATTTACTTCACAGAAAGAATCGAAGGAATGCATTGTTGAGGAGTCCTATACTGGGACGAAACAGCCATTCAGTGTTCCACTGGTTTTCATTGGTATCCAACCAATATCATTCTGTAACAACTAAAGATAGTCACACTTACTATGTTTCCACAATAAAACAGTATTTAAGGGGATAGATAGTTAACATTTCATATGATAGCTAATTACGTCCCTTAAACTATTCATTTCGTTAAATAATCGCAGCAAAAATATTAACAACAACCAAATGAAAGGATAGATATTCCACTATATATAGTTCTTTGTCAAGGCCCAACACTAAAACATACATTGGTTTTTAAGTCGGATTGTGACTGGCAAGCAGAATTCAGGACAATGTGTCTTAAACAGGACGAAACGTTCGTGCTGGGAAACGTTCTGTTTCCCACTCATAATCCAACTTAGAAAATAATACTTGTGATTTATCGCTACATCGAGGAAATACATTCAGGATGCACATATATTAGCAGAGGCTGGCAAGCTTCATTACATAATCAATCAATGGGAAGATACGAGTTCATCCTAATTACTAATACACATAGTTTGTACATTTATATAACAAAGTCAATAACAGTAAATGGTGGGGACTATTATTAATGATAACAATAATAGTTGTTGCATAATGGAATGAAAAATCGGTTGACAATAAACATTGTATGATTACATAATCATGGAACTTAAAAATAAAAAGTGAAATGTAATTTTCTCTTAATTATTAAACTCAATTAACCGTTTGTAATAATTACGTAATAATACCGTATAGTGAAAACCTATGAAATTAAACTCAGAGATTATGTCATTAATCAATTTGATGACACTAGAAACGAAAAGTTAGTTTAAAATAATCATTTCATTGTAAGAAGTGATTATATAACATAATTAGAAGGATGATGCTTGGAATTGCAATGATACATTTGTCTGATTGCACGTCCAATGTAACTGATTTAAAATGAGCAGTTAAACTAATAAATAAACGGTTATTTTGTGAAGATCGGTAGTTTTAATTGATTTAATACCATCTCCATTCAATTACAATAATCAGCTTACTAATGACTAACTTCAGGATATTCCTCAAGCTCAAGTGAGAAGTCGTGACTAGTGGAGTTCATTCTCGTCAGAAGTGATATACTTATCTCCAATGCCAATCGATGACCGTCGCACTATATATCGTACAATGATAGAAGTGGGAATTCTACCATTGGATACCAGATGGCCCAGTGGTACTGACTGTTAAATGTTAACCAACCTTAAGCTCCTGGGACGGAATCTAAGGTGTGCATTGTTGAGAAGTTCCACACTAGGACGAAATGGCTGTCCAGTGCTCTTTAATTTCCAAAGATACCTTGTCAACATAAGTGTTGTGATAAGTCTGATAAATCATACTTAACACCATTCTCCTCATAACCACCTTTATTCAATTATCCATATTTATAAGTACTATTTATCAATACAAGTGAAATAATTAATCAACATATAATCACATGTATTTTGTGTGAAATGTTTAGAAGTGACACATAACTAATACTGGATAATGGTATAAGCACTTGATTCATATCTGTGTTTAAACTGAATTGCTACTACTACTACTACTACTACTACTACTACTACTACTACTACTACTACTACTACTACTACTACTACTACTACTACTACTACTACTACTGAATGCACAGAACTAGTAGTAAACTGGATTTTTCAATTTGTAGATGTATTTTTAGTGTATCAAGATAACTATCCTTCAAGAATAATTATTGGAATTATAATTGAAAACTTTACTTTAAAGGTGTTTTGATGACAGAAAAAAGAAGTGATATGATAGAAAAAGTCACAACATTTTAACGTAGTTGGTTGAAAATGTGAAAATTCTAAGCATTTTGTATACGCTGAAGAAGGGACCCCATATTTGGGTAAAATAGCCATAGATTCCTCGGTGATCATTATTCATCATACTACTAAAATTTTTTGTTTGATCTATTGGGAGATGGTAGAGGTCTTCGTTTGATAACTAAAGAACTACATAATCACATTTTGCATTTTAGTATGTGTCACCTTAGAGACAGTATGTATCTAAAACGTTTTAAGGCATTACATCAATGATCTTAGAGGTTCTCAGTGTACTGTGAAATTTGACAATTTTCACAACATGCACTAATATCAATCATCATGTGTTTACCATGGACTGAAGTGAGGCGGTTGTTATAGAGCTCTATTACTAATCACTAAGTAAATCACGAATTGATTAGAGTTAAACATTGAAGCGATTGAATGCCAACTTAGTGATTTGTAGGTTGAACACTCATCAAGAAGCTTAATAGTCCTAGGTTCAATCCCCCCCTTGTTGTCCTCTATGCTTAATTGTGGAAAGTTTTGTAATAGGATTCGGTAGCTGTTTATTGTTTCCTGCTTATTGTTGGTAGTTTAAATTCATTCCTTATTGGAAAAATTAGCATACAACAATCTCCGTAACTCCCCTTAATGACTGTTAGTTGTTGTTTTAACAAATCTGAGATTTTTATCGTCTCATCTACATGAAATAATTTTGCTTATTACAGTTAATCACTTTAAACTACATTTTAACATCTGAACAAACTCGTTTCTACTTTAGGATCATGGTGATCATTGGAAAAGAATAACTGATTTAGCAGAAAATTCTAATCCATTAATAATACACGAATCAGTATCAAAACATTCATCACCGGTAAATAACATAATCATTGTATACTAGTGTTGTATTTGTGTCCCTCCTTTTTCTTCAATATAACCATTTCAATGACATTAATCGTAGTTGTAATAACAGACGGTAAAACTTGAACGAATGAATCTTACCGGAAATTTCTTCCTAGTACCTTAAGGGGAAAACACTGCAATTGTTCCGATCGACCGTCTTGAACTGCTTACTCCAAATCAAAATGAAGCAATTAAACAGTATTGTTTAGATAGACCAGACACTGGTTGTATCGATCATATTATGCCAGCATATCAAAACGAACGTATACCATAGTTATGAAGTAGGAATTCGCTTAACCATAATTAACTTAACTAAAGCTCTTGGGTGATATGGGATTAATTTATGCTTAATGTATCCTACATAAACGCTTTATTAGGAATGAGATACTCAAGTTGATTCGATTAGCATCAGTAAATAAAGAAAGTTATTTTAATACTGTTACGTTTATAAGAACATAGATTTGTCCTAGACTGAAACGTTCATGGTAGAAACTTAACTACTTAGTCTCCGTGCAAATCTTCATAGCATTTTCAGTTGCATTAATTAATTAATGCAACCAGTTTCACGTTTGTCTGGTGGTGATCAAACTGTTGAATCAAAGTAATTCGACATTGTAAACACTTTGAATGAATGTAAAGTAGATGAGGTTAAGTTATATGAAGCTCTGATTGACCTATATTTAGTGCCACCTGGTAAATCCACTGTTACGTCAAATTACTTGTCCGATCCTCATCAATTTTTAATTACATGTTTAGCTGATATCACCTGTTTGCAATGACTTACGATGTAATTACCTTTAATGGAATATGATCACATTTTGACGTTGGGAGCTACAAAAGCACTAAAAAATAAAGACTATCAAATGGTTGTTTCACTTCATTGAAAAATGCCAACATACACACTAACATATACCTAGACGAAATAACTCCTATATATTTTATACCTCATTGTGAGTAGCTTTTTTGAAGGTAGTTGAAATGCAGTGCGTTGGAAACCCTAGATAAAGGTTTTATGCTGCTTATCACTCGTCAGCACGAAGTAATTGGAATCTAAAGGTAACTGATACGATCATGTAGACTATATCACGAATCACCCCGTACTACAGTCTGCGATTGCTTCCACAGAGCTATTAGGGACTCGTCTGACTTCGTATATCACTAACCGTGACGTTAATAATAACTCATCACTAAGTTGTGACCAATATGATCACATCTTAACTACTATCTATGCTACTGATGAGCTTGGGATATCCAATTACTTAGACTAGTAGCTAAAATGAAGTTTGATCATTAATAGAATGCAATTAACACTAAAAATGACCAATTAGACATCACATTAATCATAAGTCAAGTGATCAATGAGTGTTTAGGATGGTAAAGTACACTATTTCTACATCTAGAAAATAGATGGTCTAAATATTTCAACAAGTCATCATGGTGTCCATGCATATTTTCAAGTTAAATTGTCTCTGTATTTCTTTTCATAATTTAAATAGGAGTCAGAAATTAACAGAAGTCGTGATTCACTTTCAATGTCACGACAATCGCGTAAATCTATAACAAGCCATTTAAGTCGAGTAAGTTAGTAATTGAAATGAATGTGCCATGCTCATCTGTTATTGTGAGTAACTATATGACCTTTGAATATTCAAGTAAACAAACCTGTGATAGATGGCGTTCGTAGAGACTTTGATTGTAACTAAACGACTACTGAAAACCAGGCAGGGATAAATATTTGTTTTGTCCTAGTATGAAACTTCTTAGAAGTAACTATACATGATCCTGCTTGATATTGAAATAAGGAGGTCTAACCTTCAAACTTCTAGGTGTACAGCCAGTATCATATATTTTGAACTTCGCTATGCTACGCGGCCATCAGTTAATACCAGACAGTCTGTCTTATTGTCGTCTACTACTTATTAATACTGATCACATTCCGTCGATAAATCAGTTATAATACGGTTTACTAGTCTAAGTGACTCAGTATAAGTAATATTACCTTAAGATGGAAGTTGACTGAAAGTAATCAACAGTTAAGTCTGTTCGATCTTAGTTTCGTACTGTTTATCAATTATCATCGCTAATTTTGATGACAGGCACATTCCAACTTGATCAGCTTTATGAACTAGTACACAAATATCAGATTGGTCATTGAGCAATAAATATCAACAATTAGTTGATCACAATATATCTTCATACATCATCTGAATACAAAGGTAGGCAATATGTCATGCAAAATAATTCTCAAGCATAAATACTATATCTGACAAGTATCAAATTTGGACTTAATCTTTAGACCAGACATTTGGCATTCATTGGTTTGTATTTCTTATTTGAGTCAATTTTGCGGAATTGTACGACCTCATTCAATGTTATTTGTAAGTACCTGATTTACACTAGCCACTGTTTAACCCCAAAGTCCTGAATTCCATATTTGATCGGATTATGAGTTCATACTGACAGTGAAGAGTTTTATGCTAAGAAAATTAGCCAGGCAACGCTTTCTGATTTTCATCAGTTGTCTAAATACAGTTAGTCTATGATGCAGGACTTCAAATTTAACATTCCCCACAATAATCAATGATAATAAATATTTAGTATTCACTGCAGCTGGAGAATCCTAGTCGGTGATCAGGCTCCAAGAGGTAACAGGCTATTGATTAATTGACTCATAAGTTATATAAAGCTTATGTACAATCTAAAATAAAGCTTTTATATAAGAAAATGTGATATGCCGGGCACCTAGTGAAGATTGACTGTCTTCAGGAACTGTGCTTTAAAACATTATTTCAATTATTATAACTGTGGACAATGTAAACACTTCATTTCTATGACTGTTATGTTCTCCTTGCCCGGTCCTCTCGTTTAGTGTATTTACTCTTAGTGTATTGTTATTTACTATGAACTACGTTTACTTAATTGTGCACAAGTTGTATCCATTCACTGCCACTTTTTCCCTTGTTCTGTACAAATGTTAAATTGTTGATTGGTTTACCGTGTGGTCTGGTTTTATGTATGTACAAAAGTATGATTAAAATATAATACGTACTCAGTTCTCCGTTTTCTGGTTCTCAATTCTGGTTCTTCTATCGTCGGCCTGAGGGTGAGTGGGCTTAGGTCAGTCGCGCATTATCAACTAAGCACAGCTCATTGGCGTTCGCGTCTACCAACCAAAACTCTCTCTCTTTTTTACGTCATAACAAAATGTTGACCTAAAAGTTCTTTGAATCTATTACGTTTTTATTTCTCCATGGTTGTAAAGTTCTTTATCAGTCAGAGAACAACAGTTTAGTACAAACATTTTCAATCTTTCTTCAGTTGAAATCAGTTCGTTATGAAAACTAATCATGAATAACTTCATAGACACAGAGTAGTAATAAATTCTTTGGCATAATTAATACACACTTTTTCTTACATTTTTATCATTAGAAAACTATTAAAGAATGTGAAGAACTCACGGTGGATGAATACAATATCTTCGATAGATACACTGAATTTGGTCATATCAAAGCTCAGGAAACAGAGAGATCAGATAGTGAAGAAAGAGACAAAAATGTAGGTTTTCTTGACATGGTAGATTTTAATATTGATTAGTTACTGATTTTTGATCAATATATTACTTGCCTAATTTGAGCGAATCCTGTCTATCAAGTTACCGGGTGAAGATGTTTATCTAGTTCACTTAAGAGGAAGTTGTTCTCAAACTGAAGAGTCCAGTGGCAGAATCCCATGCTGAGGAGCTATGCTGTTACAACTCGATCCTAGCAAAAACGCATTTTCAAGTTCCTCCTACATAATTACAAACAAGTGATTTGCATTACATGTGTTGTATCTGTTTTCTAATAGGCTAGGATATATGATAGGTGTCCGAAACTTTTATTTTACACATTGTCAACGACAACTTTAGTAGAGAAGAACTGAGGCTTCATTAATATGCTTTGATTTTTGTTAAGCATGAAGATATTATACTGGAACCTAAATAACTTCTATGTACTATACATGATCTATCCTTGTGTTCACAGAAACAGATACATTATACTTAACTCATAGTGAATATCACAACACCTATTCCCTACTATTTTGACACTCGTTCCAGTATCGATTTTCATCTCAAACATAGTGATTATCACTTCAAATATGTTAGTCACTAAGCAACTATGTTCAGGCAGTTAATAAATTTGTCGACCATTCTGAAAGTACTAGTAAAGGTTTATAATTTTTATGTTACTGAAATACAGAATCCTAGTTAATTAGATTTTGTTAGCATGTATTCAACTTGAGTAAATTTCTTTAATGATATACTTTGGATTCACAGGATTCATCAATTGTAATTGTGAATTACAACAATAGGCAATGATTATTTCACAGGGTGTGTTTCTTCGAGAAGGAAGTGATGTATACAATCACTTTTTCTTTACAGGTGTCATTGAAAACACAATTCAACAAAAGATCAGATACTGAAATGATTATACATTCTAATCATTCAATAAGAAACCAATTGTTGAATATTAAAGATCATCCAAAGCCTCAACCATTTCCAGATAGACAACTGTACATTTATGTGATAGCAGATCCAACAGGTAAGTATTTTACTATGTGAACTTCATGAAAATGATTTGTGTCAAAAAGGACACACTCACTTAACTACTATGACTTCTATTTATGGTAAAAATTATATTAAACGATTGACTGGATTGTACTTCAATGACCATAACTTTCCTCTAGTTTTCATCTTGAATTTCAGTCATCATACATAATTCACATTATTTTTCACCAACCTTTTTCCATAGCACAGTGAGTTAATATTATGGAAATCCAAAAATGATAAAATGTGCACAAACAACAAATCATTGAGAGAGTTCGACTTCTGTAGGGTTTCAATGAAGTTTCTTAGAACTGGAAACAAAGATAAAAACTGGTATTCTGGTTTATACCTTGTTACTGAAAAACAAACAAACAAAACGTTAGTAATAAAACGTACTACCCTTCAATATGCTCAATAATGCGGCTAAAATTATACAACTCGAATGTATGTCACAGTATACGGAATAGTAATTCCTATCGTAGATTTTAATCAAACTATTAACTATCATGTAAAATCTCAAAATCGGGACAGGTGATTAAGTAGAGAATTTAAAAAACCAAGACAGAGAACACAAATAAATAACGTTCACTGATAAGAAAATTATGTTGTTTCCTAAATGTTAGTAACTGAGGCTTCAAGGGATAACCAACTAGAATGGAATCTATTCAATCATGTATGTACAAAATAATTCACAAATGACATAACAATGAGGAGAATATGATAAATCTATGTCAAATAAGTATCTAGAAATTAGTTAAATCGAATTAACTAAGCAGTGTTATGTTACATAAACCGTAGAAAGTGTAACGATGAAATCCTTAGTGTCTTCAAATACTGATATTAGTGTTATGATGAACTTGTATATTCCCGTTGATTCATTATGAACTGAAGCTGGTCAGACTCTGTTGATATATGTGCATCCTAATTGGATTGCCTCGATATAGCAATTATTCACAAGTATTATTTAAGTTGGATCGTGACTTGGAAGTGGAATCCAGGACGCGTGTTTCGTCCTATTTGGGACTCGTCCGGCGAATGTACCTGCATCCCAATGTTGGTGTTCACAGTGGGATTTGAACTCAGCCCGTTTTATGTATGCCCACCTGACGAGTACCAAATAGGGCGAAACTTGCCTCCTGCATTTTTTTCCGATCACAATCCTACTTAAATAATACTGACATTACTGTATACACTGATTGGAAGTAAGTTTACTATCAAAATTTCTCTTCACTTAAACTTGTGTCATGGTACTTAAATCACACTTTTGTTATTATACTGTCAGTTGCTAAGATCGTGATAAATTGAGTCTTTCAATGTACTAGCGATACAAAGAATAAATACATTGAGCATAACTTCGTGAAATCCTTCTCCACTCTAATGTTTTAATAGCATATTTTCTGAACAGGGTAAGATAAAGCTAGGAATTAGTTGAATAAATGGATGAACACAGTGGTTATAGCATAAAGATAAGAGCCGTGATAGAAATTAAAAGAAACTTAAGCAAAACAAAATACAAGCATGTCTTTCCATACGAACAATAAGTTTGGCTCTATCATAGTGTACGTTAGGGACAGAGTCCAAAAGGAAGAATATTAAAATTGTTTATACGTGATCAAACGAAATACTAGACTTTAGCAAAAGCACTGCATTCACTATAAACAGGACACATCGTCAACTTTGAGAGAACGCAAATTCTTCAAAATTGATTTGATCCTTATGACCACACATTTATTTACTTTTCAAATTACACCCTCTTCACCTATTCGACTTCTGGTAAGCGCATATCTATTCAGCGACCTACAATTATTGTCACATTCAGTCGTTTTCGAAAACTCTCATATCCTGTCTCATCTGACGCGTCAGTCTTCATATTGTCCAATCCTAACAGTAACTATAGCCATATCCCCGAGATTCCACACTACTTCAGTAAGAACACCGAAACCAAATCGCAGTATCAGTTCACGAAATTGACGACTTTTAGTATAAACCATATTTATAAATGCAGTTGTCGGGTAATAATCAAAAACAGTGGTTTCAGATAGTAGGTAGTGATATCACTTAGAATTAGTTACTGTTACGCAGGTGCATTCATTCCTTAGGTACTCCAGTATTTGAAACTGCAATTATCTTTCATGTATAGTTTCGCTTCATTTCTTCCAACTAAACTGCATTCTTGTATTGATCTTGCAGTCCTAATGGGTTACGGTAACTTTCTGTAATTCATAATTGTATGCCAAGCTATGTTTTGGATATGATAGACGAACTGACTATAACCAGAGATGTGGAGAGAGCAATTCATGCTTACAATCGATTTTTCGTCACTGATGTGAACTATGTGGACATCCGTCGCCTACTACAGTGTGACCACTAATTCCACTTACAACGATTCACCTTCAAAAAACTCTTTATTATCAACGTTTAATTTAACAATCATAGTTTCATTATGTCCCTTATTTGTCGTTATATTCAACAATGCTAATTTGTTATTATTTCGTGAATGAAACTAGGAAAAAGTGTGACAGCAATCCAAACGTTGTAATACAATAACCTTATAAGTCTTGTATGCTTCGTAAGAGTCTCAAATTAGAATGAAACCGATATCTAGTAATTCCTAGTTTTCACTGGTTGTCTAACTATGAACAATTCATGATATACAATTCAAAATCCATACACTTTACAACATCAAACAATAACAAGATAAACTATTGAATAATTTAATTGAATATGTCACAGATTGATGTTGGCAGGGTGCCATCGAAAACCAGAGAGCACTGGACAGCTGTTTCGTTCTAGTGTGGAACTCCTCAACAGTGCGCACCTCAGAAGTGGGTATTCTACCATTGGATGGAGATGGTTAGGCGTTCGCGTCAACCTCTAGCCTCTAATGCGCCATCTGGGGTGCACACTGCTGAGGAATTCCACACTAGAACAAAACAGCTGTTTAGTGCTTCCTGGTTTTCAATGGTATCCTGCCAACATCAATCTGTAACATATTTAATCAAAATAAATAACCAATCTACACAAATATAACCATCTAAACTGAACTATTGAATAATTGTAAGTAGTAGTAATGTAAAACATAGAAAATGAAAGGATGATGAAACAATCAGTTTTCCGTTTAATCATGACAAATTTCACTTCATTCGTATTACAGTTAGTAGTAAATGTGAATGAATGTTGGTGACTGTTGTCATACTCAGAACAAATTTTTACTAATCAAAATTGCTTACTTTTCTGCTTGCTTTACTTATTTAAAGATATGCGAATTGAATTGACTCATTTAAGAATGTATGTTTGGCCACATTTACAACGAATTTGTAATGAACGTGGATTTACACTGCATGTCATTGATGATAACATGGATACAGATATTGAACCGCGAAATCAATTGATGTCCATAGTGTCAACAACAGCAAGTAATTTAACAGATGATTATGAACTCAAAAAACATTTATCTAGAAGAATGAAACAAAAGAATTTTCTTAATTGTTTGGTTAGTAAATGCATTCGCGTTATTCTTTTCTTAAGTAGGATTTGTTTCCAACTTTTCGCGAGTAATCATGACACCACTAAGTTCACTGTTTCATAGATTTTAGAAACGCATTCAGTCTTTACCTTGTGATCGCCAATAATCAGTTTACGGTAACCTATATAGTCACTTAGCTTAGGCGGACTTCAACCCATGGATGTTTTTATAGACATGTTACTAAGTTTAGTGATTCATGTGTTCCATCTAATGTAAGAGTGTTTTGTGTTGGCCTACTCATTTCCTGTATTACATTCATTTGGTGTAGTTAACGGTTGTTCTATTTTCTTCCCCTCTACAATCCTTACAGTTATCTATATTTAAGATATTGGTATTTCGATATGATCTAAAACATGTGTTCCTGGTCGAACTTCTTTGTGGCTTGCTTGCGCGCCTACTACAAAGTAATACAGTACAATGTTACTTATACTACTTCAGAGTTCTTACTGAGTTACTATTTGACTGTAATTCAGAATAATGACATTTAAGTACTAATAAAATAATCCCATTAGTTATATAACATGTTACTGTGTTATTCAGTTATACTGAGGTAAATACGCCTAAATTCTAGACCAAATAAAACTATCATTATGTTCAAATTATCTGATACGACATATAAGCAAATCCCTTTATTCAATACGTAATACTGGATATAAATGTAAATAGATAAATATCAATACGCTCCTTATGACAACAAGCAAATTTTACTTACATCAGCTGAAGATCATATGAAAATTACAAGGTACTAAATAAATATTTGATTATATTTTAGATAACCTTATCAAACAAGTTACCATGGTGAAAACCAACAGATCAAGATCAGATTCGTCACGATCGTAGAAACTATTATTGAGTTAGAAATTCTGATTAAGTGGTCAATCAAATAGGCTTATCGTTGTTGAGACCTATTATCATGCATGCAGTATGTCGGTATTCATTACTTCTGACAATGTAGAATTCTCTGAGCTGGACTAAATTTCACTTTTGATTTGGATAACATCACCAGTTTTAACTTCTTTACGAAGTGAAAAATCCCCCACTAACCAGCCAGTATGATATCAGTTCGTGTTGATGCTTTAGTTTCCAACCGTCTGTTCTCATAAATCTCATCGTTTTTCATGTGTGGTTCTCTTCCTCTTTCTGGTTATCGTTTTATAGCAAGGTTGTTTTTACCGGATAGGGTTACTAACCTCACGCCCGAAGCAAAATTGGTTCAAATCCCAGTATTAACATCAACATTGGGATGCTGGTATGCCCAACCGACAAGTTTTAAATAGATAGAAACGCGCTTCCTGGATTCCGCTTGCCAGCCACAATTTTACTTAAACATTACTAAGGGCTTACTAGTTTCTTGTTAGTAGTATGTCTCTTAATCATATTTCTTTGTTAATAAAACTAAATAGATTCTACTGTCAAATCGGTCAGTTGGTCCAATCATCCCATTGCCATCATATCTTCCTAATAGTTTAATTAAACAAATTAAAGAGAATGCATTGGAAGAAATTGAAGATTTAAGATCAGAAATTACTGTACTATCAGAGAAATTGCCTGGATTCGATAGTCCACGTCTTCAACGTCGTCTTTCTAAATATTTAGGTTCACAAACATCTTTAGGATCTTTAACAGAAGAAGTAACAATTAAACCGGTAAGTATCTTCATTCAAACAGTATATTGGTTGATTACTCAACTATATTATAAGTTATATTGTAAGTTATTTCTTACATGTAAAATACGAGGCTTGTCGTTTTATGCATATCACTACTGTGGGTTCACTCTACTTGTAACCACATAAAAAAACCTGATCAAACTATTTCACAATGCTCATTTAATCAAATGTTGAATTCTTCATTTCATCACTCACAAGTAAATTGTGACAACGTTAGTAATTAGATGGAAGAGAGTTAGAGGCAGCCAAACCTAAACAAGGCATCAGTCCATGAAGTCACTGACTGCCGGTTTGAGTCGTGTCAGCAGCTGCAGACTACCTAGATGGAGTCCTCGTGATTACCGTAACCAGTGTCTGGAAACACTGAGTGACATGGCCCGAAATCAGTCACAATGGCGCATAGAGATTCACTCATTGTTCTCCCTTAAATCATGAGCTTTAAATTATTCCATTACTTTCTTTCAACGCCTCCTGAACCATATTCTATATGTTCACACTCCTTGTTACTATTATTATTCTATTTTATTGAAGTAACTTCTACCAATGGTGGTGGTGTTAATCGTGAGGTGCCATAGAGGTATGGCAACTTGAACCGATGCACACATGTGCCAGGTTCTATGTTGATTATACGTAGATCATACATACATACATACATACTACATACATACACTACATACATACATACATACATACATACATACATACATACATACATACATACATACATACATACATACATACATACATACATACATACATACATACATACATACATACATACATACATACATACATACATACATACATACATACATACATACATACATACATACATACATACATACATACATACATACATACATACATACATACATACATACATACATACATACATACATACATACATACATACATACATACATACATACATACATACATACATACATACATACATACATACATACATACATACATACATACATACATACATACATACATACATACATACATACATACATACATACATACATACATACATACATACATACATACATACATACATACATACATACATACATACATACATACATACATACATACATACATACATACATACATACATACATACATACATACATACATACATACATACATACATACATACATACATACATACATACATACATACATACATACATACATACATACATACATACATACATACATACATACATACATACATACATACATACATACATACATACATACATACATACATACATACATACATACATACATACATACATACATACATACATACATACATACATACATACATACATACATACATACATACATACATACATACATACATACATACATACATACATACATACATACATACATACATACATACATACATACATACATACATACATACATACATACATACATACATACATACATACATACATACATACATACATACATACATACATACATACATACATACATACATACATACATACATACATACATACATACATACATACATACATACATACATACATACATACATACATACATACATACATACATACATACATACATACATACATACATACATACATACATACATACATACATACATACATACATACATACATACATACATACATACATACATACATACATACATACATACATACATACATACATACATACATACATACATACATACATACATACATACATACATACATACATACATACATACATACATACATACATACATACATACATACATACATACATACATACATACATACATACATACATACATACATACATACATACATACATACATACATACATACATACATACATACATACATACATACATACATACATACATACATACATACATACATACATACATACATACATACATACATACATACATACATACATACATACATACATACATACATACATACATACATACATACATACATACATACATACATACATACATACATACATACATACATACATACATACATACATACATACATACATACATACATACATACATACATACATACATACATACATACATACATACATACATACATACATACATACATACATACATACATACATACATACATACATACATACATACATACATACATACATACATACATACATACATACATACATACATACATACATACATACATACATACATACATACATACATACATACATACATACATACATACATACATACATACATACATACATACATACATACATACATACATACATACATACATACATACATACATACATACATACATACATACATACATACATACATACATACATACATACATACATACATACATACATACATACATACATACATACATACATACATACATACATACATACATACATACATACATACATACATACATACATACATACATACATACATACATACATACATACATACATACATACATACATACATACATACATACATACATACATACATACATACATACATACATACATACATACATACATACATACATACATACATACATACATACATACATACATACATACATACATACATACATACATACATACATACATACATACATACATACATACATACATACATACATACATACATACATACATACATACATACATACATACATACATACATACATACATACATACATACATACATACATACATACATACATACATACATACATACATACATACATACATACATACATACATACATACATACATACATACATACATACATACATACATACATACATACATACATACATACATACATACATACATACATACATACATACATACATACATACATACATACATACATACATACATACATACATACATACATACATACATACATACATACATACATACATACATACATACATACATACATACATACATACATACATACATACATACATACATACATACATACATACATACATACATACATACATACATACATATGTTCGAGGAAGTGTAACACAACTGCATATTTACAGGGATCCTGGAACTTAAAGTCAAAAGAATAATAAAGAAAATCGAATGTAACTGTATCATTGCAACCAGTTATCGGTAATGTGAATCAACGTTTCCAACCACTTATACGAATTAAGAAGTTGTCTACAACTAACAACATGGTTTAATCCCAATAATCAATGACTTTGTACATGAATGTCGTGCGTTAGTTTGACCGACGCTAACCTTCTTTCACCTCAGCCAACAGTGTACATTGAGTTAATTTGTAAACATATCACTAGCTACAATCATATAGTTCCAGAATGGTAAATTATGAAATCGAATCAACTAAAATCGCTCTCCATGAAAAAAAACAACGAAAACATTTATAACTTGTTTTTCTCATTTTAGTCTCATATGTCACCAGTAAGTGATATATTACCTAATAAGCGTAATCCTGTAAAACCATCCAATGTTACACCAATACAATTAACACAAATTGAAGAATCAGTACGTCGTAAAAATGAAATAATACGAACATTGAATCCAGATATATTAGATAAATGGTATCGGCCAACATCTGCTTCACATCCGGATATTTCATATTTACAACCAGTTAGGTAAGTATATATGATGAAGTTTTATTTAGGTTTTTCCATTTGATGATAAAAGAATGATATCTAATCTCTCCCGCCTATCTACATAACATCTATGCTTTAAGACTAATCATTTTTGAACGGCTTTCATTTACTACTATAGAGGTATTAGAATCAGTTTAGGGTTAGGTTTAGTTTTGTATTCGGTTAGGATCAATACTAGATTAATATTAAGAAATGGATTGGGTTGGATTCATGTTAAGATTATGGTTAAGTTAAACTAAACTTGTTATTCTTGTGAATTTCATCTCATCATGTTAATGTGGTATATGGCAATTTGGATCTATGACTGATTGAATAATGGGACTAATTTGTGTGTAATTCATTGATAGTAATTGCTGACTTATAATTGGTTAAAATAGATTCTCCAGACCGATGCTGAATGGTTATATTGATTATTCTTTGGAAACATTTTAAGAATCTCTCAAACTCGTCTGTTTTCTATACTATAGCTAAAAATTGCATTTTAAGAGTCTGAAGTTATGTACAACCTTCCTTTCAGTGTATCACAACCCTAACCTGTTAATGCAATCGACATTACACTCTAATATGCAGCAATTATTAATCATCGCAGAAATATAATTTGTTTTAACTAAGGCTTTAAATTGGTTACATCACTAGCTACAATCATATAGTTCCAGAATGGTAAATTATGAAATCGAATCAACTAAAATCGCTCTCCATGAAAAAAAACAACGAAAACATTTATAACTTGTTTTTCTCATTTTAGTCTCATATGTCACCAGTAAGTGATATATTACCTAATAAGCGTAATCCTGTAAAACCATCCAATGTTACACCAATACAATTAACACAAATTGAAGAATCAGTACGTCGTAAAAATGAAATAATACGAACATTGAATCCAGATATATTAGATAAATGGTATCGGCCAACATCTGCTTCACATCCGGATATTTCATATTTACAACCAGTTAGGTAAGTATATATGATGAGTTTCAAATCATGAAGGTCATCGAAAATCACATGGCACTAAACAACTGATATGCCCTGGTATGGAATTGATAGTCAATGTACTTTCACGATTCTCTAAGCTTCAAACTCAAAACCTTCACTGTTGGCAGTGAGCATATGAACATTCAATAACTTATTTGACCTCAAATACTTTATACTTATTAGTGTAATCAATCCTTGAAATTGCATGATATCATCCGATTTCAATTGAACGTATAACCACTTCATATCCGATATGGTCGAGCTTCACTGCTCATACTTTCATAATAGATTTCAGGATTTTGAAATTTTTTTCTAGTTATAACTAAGATATAACTTCTATTATAAATAATTCAGACCTTAGCGATTGTATCTGTAAGGTAAAGTGTTCATAATGAAATTTCATTGTGTTTACTATGCTTACGCAACAAAATACTCCAATAGATCATAGGAAATTCATTTCAATTAACATAGTTAGTTAAAACTGATGCGTTTATCTAATCATTCGAAGCATGTTCATCAATCATGTAACTCAGTTTGTGAATTGATTTCTGGTAACATGCACAAGACCGAAACAATATGGAGGCAAGAAATATGGTACATAAGTCCAAGAAATTGACGATCACCTATTACACACAAGATATGTTAACATCTGATTGATGAGCCATTTATACTACAGTAAGAGTCTAGCATAAACATGAGTTTAAACGATCCTTAAAGTTTACTGGATGAATACTAACTTTAGTTAATCAGAATGAATCATAGTAACACATGTCTACAAATGAGCCAATCAGTTTTAGCCAGTCAGAAGGCAGCAAATCATGAAGGTGATTCAAGTTTAGCATAACTAATGTATATGATGAAGTTTTATTTAGGTTTTTCCATTTGATGATAAAAGAATGATATCTAATCTCTCCCGCCTATCTACATAACATCTATGCTTTAAGACTAATCATTTTTGAACGGCTTTCATTTACTACTATAGAGGTATTAGAATCAGTTTAGGGTTAGGTTTAGTTTTGTATTCGGTTAGGATCAATACTAGATTAATATTAAGAAATGGATTGGGTTGGATTCATGTTAAGATTATGGTTAAGTTAAACTAAACTTGTTATTCTTGTGAATTTCATCTCATCATGTTAATGTGGTATATGGCAATTTGGATCTATGACTGATTGAATAATGGGACTAATTTGTGTGTAATTCATTGATAGTAATTGCTGACTTATAATTGGTTAAAATAGATTCTCCAGACCGATGCTGAATGGTTATATTGATTATTCTTTGGAAACATTTTAAGAATCTCTCAAACTCGTCTGTTTTCTATACTATAGCTAAAAATTGCATTTTAAGAGTCTGAAGTTATGTACAACCTTCCTTTCAGTGTATCACAACCCTAACCTGTTAAATGCAATCGACATTACACTCTAATATGCAGCAATTATTCCTTACAACTTAGCATAAACACTAAATGAACACTGGAAATGTTCCGGATAACACTTTTTATGAGAAAATATGTAACTACTCAGTAGTTAGTGGTAATCTATCAATGACAACAGATTTGTCATTAATTAATTGATGAATACAAACGTTGTAATAAACATTACACAACAGTGCTATGAAATATCCATATAATAAGTAGCCATCTGTTTCACTTTGAAACCACTCATAAAATTCATGCATTGACAACGGCTAATATTCACACGATTTCGCTAATCTATTGAAGTCAGATGTATAAGTTACTAGAAACTGACTCAGAGTTCAAAACGATAAAATGTTTCTTAAGGATATAAAGATTGGATTCCTGATAGAGTCGTCGATATACGTAATTGTGCTGTGTATCTTATTCTGCGTTGTCAGTAGTAGTTTAGTTATAATCGGTCTGTGTTACATGCCTCCAAAATAAAGATGCTGAATAGTCATTAAAACAAAAGTTTTGATGTTGATATTAATCTGTCATGTGTCATCATCAGACAAGAATGAAACCTGATTCACAACAGTCACATCATCAAGTAAATGATAACTAATGAATGATCATATTTTACTGTACAAGTATAAATAATAAATGCTTGAAGGATAAACAAAACAATCAATGGCATGTAAGTAGGATTATAGTACTTATTCAATTTGAATAGGACATCACGAATTGGTCTGAGTTAGACAACTACAAAAGATTAGAAACTGACAATGGATAATTGTTTTGTCTCAGTATGCGACTCTTTAGGATCGAGTATTCACGACCCATATGGAAATTTAGCCAGTGGTTATTAGGATTTCAGCAGGACGTTTAACCATTAGACCATTTATCCTGACGGCATCCAACAGTTAATATTTCCAACTCAGTCACTTTATAAAATATCTACACTGTTTCATCCGTTGCCATAGGTTGGCAACTGCCTCACACTCTACATGGACCTGCTCTAAAGTGGGGACGTGGATGTGCACTGATGAAGATCCCTATACTAGGATGAATCAGTTGTTTGGTGCCGTCTAATTTTTCATCGATGCCTAACTCAGGCCAATTTGTGATATCGAAGTAAAAATCCAAATTTTATAAAGAAGCTATTTCTCCAAATTTCAAGCAAACAATTTCTAATTCAGTTTATCTTGGAAAATTACTGACTAAGTTTGAGAAGTTTTCTGAAATTTTTAGATTAAATAAATCACTTTATAACTATTTCATCTTAGTTTGCACTTCATCATCAACCCACTGTGTATTAGGATGCATTAATAATGCTGTTAACATTTGTACACTTAGCTTCTTAAATAGAAGAAAATTGTTAGTCGAATAGTTAGCTTAAGATATTTTGAGAATTCATTTCATTTAGTTGTCAACAATTACAGCAGACTAACATGATGTGGTTCACTACTCACTACATGAACTTCACAGTAGGCAAATCGCAGACTGAATAGTTCAATAAAATATAGTGAGATACAACCTCCTTCCATATGAAAAATGTAACTTATTGATAAGTTCCAGTCGATACAAGAAATAAATCAAGTAGAGTGCCCTGTCAACTGCTTTTAAACATTCAAATCCAACATCACGTACTTCTATGATCACTTAAAAATCTAATTCAACACTACCTTAATATTAACAAGAAGGGGGGGGGGTAATTTAAGAAATGGTGTTGCAATATTAATTCATCGGTTATATATTCATACTTGAATTGTCTAAAGAACAGGTACAAGATTATTCAGTCCTACGAGACTCACTAAGTTTATGTAGTGGATTCGCAATGGAATTATTGTAATTATGCTAGAAAAACACTATGGTTTCTTGTTACAAGAATATCCTTAATTCCATCAATTATCATTTAGAACTGTGATGTAACTAGGTGATATTTGTCAAATCATAGTATGAACAATAACATTAAAATACGACGTGTGTATCTAGCTAAAGATGTGACCGAAATAGGTTGAAATGTAACTTCTGGATCTCACTTCTTATTCAGGTAATCCACTTATGATGAACATACAGTAAAAACTTTGACGCGTCAGTATTAGTCAATAACAACATTCTCAGGGAACTGCAACGTACATTCAACAGATGGATTCCATATTTCCAAAATATTTTTTTAAATATAACGATGTACTTCATATGCATTTGATAGAGTTTATCTAACTAATTGTATAGATTGAAACTCTTGTTATTATTAATTCTTATTGTTTAAGTCATATTCTTCCTGGGATCACATGTTTTGATGATCAGAATATACGTCAAGCAGAATTAAAATCTTGGCTAAATGATTCTCATCGTATACGATGTTTACTAATGCGTTTCTTTAATCGAAAACAGACAAATACTTCATCAGCTACATCGTTTAATGTATGCGAAACTGATATATCTACACCAAGTACGGAGAGAATTCAATTGAACACAGATTCTGTTCTTGATTCAAGTAGGCAGACTGATGCATCTGATAAACCACTCAATGTTGAGGAACAGTTTACTTTTCAATCAGGTAAATTACTTTCAATATTTTCATTTTTGGATGCTAATGATAAACCCAACACATACTGATATTAATCAGCTAAACAAAACTAATAGGAACAAAACGATGCATTTAGACAATCAGTTGAAAACAGGATTATAGAAAGTGGCATGACTTAACTTTTGTAGAATAAGAAAAATACTCACTTCTGCTTAAAATCAGCACTTGAAAGCTTATCGAGAACTGGAGTAAAAGGATTACGAATAAACTACTCAACTTAAAGAGTGCAAAACTAACAAAAGTGTACGTTTGTGATAAAAATCTCAATCAATACCGCAAGATTCTTTCTGTCTAACTAACACTTTAAAGTGGATGTTGTGGAGATTACCGAGTTTGATATCACGAATCAGTCTACGTTAAATGTATGTCAAAAAACAGGGAGCAATTAACAGCTGTTTTATTTTTGTATGGAATTATTCAGCAGTACACGTCCACTACCCTATCAAAAAGTTGTTCGAAATATATCATTCCTTGACCGTGTTAGAAATATAAACTGTTAGATGCCGATAGACTCAATGGTTGATTAGTTAAGCCTTCGCCCCGAAGCCAGTTGGCTATCCCCTGAATTCCCCAGTGGATTGTGAATACTGACTATCGAACAGTCCTGTACTAGTTTAAATTAGCTGCCCATCGCCAGTTCCCGATTTTTAATGCCTATCTAACTCTGACCAATTTTAAACTTTAACGTTTTGTCAAACGACGGAAATCACTTACTGATGCAACAGAACTAGTTGCAGAGTCAATTGTATAATGTTTACCCTTAAACATCACGAGTAAACAGTCTAATATTTCTGATGCAACAGTATTTTTCTAAATTAAAACTTTATTTGTCATCATTTAATTGTAGGTAGTGAGATTATTTACGTTTTTATTCATACTATCTCTGTGAATGTTCGTTTCTATCATGTCATCAACTTCAACAAGACGTCCTAGAATGCACTACTCACAAATTTATAGAGTAGTGAGTCTACATAATTGCCGGAATTATGTCACTTTTAATGATTTCTTGCTAGCGAATTGAAATCCAGTGATTTACACTAATCACACTTCATCATTTGTGACATACCACGATAGTATTATTATGTTATTCAATGTCAGATAATTGTAAATTACGACAATCGTATAACAATCGTATAAACATTATAACTACTGAACGAACTGATGTAGCTGTCTGGAGTTAACAGCTTAGTTGATAACGTAAAGGATGTACTGAGTTCTCAGTTGGCTTCCATGTTTGAACACGTAAAGATATTTACTTGACAATAACAAAATACTCGTCATGAATTCCATCTATTCTCAAAAAATATGTAATCAAAACCTCTATAACGAGATAATTTGATCAGGTTACAGATAGGTCATCTAAGACTTGAGTATCACTAATCATAAGCACCATTAAAATTATTTGTTTTAATTATACCATATACATTGTTATTAATCTGAGGCCAACAACAACTAATTCTACATGTTTTCTGTCTCCTCCTCCTCCTCCTCCTATTCTTATTCTTCTTATAACAACTAGAAATTGAGAGGCAAATAGAATCAGTTTTACAAAATGATGAATTAAATTCAGATTGTTTCGTCCATATACGTTTTCATCAGGATAATAAAAATCTACTGCAAAAATCTACAAACCAAGATTCGTCAACTAGTTGGAGATCACGTTCCTTATCATTAGCATCATGGTCAACAACACGATCAAATTTAAATACAATTTCATCAAATTCTTCTAATTCAATTAGAAATGAATTTTTATCAAGTGCATTTGACGAATCGTTAAATAGAGCAAAACTTCTTGTTGACTGGGCAAGATTAAAGGTAGGAATATACTCCTTGTATTCTACACTTGTTAACAGTAGTTACAGTTCATTAAAAGAAACTTCGTGATGGAAGGTTTAGGTTATCAATAACGTTTACTCAAGTGTCAGTCTAATATCTTCAAACCTTTTTCTTGTCTATTAAGTGAGTGATTGTTACATATTAAAATGTAATACATGATGGGTGGTTCGTAGGTAGTTGGTAGAAGATGTCTTGTGGAATTCACTTCTTCTTAATGATGTTATTTAGTGTTTTGGTTCGTTTTGTTTAGACTTATAGGCATAGTGATTTTACACTATAATTTGTTGACCACATAACACTGCTTTAAAGTATTCCTGCTCCCAAAGGACTTCTGTTATATGATACCTCGATGAGATAAAGTGTATAATATCATTACCGGAAAAAACAGAGATAATAATCTTTTTTATTAAATCCCTATAGTTGGATTATACTTATGGCCAGTAAATGAAATTTTTGAGGAAATATTTATAAGTTGAAATATGTAGGACGGGAGGTGGTTTGAATGTAGTAGGTAGGTAACCGAAAACCTAAGTTTCGTGCTCTTCGGCACTCGTATACAAAGCTTGTCTGAAATTTTTGAAGCATTTGACTTCTAGACACCCAGTTTCACAGTCTGTGACTGTCATAACAGAGCTCCTTAGGCCGCAACTTATCCCTTTCAGGACTATATTGTATACTTTGGTTGATCACTGTATAATGACCAGAGTTTCCTTCCAAATACCTTCAAACCACATTCTACATAGTGTCAGTAATCTTGAGTTACTTATACTAATGACCACATTGCAGCATAATTCACAAAATGTGAGCAACACGATAAAGGACTTCACAAACACCTAATTGGTCAAACAAGGAATATGTAGGACATCTGTTGAATCAGACTGTTCAACTACTTAGAACTAGTAAAAATCTTATGATGTGAAGAAATATTCTCAACACTGAATGATAATTAATTTCACTACACTTCATATACAATTACTTGGTCAATTCACTTACCAGGTACTAAATTCATGCAATCGGCTTGAAGTAATACTTTAACTGTGAAGGCTAGTGATACAATTAACTTACCTTAACTGAGGTAAGTGAAGTTAGGTTTAAACACACAACTTAGTGGTTTAAATTTAATAGCTTTAAGTTTTGAATCACTACTTTACATGAGTACTAAGTAGCGTCAAACCATACTTTTGGATATCCTACAGACTACTACTAGCCGCCACCTGACAATAGAGTATCATTTCAGCTAGCCGACTTATTTCAAATTGATCGACAGTAGTTTTTGATTATCACCTAATCAAAATACTCCACGACAATATACTGGAAGCTCCTATCACACTTTTTGGCTCTTCCAGAGCTTCTGAAAACTTTGTCTAGATTTCCAGAAGCCATTCCAACACCTACATATAAAACGTTATCGAAATCACTAACAGATTGTTAAGGTTACAAAAAGTAGGTATGGCTCATAAGCCCATAAAATTAATATTATACAAACTGAAGGATACTGTAACAAATGATAACAAATAATCTATCATCTACTAGATAAACTGGAGTACCTATGTGATTCATTTAAAAGTACCTCCCGATTATGTTCGTTACAATGCGAATATCAGCTAACTGCTAATCGCTGTGATAGCTCCACTTTCACTAGCACATGTGGACACTTATCACTTAGTCACTTACTAATTGATAAGTGTCCACATGTGCTAGTGAAAGTGGAGCTATCACAGCGATTAGCAGTTAGCTGATATTCACATTGTAACAAACAAAAAATTATGTGTTCAGAAACTTAGAATTTATAAGAAAACAAGAAATGGATGCATCTGCGTCATGGTGGACGATTTTGAGCCATGTCACCCAAAGTTTCTAACCATTTATCACCGTCATCACGAGGAGCCCAGACAGGTAGTCTGTACCTATTAACATGGCTCAACCCGATTGTCAATGACTTCATTGGCTGGTCCCATGTTTTGGTTTGGCCGCTCCTAGCTATGCAGACAGCACTGCTCATCGAGGTAGGCCGATGTACACCTATTAACACGAGTCTAATAGAGAATATGTCGCAATACAGGACAGTGAAATGCAAATTAAACCAGATGAAGCTTAGAAGCTTGGCATTGTAACTAATTGTTAAACAATCTATATGCAGTAACTGGCTTAATTCATCAGTCAATATGAAACATAATAAATAATGAAAAGATTAGATATCAAGCCAGAAAGAAAAAGAATCAAAATTAATAATCAACAATCAAATTATCAACAAATTTATGGTCACAAGAACAATTTACTGGTCAACTGTAGTGAAACTCTAATGGTCTACTTCATTTAAAAGTCAGTCATTCAGTTAATGCCTGTTACTTCCCATAAAGGCAGCCGACCACGATTCACTGTTGAAACTGAAATCGATCACATGTACAACAATATATAGTTAAGAAGGACCATGGTGGACGTGAAGACTAAGAGAGGAGCGGATATAGCTTAATATCACTACCTGGTAGTGACTAAAATGAAACTTAGGCGAAATAAGCACTAAACAACTGGAGTAACAGCACTACAAAATTTTAATGTTGCCTTACTTTGAGATAGTAACAAACTCCACGGATTCAAGATAAATCTGAGGAATACGTTTCAAACCTTACGCGATCTACTAGAAGAACAGGAGGCTACCATGAAGAACAATCGGTAAGGGGTTAATGAGATAATAATTTTAGCATTTAAGAAGGATTTGAGCTGTATGAAGCACTACCATTACGAATGGATCTCTGTCAGCACTCTAGTTAAGATTCAACAAAGGAAAAAATAGAAGACAGCAATCAATAACACCCTAATGCTAGCAGAGAAATTCAATGCACAGGTCGAATACACGGAAACCAACAAGCAAGTGAAGAGGAGCATTAGATCAAATAATCGAAATTATTTGAAAGATCCATCAATGATAGCGAAAAAAGCTACAAATGAAGGAGTAAACATGAGATATGTATATGATACAATGAAGACGTTAGCTGGAAAATACAGTAAATGATCAGTCAAGAACAAGGAATTCAAATAAATCATTGAGGCTTAGGAAGAGTGAGACAGGTGGGTACGGCATTTTGCAGTACCTTTGAATAAACCAGTTCCACTGAATCTTCCAGTTATTGAAGCAGCATTTACAGATCTCCCTCTAAATATCGGCCCACCAACAATTGAAGAAATCCTCATGGTCATCAAACAAATTAAATGTGGCAAGTCCGAAGGACTAGACAATATGCTAGCTGAGGCACTGAAATTAGATATATGAGTAACTGCGGAGAGATTCCACATTCGCCTTGTGAAGATTTGGAAAGAAGAACGAAATGCTAACAGACTAGAAAGAAGAGTACCTCATCAAGCTATCAAAGAAAGAAGATCATAGCAAATGAGAGAACTGCGGAGTGACTACTCTACCTACAGTGGACAACAGAGATGAAACTACACGACTTGGTCTTTGCAAATAACCTGGTTAATTTATCCTACATACAGTATAACGAATACAGGTGGACTCACAGTGTACCAGTAGCCTTTGCATTAGTGGACCTCAACATATACATGGAAAAAGAAATACCCTTCGATGCAAAAAAAACGAACACCAGCCCAAATACCCTTAATGGAGAAACCCTGGATGTTGTAAAAACCTCTACATACCTGGTCAGAGTCATCATTAAGCAAGGAGGATTTGATGTAGATGTGAAGGCAGGGATTAGCAAGGCAAGGGCATTATTTCTACAACTAAAGAATATCTGACACTCAAAGCAGCTGTCAAACAATATCAAAGCTAAAATAATTAATACAAATATCAAGTCAGTACTATTTATTTGAAAGTACTTACTGATAATCCATTCTGAAAAGATAATAAAAGCTATGCAATCAAGAGGTTCAGAACATAGAAGTTACAAGACATCTCGTCGGCACTACAAATCTCCCTCATCCTATCATTGATATATACCGACTAAAAAATATCAACCTGAACGACAAAATTTATTCAGTACGTGAGTAATAGGTATACATTATACTGTTCACTACTTAATAATCAATCAATCAATATACTTCCATCTTATTAGAGGTCCATGATATAACAAATAAGGGTTGTAGATATGCATTTTATTGACATCTGTAAATGTTACTATGTATAACTTCCATATTAGTAATTAATTGTATTTTAGGTACCAGCTGATAATCAAGAACATTATGAATTAGAGAAATCACCTATTATTACAATGAATGATCAAATCAATTGTACACAATCCTATTTAGATCCAATAAACTTTCAAGAACATTCAATTTATCTAGATGATATGTGTCGTAATATACGAAATAAATTTAGTCAAAGTTTAATTGATGAAATGAATAGACGACATTCAATTGATATGAAAGATAAGAAGTATTTACAGCATTGGTGTTTAGAATTTGAAATGTCAGCTCATTTAGAAACTATGGAAAGACTGTAAGTTGATCTGTGTAAAATTAAGTAACTTCTTTAATACAACCATCATAATGTTAAGTGAATTAACTTGAATGATAAGAAGTTAGATTATGTAACAATTTATTGATTCAATCTATAGTTTTATATTTGATCTCTAAATAATTATATTCTGGTGGCAATGAATTCGCCAACGATTATCACACAAAATAAGTTCATGTTAAGGATATTTAGTTGATTTTAGTCGTTACAGATTGATGTCGGCTGGTTTTCAATGGTACCCAACTGACATTAACTTGTAATGAATAAAACTTAAATGCCTATCTTCATAAAATTACATTAATTCAACAACTCAAATGTCCAGATATCATTTAAAGTAGAAGTATAAAAGTCTCTTATTCTAAACTTCTTTATACAAGGAAGTTAGTAGACGTATGGTCAGTTGATGCGATTCGTAATGAAGAACTTAACATCATTGGGATAAATGGCAGTCTTTATTTCGATTATTTTACGAACTATGAAACATTTGCAAATGTCTTCAACAGAAAAACTGATATAAAGTTCAAACCAAATTCTTGTGATGAATATCATACTTTCAGGCTGTTAATGTGAAATTCATTGGTCACCATTTGGTTGTCTTTGCAGGTCCAAATAGCCTACCACTAGAACTTTTGTATGTTTATTGTGGTTACTGAAAAATTCAAATATTCTATGTTTAACATTGTGATGAGTGAGTATGTGAATACTACTGAAAAATTGATGAAATGTTGCTATTTAAATTTAGTTGTGTCATTTGAGAATTCCATCACTGAGTGTAAATTAAGTGAATGAGAATAAATATTTTAGTCAGCCAGTTGGTATTAAGGAAACTAGGACATAATTTCAAAGTCCAAGATCCACTGAACAACAAAGAGTGCATATTTCTGCACTATAGTTAGTGATTCTAATCCCTATAATCCGACGTCATCGAATTGTGGTTATGGTAACCATTTGAATGCCATGTAGGTTGTTTGCACTTACGAATATTTCTCAAACCATCGGTCGACGGGTTCATTATCTAGTCTCTCTTGCAATTTACAGATGCTTTAGCAATGATTATATGCCGAGGTAGAACATAAGTGTGTTTACAAAGGATATATCACAGCCACCTTATACAGTAAGTACATACAATCTACTTTTAAGGGAAATGTTTCATAGCCATATGGTAAAACAGCTAGAACTGATGAACAACATAAGTGTCCTTCGGTTGATTATAAGCAATTTGAACATTATAAATTCCTGATATAATTCCACTAGACACCAATTTCTCATAGGTAATGCGACTTCCAAATCAAATAAACTAATGTATGAGAACAACTATTACGGTCTCTGCCATCAATTCAAGCGCTATCACATACCATTGCTGAAGTCACTTATTGGGTATTACTTCATAAACTATTTGATTGTACCAATCGTTTTTGTCATTAATATGCGAATGTAACATTAAATCCTGGTGTTTTCTTACATAGATCTTCAATGTTTGTTGCAAGAGAGGAGTTAACACAACAACTGTATGATTCAATCATGATGTATACTACTAACTATCAACAGGAAATCAATGCTAACAACAATTCTTTCAATTTTATTCATGTTACAGGAGAATCAGGTAGTGGAAAATCTGTTCTATTAGCTCGTTTAACTAAAATGTTACTTACAAAACCAACAAAGATTGATACTTCTATTATTAAGTGAGTTTTACATGTAAAGTTTACTTTAGAATGCTTTATAATTGAAAGAAACATCATGAACACACTTGAACACTACAGATAAGAAAGAAACGTCTTCGATCAATCACTGGTATCATGTAGTCATTTTAAGATATTCATGCCATTATGACGTTGTACTGAAAGTTTTACCATAGTTAATGTGAAACTGTATTGTAAGTGTATCATGTAACCTTGGTAAATCTATATCTCAGTGGTGACGAGTACATCTGAACAGGAAGCCAATTTCACTGTTTCTAAATATCACTGAACTACTGAGTTGGAATAGCCGTTAAATTATTCTGTTTATATAAAAGTATTAGCTTAAGTTTGTAAGTTCATTTTATCGACTTTTAGATACATCTAGATGACAAATTCTAAACAGACGGAAATATGTATCCTGGATTCCTCAACGTGACATACTAAATATAATAAAATTTATTATTTAATGGAAACATGAACTCGATATCCATGATTTCCTGCCAACTACCGTCAAATCATTTTCAACATTTCTGCCCAAATGGCTAAGTGGTCATGGACTGTGTGACTGAGTGATTAGAAATCCAGTCAGTCGGGGAACATCAGCTCCTTTAAGATTGCAGTTAAATTATGTTGGCAGGTGCAAAATAACTCAAAACCTAGGTCATACATTGTTTCCTGGAAACTACTTGGGAACACTTGTGTTTGTAGAATCTCTCATGAGTAGTTTATTGAACAGTCAATTTAATGTTTCAATGAGCATCGAAATCCCGATTTGCTATCTCCAGTTAACAAAGTAATACCAACTTGGAACAAATCACAGTGGTTACAAAATAGTGAACTTTATGAAATACCCTAGCAACTAAACGAAATTACTGTCACCTGACTTGTTATCTCGAAGCATCTCGAACGTCTTCCTCTTTTTGTTGTATCACATACTGCTATTCTAGAATCAACTATATGATTACATTGACACTAATGTTAACTTGTGACGTATCGACATATCAACTCAGTTCACCACATAATACCTTATTTTAATTAATAATTTACAAACAATTGATAATATTAAGTGTATGCCTAAACATAATCACTGTAGAGCTAATACACTGTTTTCTAACATTTTAGTCCACGTGTTATCTATAGAATGATTGGATCTTCAACTATGTCATTGAATTTACTCAACTTACTTGGTTACCTTTGTTTGGAACTTTCAACTCGAATGAATAATTCAACTATATCTGATGTATGTTTTCTTTTACTATGAATGAACACTCACTAGTTACTGGGTAGTGATCAGTTTCATGTTTCTTTAGTCCTTTTAATTCTGATTGAATTTTATAGATTAGAATATAATTTGGTCACTAGTCCAAATGATTAGGGACCACATGCACAGTGTTTGTATGTATAATGGTGAAGAGTAGTCAGGAGAAGGCCTTGATTCATAGAGGTCCGATGACATTAAATAACTCACACAAATATCGGTTACCTCAAGATTACAGGTACGCCTTCTTTAATTAGTGCCAAATAACAAGCAACCTATGAGAATTACAGTTTTTTTCCTTACTACCATCAACCACAATGCATCATTTTCAAAATATTTATCAATATATTCTGTTTATGAGATCAAATGTGGCTGACGTCGCTGTTTTTGCTTCATTTAAGTGTTTACTTCAAAAGACAAAGCATTCAGAAAATGATAATTTAGTAATTATTCAGTTATGATCCAGAAATATGATGCTGTACATCTTGGTAAACAGTTTTATTGATGAATTCCAATATGAGAAATCCAGTTCAATTGTCTGATAAACCACTTATAGAATAGTCCCATTCAGAAAAAATGAGGACATTCGGTCTATTTATAATTTGATTGTTTTAAATACAACCAAGTTATGTGATGAACATCTTGAAATTGTATGTAGAAGGAATTGCCATTACAATTGTGTGATGTATATAAATTCCCTGAAGGTTTACCAACTAGATTTTCAAATTGGATTCATCATTGTAAGTCACCTGGAGAACTCATCTGTCTTTATAGTTAGGAATAATCTTAAAGTTTCTGCGATTACATGATTGATTGAAAAACTTAGAAGGACTTTAAAATTGTTCTCTTTGAATTTGTAACTTATCATAAGTTCACATTCGTGTCTCTGAGCAAAAATTCAACTTAACACTCATGAATGTTGAAATTGGAAAGATGATTTTGAAAACTATTGAAGTATAGCACTAACTTCAGGTGTGTCGCTTTTTATCGCATCATCAATCACATTAAATAACTAATACACAATTCATACTAAAATGTAATTCACTAGGATACCCTTATTGAATACAAGATATCGGCTGTTTACTTTTTAAGTGTATTCCTTATTATCAATAACCAATTAATCAGAGAGAGGATATCATCTCACATACTACAATACTATTTATTGTTTAAAATGGTTAATGAATTCAGAGGTATGTAGTAGACTATACGTATGAAACCTCATGTTTGATCTCTGCCAAGTACTTCTAAAAATCATTCGATTATGAACTAGGTAAGAATAACAAGAATATATCCAAAATCCAAACTTTTCTTATGATATCCTTCAATTGAAATGCTTTACTTTTAGACATATGACGGATTACGTACAGCTTTGCATACAGCTATCATTGAAGCAACATATGAACAATCTTCTCAACAGCCATTAATAATTATTGTGGATGGAATTGAAAATTTAGAAGGTAAATGAAATCAACAGTTCAATGTATGTCTGCTACTTGTTATGCTTATTATATTCATCTATCTTGTATGATGAATTGAACTTGTTGTTGTGTTGTGATCTTAATTCTAAATGTTCGCTTCAAACTAATTAACGATTGTAGAACCTGGCACATGCGGGGTTGCTAGTTCAGGTTACCATAACACAATAGTTCAATGGAATCAAATGGATAATGATTTACATTGGAATATAGTCCAACAAGAAGGTATATACAGAAGAAAGATAAAACTTATTATCTAGAGTATGTTAAGGAGTGAATCTTCCTGACCCATGTCACCTAATATTGTCAACTATTGATCACATTTATCCCATGGAGTACTCTAACATGGTAGTCCCTATCAATTAACATAGCTCAAGCAAACAGTAGCCGGCTGTATAGTGTCATTACCTGTTCTAGCCTCAGATTTAGTTATTTTCTATCCATTCTTAAACACCCAGTAATATGCCTAAAGATAAATAGTGGTCGGGTATACGTCGTAACACAAGGCCAACTACAACCTCAGTCGATAAATATTCACAACTTAATCAACTGACTTGGCATCTTTGTCCAGTATCCTATGTCTAACGAATATAAAGTCTGTGCAGATGTGAAGATGATTTGATACTGTCGTATGAAAATCGTAATTGAACAATTTACATTTAACGACATAATGAATGTGAAGTTCGCGTATCTAACTTTTAAGTGTACAAACAAAATATATCGCTCGAATCTTGTTTTTATTCCATAATGCTAAATAATTTGTAACTGTTATTCAACGAATTAGTTATCATTCTTATGAAATACATATCTTCTAGGATATATTGGGTTAGTGGAGATAGTTAGGAATATTTTCGGATTCGCCTAGATCTCCTGTTAGTTATGACTCGTGTAATAAGGTGTACATGAAACAATGAAAAACTTGATTCAGCGTTCCACATCCAGAAATGTAACTGACAACTGCATATTCTCAGATGCTACGATTGCACTATTCAGAACTAGACAAATGTGCTATTGTCTTCTACTCAGTGGTTAATCAACAATGGAATCTATTTATTTTCATCAAAAGAAAAATGAAACGTTATCCATTTACTTTGATAGAATTGTCTGATGACTGATACTGAAAAATAGAAATGAAGTGAAAATTCAGAATGCGAGTAAATGATGATAGAAATTCTCTTTGAGAACACTGATAATTCCTCACTTCATAAACTGTAAGATGAGGGGTTGTTGATCAACCTGTAACTAAATGATAGAAAGAACAGTTTGTTCACTAGTAAAACAGTTCCTTCCTAAACCATTGTACATAAATATTACATTAGTTGTTCCCATTAAGTTATTAGGTACACAGACATAGTAAAGAAATTTCACTTCAACTAGCTCCTCATCATATGTCAGCATATTTGCACAAGACGTCGATAGCCAATATTAAGTGGCAAGTAACTTATCTGAATCGTTATAAGATATAACACAAAAAGGTCTAATTAAGTGAAAATATCACAAAACGAAACTGATGGAAGTGAAAATTCTATCATTGGACACCGTCTGGTTCATATGTGACGGTGGTTAAACGTTTGATGTGTGACCAGAAAACTCTGCGTTTGATTCCTGATAGAATCCAAGGTACATGCTACTAAGTAATTCCATACTAGAATGGAACAGCTGTCTAGTGCTCACCGGTTTTTAATGATACGTAATCTATAATGAGGACAAATAAACAGGATTAGTTAATTGTCTCGTATATTTATCAAACAATAGAATGTAAAATCAATGTTTTATTTTAGAAACTAGTTAGTTACTCGATTCAGTTATGTCACAACAGCAAGAAGAGTTATGTTTGAGAACATATACAATGAATATCAGAAATAATTGCTAACAATAGATTGGATTGAAAATAGGAACAGAGTAAAGATTAAGGAAAGAGTGAAACGCTCAAAATTAGTTTGATGACCATGGTAAAGCAAGTGAGCATGCAAATGATGCGTGAATGCACTGAATGGGTTTGTTAAACTGTATAGCTATTGCCACTGATGAGTGCAGAAGGTGACATCTGGAGACAAAGACTAAATCCACCATTAATGATGAATCAATGTCAACTTGGCCGGTTTTGTAAAAAGTAACTGTTTAAGGGTGGAGTTTCTTATTGCTCTAAATTATCCTTTGTTAAACCTCGATGGATAATGTTCCAAAGTACGATTATGGATATGCCTCCTAGTATGCTCAAGAAAAGCGGCTTCACACTGAAAAATATACAGTGAAGTAATAGACTATGATAGTTTATCTTCATTTCGTAATATCACCATGGGTTAAGTGTAAAACAAACGAACCAATCTAGGGGCATCGAATGTTCATAGTAGTGCATTATTTAATCATTTTGTCACAATTTCGCTAACATCATTTATAACCTAAAACTTCAAGAACAGAAGTTTATTCGATGCGGTTAATGGATTTACTTTCGATTTACCTGTTAATATATGTTTTTCAAGGTACTTTGATGGCTATCCACTTTTAACGAAATAAGTCCCTATTCAACGGCGTCTTCAGAGTAAGTGATTTTGCTTCCATCGGCCAAATATTCAACTAAATTTCTTCTATACTGTAACAGAATGGTTCAATACCAATCTGTGATAAAAACAAATAGTTAAAATTTATACTTCTCTGCATATGACCACTTCAATTCAGTTGCAGTGATTACCTTATTAGCGACTAACTTCATCATGTTCTTGGAGTTCAGGTGAGAAGTTGTAAATGGTGAAGCTCAGACTTGTTTCGAGTGAGATAGTTATCACTAATAGTTATGGCTGATAGTCACACTATATCAACAATTGATTAAAGTTGGATTCCTACCATTGGACAACGGCTAACCCAGTAGTGAAGATGGTTAAACGTTTTCTATAAGAGGTAAAAGATCTAGGGTTAAATCCCCGACGGAATCCATGGTGCCCACTGTTGTTTTGTCCCTTTTTTGAGTTATGTTTTACAGTTATAATGATAAGTGACTTACCACTAATTGATGGGCACTGATTACGTAATAACATGTAAAACTATATGAATTCATGTCAAGTCATGATGTGGAGTTAAGGTGACAAAACATTTCTTCATTCTATTCATACAACACAAATTAATGCCAGTTGTTTTATTTTATTCCTCTATTCCTAATGGCTTCCTTCTATATCTTCTTTTTTAGAATGTAAACAACGTAAAGAGGAATTTCCCTTATCATGGATTCCAATCAGTTGGTTAGCATACAGACCAACATTAAATTGTCCAGTAATATTTATACTATCCACTACAAGTAGTCCTAATGAAGTAGCTTATTTCAATAAAATTCTTCAGAATAAAATACATCAATTCATTAAACATGATAAGAATAATGATGTCGATAATGATGATGATGGCCATGTTGTTAAGGATGTTGGCAATTATCATCGAATTCATTTAACTCAACTTGATGTTATTAACATAGAGAAATGTATTCAATCATGGTTACCATTAGATGATCAATTCACTGACATCACCATCACCACCACCGTTGACATCAACAACAACAACAGCAACTATATGCATATTATGTCACTAATTAAAACAATCAATAATGTTGTACCATTACAACCGTTTCAATTAAAACTGATTGTTTATTTATTAAAAATTAATAATAATAATAATAATAATAATAATAATGAATTGATTGACAATTTATTCACATCATTAAATCATCATGATCATCATCATCATTTAACAATTTATCAATTATATACAATTTTATTAAAATATCTTAATAAATTTTATGGTTTCCAACGTGTACAATTTATGCTTGGACATTTAACATTAACAAGATGGGGATTAAATATTGATGATTTAATTCATTTCTATTGGTTACATTTACCATATACAATTAATCAATTCAATAATAAATCAATAAAAAATCAATATCATCGATATTCAATATCAATAATAATCAATAAAGAATTTTATATTAATAATAAAATAGAACATGCTAATATCACATATAATTGGTTATTACATATAATACATGAAATATTATTACCATTAGGTATAGTTTATGAGAGAAGATGCCCACCATATGGATGTTATCAATTGTACTACATGGGTCAACAATCATTAAGTTATTGGATAGAACAAATAAATTTACAAGAAAATATAAAAAATGTCTATTGTACATTGCAAATGAATACATTTTATAATCAACATAAAATGATATCATTATTGCATAATACAACAACACAATTACAAGATAATCATTTAAAATATGCAATCCATTGGAGATGGTTACATGAAGTACCATATCATTTATGCAAATTGTATAGAATGACTCAATTGAAAACAATGTGTTTTTTTAATGCAATTTGGTTAAATTATAAATTACAATTGAATGTTACTACAGATTACACTGTATCCACATTACAGAATATTCTCGATGAATTTATATTCTATTTAGCATTAATGTCTAATAATTCTAATCATTCAATACAAAAGAATATTAGTAATGATCATGATGATGATGATGATGATGATGTAATCCATTCTGATGTGTTTATTCAACAGGTAATAAAGTATTTACATCATAATCCTGATATTATCATTATAGTGAGTCGATTAATTCAATGGAGACGTCAATTAAGTACTAATCCATATCTATTAAATAGTATACTTATGCATAGTATACAAGAATTACATAATACTCATTTAATAAATGATAATGATGATCATAATAATGATAATATGCAATCGAATGAAATCATTATACAAAAATCATTGAATACATTAATGAATACTATACAACGATATAATACATTGCATAATATTAATATACCATATTTAATTAATTTTAATATATTCACTAAATTATGTAATAATCAACAGATTATGCATAATTTAACGTGTAATTCATCTAATGACATGATAATACCAACAATCCAATTGACTTCACCTAGAAAACATATTCAATTGAATGCAATTGCTTATTCTAATTCAAAGGAATATTTAGCTATAAGTACAAAAGATGTCATCTATTTAATAACAACATTAGAAATATGGAAGTTATCAATGAATTGTCGATTAATCAGTATTATATTATCATGTAATAATATGCAAATAATTAATGAATTAATATGGATTACAAATGATCAAGCTATTCTAGGCATTGAAACACCTAGTCAACGTATATACATTTGGCCAATTCACTTAAATAATTCTACTTCATTCACATCATCTAATCATGATAATAATCATGGTGACTATTATCTTCTAGCAAATGATACTAATTCGTATAATAATGAAATATCTACAGTAAAAGATAATTGTACTGTACATATCGCTGAAACTGATCATCAAGGCATAGCATATATTACAATATTACAACAAGGTATATGTAAATTATCGATATGGTTATGGAAAAACTATGCATTACATCAATTAATTGAATCAATTAATTTACTTGATTTACCACAAAATACACTACATACTACTGATAGATTACAATATAAAATATTACGTTCAATGAGTTTACCTAATTCAATTAAATCTAATACAGAATTATTGCTTAGTTCACATACTACTAAAAATAGTAGTCTATTACAAATAATTTGTGGTGTACGAAATGATTCACAAGCGATAATGTTTAGTATCCAATTGAATAATAATGATTATCATATTGATTTTAATCAATTAATTAAACAAACTTATTTAAAATGTCCAAATCATGGTACACGTCTATTAGGCATTAATAGTGATCGTATGAAATGGATTATTCTAGCAAGTAGATCACCATCATTAAATATTTTATTCAATGAAAATGTTCTCGGTTGTATTGATTTATTTGATGAAGTAAATGGTAATTTTATTCAACGTATTGAATCCACATCATTTGATGTATTCACATCAATGGAATCATTTACAAGAAGATTTAATCTATTAACTTATTCATCTTTGCCAAAATTATACATTTATAATGATACATTCATCAATGGTCAATTGATTACAATAATACAAAATTATTCAAAACATGAAAGACATAAATTCTATTCATCACAATATGATATTACTAATGAAAATATAAGTAGTATGGAAATTGTTCTATGGGATATTAATAAATTAACATCAAATCTTATAAAACCAGAACAATTAATGCCATATTTAGTGCATAATCAATGTACATTTATTGCACCATATACTGTTTCAATAAGAAATTTAAATCAATTAAGTATGGTGAAGCCTATATATGAAGAAGTTGGTTATTGTGTATACAATTGTAATCCAATGAAAGCATTAACAATGAATTCAAGTTTATCTATGCCAGTTAAACAAATGAATACAACATACAAGATTATCAGTTCACTTTATATGATGGAGGTGACATTTGATTGTATTAGTTTTATTTGTTATAATTCATTAGACAATGAAATATGTGTAGGGTTAATGTATCAAGGGATACAGGATTCAATTGATGGCTGGTCAATAGAATATCTTCTTGTTAAACCTTACAATAAAGAAACATGGAATAATAAAGATCAATTTATATTTGATGGACGCATATTGATTACACTTGAGAAATTAGAATACTCTGTAGTAGTTGAAGACTGTAGGTAAGTAAATAAAAATGTCTAACTAATTCAGTTGTTTGTATTCGTCAAAGAAATCACTGGAAACTAGGGAGCAATGGATAACCATTTAGTCTTACTACGACAGTCCTTAGCAGTACACACCTCTTTGTTGGCTAAGAGGACAAAATCCAGGGCCTTCAGGCTGACAAAATTTTAACCCTTTGCATCACTGAACCGACGTTCAAAGGTAAGACTCCCACTTCCACTGACTTGATAAATACAAACTACTAAACTGAATACCTATCTCCACCAAACCATTTCAAACCAATTACTAGCTTATTCGCTTATTATTTTGGAAAAACGAATATCGGGTATAAAAGTTATCCCAAGTCAATGTTCTAAGGTCTAAGAAGAAATTGTTATTGAAGAAATTCAACAAATACTTACCTGCACAAAACCGCCTCAAATCACTAACAATAATTACTTCACCAGTGACTAATTTCACAATGTTCCTGAAGTTGTAGTGAGAGATGGTGAGTACTGAACTCATACTTGTCGAAAATGAAATAGTTATCACCAATCGTGATGGATGATAATCGAGCCTTACCACAAATTGATGAAAGTGAGAATTCTACGATTAGACGCCATTTGTCTAGTAGTGAAGATGGTTAAGCATTCACCTCCACACTTGAATGTCCTATGTTTGGCTCTCTAACAGGAATCAAGACTGCTCACTTTTGAGGGGCCTCATATTAAGACAAAATAGCTGTCCACTGCTCCATAGTTCTCAGTGGTACCCACCTAACATCGTTCCATGACCAATACAAACAATGCTTATTTCCACAAGACTACTTCGATTCAAATACAGTGTAAGTTAAAGATTTAAATGAAATCTTTAATAAAAATTATCGTCTTACGGACAGAAGTGTTACTGGAAGTAGTGAGTACAATACAGTAAACGTTGAAGATGCCGTCGATAACCTCATTCAATAAATTACACTACTCAGGAAATATTTAGTCTTGATTAAGTTTATATCCTTCTAAGGATTATGTCATGAATGAATCTCATAAACAATAAATTCACTATAAGAAGTCTATTGCATTATGAAAATAGTTTAATGATGATAATTTCTTTTCAAATTTATTCATTCGCATATCTCCGGGCTCACAAAATACTTTTAGTTTTGGTTATGCTGTATTCTCTGAGCTGGATGCTTTAATTGCAGAGCTTTCATTATCATCCTGGACGACTTCATTGGCACACACTTATGATAGAATTGGGCTATGTGATTCTCGCCACTAATGACTAGCATTATGTTTTACCGACTTTTAATCTGATTAGCTGTTGGTGATACTTCTCCTGTCATTTTTCCTACATTCATTCTGATTTCCCTTCATCTTGACCTAATTCAAAGTATCCTAGTTGTTTGTTAGTTCTCTAATTGGTTGGTAAACTACATCTATCTTAAAGTGTTTATTGATTTCGTATTGATCTGTATACCAGACTACTAGAAATTTTCTGATTTTCTTTTGTGTTCTCGCTATGTTAAATCATCACATCTTCCTAGTTAAGCTTGTGTCCATAATTGCCTGTATACAATGATTTTTGAGAAGATTATGTTCTGCCATATGACGGTTAACTGATGTCCATGTAAGTAGAGAGAAAAAGGTCAGAAGCTTTATCCGATGTAATGTTCATTACAGTTGGTCTAATTTATTTTCTAAATAATGTTCAGTTTGTCCCTTGATTGTTATTCTGTCCTTTGGTTTGCATCAAATTGACTGTAAGGAATTTTCTAGTTTGTGTGGGATATTCATTCCTAACGGACTGCAGTTGTAATTTCAGACATGTCTTTCAAATATGGTATGCTACAGTGTGGAATAGGAGTTTGCACACAGTTGATTTTGTGAGTTATTGGATTGTTGTTACTATAATTAAGAATTCATTCTGTGCAAATTTGTTTCAAGTACACTTGGACCTCTAGTTTTCATGAGTTAGTTTTAACGATCAGTATATCTGTCTATAACAGTCTACAATTTGGCTCGTTCTCCTTTTTTAATTTAGAACTAATCTTAGTGATAATCGAATTGTATCAATAACGAGTACTGTATCTCCATGTTGTCCAGCTGAATTACATGTCATTCTTGTTAGTACTTATCAGAACAAACATATTTGATATTTTCCATGAAATGATGTAATTTTACAATTTGATTTACTTTATGTTAGTTCATAAGTGACTACGTAAAAATCCGTTTTTTTAATTCTGAATTGTAATCATCAGTTCGATTACGTCATCCAGCGAATAAGCATCATTCATATAATTCAATTCATAGTTAACAAAATATCTTAATTGAATAATTGAATTCTTTATTAGAGTGTATTCAGATCTTCCTGTTAATTTGTCACAGACTGAAATAGATCAGTGTCTGTTGCCAGATGTATATCTTGAGTGGATCACCTCGATATAGCAATAGTTTATAAATGTTGTTTGAATTAGATTGTGGCTGGACATTTTTTCTTTCTCTTTCAAGCATAACTATACTGAAATTGTACTGTAATGAAACAGGGAAGTCTAAATCACTTGGTTCATTGAACTCGATAAGTTCAGATTTCAAAGGAAAATTCAACGTACTGAATCATTTGTAATGTAATCTGGTTATTCCCGACCGTGCTGCTACCTTGACGTGGTGGTCGGGCTTGCCTATCGTGATGACTCAATCGGGCTATACTGGCTGGGACAATCGTTCCTCTAGGTCCTACCACGCCAGGCAGGTCGATTGAAGAGCGGTGAGACCAAAAGCAGCAAATATAAGGTCCGAGGACGAAGTCGTATTGTCGGCTGTACAGAGGTGTGACGGCAGTAAGGTGTTTTCTTCGGACAACCAGCATAGCAGCGATGCTGCCTTCCCACAAAGGAAGGGCGGGGTTAGAAAAGGTCGACCCTAAAAATGCACACCTCACCTTACTCCACGGATTTCCGTCTCCGGCAATAAGGCCTCAACAAGTACGGAGCTATAACAACAACGAAAACCTCTCTCAAAAAGGCCGTGTGTGACCGGCCTCAAGCAGTTGTTCCTTCGGCACTGCCGTCACGCTCCTAGGTCTTTCAGACCAACCCTAACACATTTTGCTTTTCAGGTACATCAAGAAGAAACCTTCCACAGCGTAGGCAACTGGGAAGGGATAACCGCCTTCATACCGCTAACAACACGCAAGATCAATCTGGTTATTACATTTCAATTCTTTTCTTAATTAATTGAAGTTTAATTACCTACTAATTACTTCATACAACTGAACTCTCTATTCATCTTAGAAAAACCTACATCATTAAACCTGTTTTCAATGGATCTCCTAAGTGATCTTCATTAGCTTCATCCACGAGTTACAGTGTAATCTAAACTCATGAAATCTTTAATAAATGATGTAATATTTATTGAAATATAGTTGTAATTCAATACTATTATTCATTAATTGTAGAGAAGTTTATCAAAGAATGAGCATTTATACTGTTGTATACAATTCAACTAATAAATTCACTCTTAATCATCTAAGACATCTCACTGATGTTTTCATTATACCTAATAATCTCTTTGAATATTCAATACTTCATTCAATTGATCCAGATGGTACCTCTTATCTTATTGGTTTAAATGAGACAAGATCACATTTTGTTGCGTATAATTTAATGAATGGACAAGTAATGTGGAGATTGAAACCAGATTTCACCATCTATCCAGAGTATAATCGTCATACTGAATCGAATGAATTAAGCATTTTACAAAAAACCAATTTAAATAAGAATAATAATACAATAGAGAAATTCTTATTCAGTGGAAATCAAAGTATCATGATTGTCAGTTATGGATCAGAATGTGTTTGTGTATTCCTTCTAAGTAAATTACAACATGTTGGCAATTTAAATGAAGCTTATGCTATGAATAATCAAATGTCTCAAAGTAAACTGCAAAAATCTTCATCATCATCATCTTCTTCTTCAACAGTATCATTAAATGCACCGAATCTAACAGTTTCTGCTCTCTCTTACGATGGTTATTGGTTAGTTCATTCAGAATTTAGTCAAGAAGATCAATGTCCTTGTTTAACAGTTTGGTCATTAATTAATTTTCATGAAAATAAACCAATCAATCATGAATATTCTATTCAATGGAATCGTAAACGTTTATTGCATCAATCAGATTTAATTCAAGTTGAAATAAGTGGAATGAATTGTGTTATTGTTGGTGCACGTCTTAACTATGGTATACTTTGTTGGTTACCATGTCAACATAATAAATCAATACATTTACCAAATAGTGAACGATTAAATTTTTCATTTGATTATCCACCAATTTTACATATTTCAATGAATAGTAATAAAATTTTGTCAGTTAGTGGTTGTATAAAACGTACAGAAATAACAATTTGGCAAATGAATTTAAGTAATTCAACTGTATCTCTTATTGGAAATGTTTGTTGTTTAGATGATATACATGAATTACAATTAACAAAACAACAACAATTGATTAGTTTATTAACAACAAATTCAAGTAAACCTTTACTAATTGATCCACATTGGATACATAACTCACAACAAATGGATGAATCAATTACATTAGATCTATAATATACATATAACACAAGAATTCTCTTATGATTTGATTGAATTCACTTTAGAATTAATATCAAAGATAAACTATAACATGTATTGTATAACTAATTAGAATGTATTTGCAACTTCATGTTAATTTATCATGTATTCATCTTGAACACAGTGCCTCAATATAGAGATATTTGGATTTTGACTTTAAGCGGAATCCAGGAGGCGCATTTAGTGAATGCGGTAGTGTCTAGCACTAAACAAACTGGGCTCGAGTCCCAGTGTGAGCATCAACACTAGGATACAGGTGCATTCAGCTGACAAGTCCTAAATAGGACGAAACAGGTGTCCTAGATTCCGTTTACCGGTTCCAATCACACTCAAACAGTACTGCATAACTGTTTTACCCTATTATAGACTCCTTAAGAATTGGTAACTATGATTCTAACAGAGATCAAACTACGGATTGTTATGACTCACGTTCACATTTTCTCAGTTCACAATGTGGAACATTAAACTTATTGGTGTTCACTGCATAATAGTCGTATACTAAAATGAATCAGATATTCTGTAATCCATAGTTTCAAAATGTTTGTATTTACTAGTTGATGTTGCTAAGGGTTGAATAATACCTATTTTTACTTATACATCCTGTTTAAATTGCTCTGATAAAGCGTTGATTCGTATATATGATTAAAGTTGAATAAGACATCCGGAATTCAACTTACCGACTACTATCAAACTTTAATCGAAAACGATTGGACAGAGTGACTATAGCCGAGATTGACAATAACCTTCTATACTTTCTTCGATAGTAAATTCTTTTCTAATCAAAATTACCTTATAAGTGAAAGTAAGTCACAATGATTAATAGTACATCAGAATTGTTAATGTATACTGAGTAACTTACCATCTTATGAGTTATACTTGGTTACTACTAATGTGAGATATCATTCTCACAAATTTCGTTTCTGGTGTAAATTCGTTCAGCCTTTGATACTAAGGAATTTATTAGGTTTCGATTTATGTTTGGCAGTGGCCAACTTTAGAATCTCATAGCCAGTCTGCTATTGCCCCCTAATCTTTTTTAATGAGCTGTATATTCTGACCAAGACAATGAGAATCAATATTCTAAACTCACTACAGACTCCAGTGTATTTACATCGACTGTTGGGCAGAGTATCGAAATCATGTAGGATTTTACTAAGTTTTCTATTTTCGTTAAAAATAATAAAAATGATAATCATATATTTCTTTCAGAAATGAAATCGGTCAATTGTTTGTCAAAGAGTAATACTCTTTAAACTACACATGAGATATTCCGTAGAAAGATGATTCAATACAACATCGTCCATTCATCGATGGAAGTCATAGTTAAGTGTGATCTGTATATTGAGCATATGTTAGAAGCAAAATTGTTTAAGACAATATTTTGGAAAACTGCTGTCGATGTCGTTATTTGTATTAGTCACTACAGAAGTTAATTGTCTATTGACAAAAACTATCATAAAGACAAACAACACTTAATGAATTTCTAAATGACATGACACGATTGCAAATATAAATATAAATATGACTGTATTACCCTGGTAAATGATATCGTAGACGTGAAAATGCACTTCGCTGACATGATTTAACGAATCAGTGACTATATCTCAATTCAATATCATGAAACTAGTGGATTACCACTAAAGAATTATATTCGAGTAAACCTACCAACGCAATGTGGGTTTCAATAGTTAGTTGTAGATCATGCTACAAACAGAAATCGTTAGCATCTGAGACTGAAGTGACTTAATCAATCAATCAACACCTGTTACCACTCTTGGGGCATAGGCTACCGATAAGGACTCACTAACTAACTCTGTCACGAGCTTTTCTTTACGTTTCTTGACAAGAGCTATCCATTCTTTTCATACCTGTCTCCAATTTCTTGCTGTTTGTGTTTTGGTCTTGTACTTTTCCCTTGACATTACAGTTCCCATACTAGTGTCTTCCTTGTAACGCAGTATGGTGATTTTCTTCAATGTGATTCCTATTCACTTTCAACGATTTCTCCTGGTTTCTTTCTAAGCTAGGAGTTAGTTTATTCTCTATCGCAGTAGGTTGTTGCTGATGCGGCATGGTCAACGGATCCGAATTATCGCACGTAGATAGCCGTTCTTAAATAACTGTATCATCCAGATAGCATCTTTTGTATTTCGTCATAGAAATTTCAGCTCCACATAGTAGGACTGCCATGACGGATAAACTGAGTTCCAGATGTTTTTCAATAGTAGGAATGCTGTTCTTAACTTGCTAGTGTATACCTTAACATCTACATCAGTTTCCCATTGTTTATCGATGATGTTACCCGGGTATGTAATCGTTTCCATATCTTCCAAAGTTTCTACAATAAGTCAAGCGTGATTTGGTTGGAGTTCATTGTTTTGTATCGGAAAATCTTACTTTTTCCGATGTATATGTTGAAGCCAACTGATGGTTGCAGATGCTTCTAATACACTGTCCGTCTTCACCTGAACTTATTTTTGCATGTGATGTAAAAGAACTAATTCATATACGAAACCAATGTGATTACATTTGATATTTAAAAAAGTAAACAACAACCAGGCAAAGGTAAAGGGAGGGATACATTGTCCACTTTACCTTTTGTTAATCATTCGAAATTTTCTTCATGAACACATTTGTACTTGTTTTATTATAATCTGAAACATCACCACTTTAATTGATATCAACTTTATCTTTATTGTGGATTACATCTATGTGTATTGGTGCAGAGACTTTATGAAAAACTAATCGAAACGTGATTTTTTCACTCAATTGTTGCTATCGTGGAATGCCTGAATGGGATTTTTCAAGTCATTTAAAAAAATAAGTTAAAATCACTTACACTACTTACTAGTAGCTTGTATGGGAAACAATAAATATACGCATGGTGGGCTTTGTTAACCACCTAGTTAGTTATTATTACTCAGTGGTCTAATTGTCTTATGCACTACGCATGTTCTAAGGCTGGTGGATTTCAACCTATGTCATACATATATCAACCTACAAGAAGTCCCTTGACTGTCATAACAATAAATTCTTTGCACATCGCCAAATATATTCGACTTTATAGGAATAAATAAATTACTAGGTCTATATATTGGTTGAAAGCACGATAATGCTATAGGTTGCCAAGGATCTTAGAAAAATACACCCCCCTGAGTATGGATTGCGTTTCTTTTCCTCAGAACTGGTATTAGTGGGCGCTCTTCTCATCAACACTATGTATTATAGAGAACTGATCGCTTCCTTTCTCGAGGGATTTATCAGCCTTTATGGGTTGTTAACCGATGAAATATAGACAGTGATTCAATAATCTAGCCCGATTTTAACCAGTGTCATACGCCTAAGAAAGTAAAAACGTGCTTAGACAACAACTAATTTACCACAATTGTATTAGAAGTATTGAATGCTCATAGCTGATTAATGTGAATAATGTCGTTGTTGACTAATGAGATTATGAGCTTTAATCTACTGAGTTGATTGGTTGGATTATATAATCGTAACTAGCCACCACCCACTTCGACTTACAATGTTAATTAACACAAGAGTAAAGTGGGGAAATCTGTGAGTGGTCATAACCTCATTCTTTTTTTAACCGTAATACTTATTATCCGTTCAACAATATCATAGGCGTTGTTCACCCGCATTACGCATCACATCTTGTTAACTACCGCCCTCAGAGTGTTGATATCACATGTAACAATATGACAGATACATATTCAAAAAAGGGTCAGCGTCGATTATGACTGCCAGTTTCTAATAGTGCAGAAGATCGTCTTTAAAACTTTAGGTCGCATATTCGAACCGTTAATAGATATTATTATGGCCAACTGAGAACAAACAGAAAGTAAGTCGACGATTAATACAATACAATTCTGTGCAAGACATGTCGGTGATACATTAGTTGCTTGTAGATGTTACAAGCAAGCCTTTCATTTAATGAATCTTCTCAATAAGCTTAATTCAAGAATACAATGGAACACAAACGTGATAACGAATTTTGTCCTCCTTAATATCAGTAATCATCGGGATACAAACAAGTAAATTCAAATGTCTGTTAACCGAAAAGACAACTGAAGTGAGTTATATTTGAATTTACTTAGTTTTTGTTCAATAAGCCTTTAATTATCTTTAGTAAGAACGCTACTGAATAATTCACGGAAATCATATCTGATAAAGACTGAAGAGGAAGAAACTACAGTTAAAATTTATCTGAAGGATAATGGTTATTCATAAAAATGTATCAACAAGTATAAAAAAATAAGAACTAAATAGGCGGGAACACATCACAGCATAGAAGCAATCAATCTTTTCAGGACTTAAATTTAAATATGATGAAACAGCCATAAAAATTCATTTCCGACATAGCGCTGCATTAAAAAAATGTTTCAGTCTACCAAACTTTATTATTTTGAGATCCAGATGTTCTTTGGTTGTAATAAAGATGTCCTTGCATTGTCGATTCGTGCCTTCACATTCGCATCAGATTCCTCTTGTTTATCGATTATACTTCACAGGTATGCGAAAGTTCCCACATATTCCAGAGCTTGTCCGTCAAGTATAATTGGGTTATCGCTCGTTTTTTGCATCTTGCGAGCTTACTTTTACTCACGTGTGTCGACGCCTATTGTTGGCTGCACAGACTGCTACTACACTGTCCATCTTCACCTACGTTCATTGCCATGAATGAGATAAAAGCGTTAGATCATCTTCAAAGCCTAAGTCATCTAGTTACTTCCAAATTGTCCATTGTGTTATGTGTTTGCCTTGAGATGTTGCAGTTTTCATGATCCAGTCAGCCACCAGCAGAGAGAGTAAGTGTGATAGTAAACAGCCCTGTTTGACACCAGTCTTCACTTCGAATAAATTTGTAAGTTCTCCTTCATGAACGCATTTGCAGTGAAAGTCGATTGTAAGAATTTCTTATGGTATTGGCTATCTTCATGGGTACACCATACTGTCGAAGAAGACTCCATAATGCTTTTCTGTTGATGATATATTCATCACCCGTAACAAATGCAAATATGACTCACATTTATTAAATCTTCCGAACAAAACCTATCCCAGTATACAATTTACAATAGAACATGAATGCGATATAACGTTTTAACTCAACACAAACAAGCAACTTCAAAGACCTAGCTACCGAAGACACACTTGGAGTGGATTATATTTGGACTTCATTATCTTCCGTTTAATAAGCTACTGACGAGCTTTAATGAGAACATTACTTAATAATGTTAGGCAACCAATCTACTCACGACTTAAGTTCAAAGGTGATGAAATAACTAATAGAATTGTTTCGTACTAAACACTGAATAAGAAAGAACGTTACAGTCTACCAAACTTATCTCTCTTTAATAAACAAAATAGTTATTAAGACAAATAAAATAGGACAAATCCTCACCTCAAATTATCCATGCCGCCCCCCCCCGCAATTATGTTTACCAGTTTACATGTTCATGTAAAAGCATTTACATTGGAAGACCAGAATAGAAAAGGGGCTTAACGTTTGTGTTGCAGAGCACATACTAGGACATTTGAAATTAGATGATTAACGTATTCTCGATGATGCCATTGATCTTCATTCTCTTGATAGTGAACATGATAATGACATCAGAAAATCCTTCGAAATAATCAATACTAGAAAATTATCTTGTTTATTATGTTTCATTAAAGTGTTGAAATCAATCTTATGTAATCAGGGAGGCATAATTGTCAGCTTAGCATTGCTCTGGTAACTTAGGCAACACCTTAATTCATGAATTCAGTTATTAGTTATTATATGAACAATACTCAGTGTTATTCTATTAATTCATCAAACTAACAATTGTGACTACATAACTTTTGACGTCAGTTATCATTAACTAAAACACAGGTATCCATGTGTTTCGGTAATTCACCTCTATAATTCTCTAATTAGTTATTAATGTATTAGTATTCAAGTGTTGTGGATACTTGTTGTTTATAATCCTTCTCTATATAATCACTATCCTCCTTCTAATTCTGTATGAATACTTATGATATAAAGTGTGTCGAATGATAATAAATATTGTTCCAAAGTTATAAAGTAATCGAAGAGAAACTGTGAAATAGTGATGAATTCATCTCATTCTGGCACATTCATTGTCCTTTCTTTATTCAAATTTATAAATAGGACAAATTGTATAGCGTTGGTTGAGTGTTGTTTACTTTCTATTATTCAATGAGGGTAAGGGCAGACTATATGGAGATTGCCGAATATTGTGGTGATACTTCACCGATTAAACTTAGTTCGAGAGCTATTGAAAATCAGCGAGTACTGGATGTCATAAGTTGATTGAAGTCAAAAATTCAAACTAGTGGATACCAACTTAGTAAGATTGACGATTAAGCGCTGGCTGTTAGACCGGAAGACTATTTATTTGATCCATTGTTGAGTTGTGGTGGTGCGAGACTGAGAAATTAGTCCTGCACTAGAACAAAACAACTTTAAAATCCGTGACATAAAACTCTACGAAATTTCAGCTATACTACACATACTTGAATCTATGTATGTTATCTTCCGATGTTCATTAAAAATGAAATTATGTATCAGTAGATTACAATTCAGTGACCTAGGATGATTTGCTAGCCACTACCTCAGAAGATCGTAATTCCAATCTTTTGCCTGGTTGCAAAAATATACACCTCTGTGGGGTTTAATGATACTTACTCTACCTCGTATTATTTTTTAAAAGGTGTCTTAGATATTACCTGTTTATGATTAAATTCATTTTTGTTATTAATTGTTATCTATATTTCTATACGTAAGGATTGGAATCTTTCTATTGGTGGCATTATGAACTTGTAGTGATCAGTCTGTATTAGAATATATGTATTCTCAATGCAATGCACTGATATGGGGTTAGATCATGAATTTTATTATGTGTGATATGTGTTTAGAAGTGAAATCCATGACGTACGTGTTTTTCTACTTCAGAAGTCATCAGCTGAATATATCTCAATCTCAGTGTTAATTTGCATAATGGGACTAAAGCATAGCAACTTTTAATCTAAACACCAACAAATAACTCCAGATTATCATTCATGCATTCAATAAGTATGAAGTTATTTGTGCCAACAGAAACTATTGTCTATATGAAGAAACTATAAACTTCTATAAAAAAAACCATATATCTGCCTTAAAAACTAGCAAACTGTTTCAATGCTAAATTTGATTTCATAAACTGACTTGTACTTGTTATTCATTAGAAACTTGGAACAAATTGTATGTTCACAGTGAACTTCGGCACTACCTTTTGTAGTTATCAGTGGTCATCATTTAAAAACCATGTTCTTCAATTAAATTGAAACCCTAAAAATATCAAAAGTAACGTATTACAAAGAAAAATAAACACCATAATCGAAGTCAAAATAACCAGGTTGTACTATTATGTTCATGTGAAAAACACGTGACAATGAATGATGACGTTTCAAGGTCATTTATTTTATTACATTCAGAGTAGAAAAGTACACATGCTACGTAGGAAAAACAAAAAAGAAGATTACAAACGTAATGATAAAGAGATTCGCATAAAATGATATCAATAGAATAAACGACTTGTCAACTCGAGTGTTCCTTTCAATAAATCTTCAATGTATCTAAGATAAGCATCATTTTAAAGTGGGATAGTTATGTAACAGCTGCAGTTGAATATGTGATTGTAAAATAGTTTGTGATTGTTTACATCAAACTTTTCTTAGTTATTCAACTAAACGAAGTTATGTAGAAATAGTTGTATATATACTACAACAAGATAACTTTATCGATACTGTCATCTACTTTCACTGTTTAACAATAAAATTAGTTAAAAAATTTCAACAAATCTTCAAAAGTTATAGCTTAATGAAACAAATGGAGATAAACAACTGATATTTAGAATCTGTTTTCTCAGAGGACCGTTTTATTTATTATGGGTGTATGTAAACTGAACGTTTTATTTATATCACTATTATGCTTCCCTCTTCCTAACCTCCAATTAAACGTACGAACTGTTGTTACATCTTTCTATATTTCGGAACGTCGAGATTCTGGAAAGTTCTCTCGATCAGTGATTGGATAGAATATCTGCGGTTCTTCAAAGGGTTCTGGAAGCTTCATTGAGGTTTTTGGGAGCCGTCCCAACATTTGTAACGGCAGTATCAGTCGATGCTCAATAAACATGCAATCAATTATAGAATTTTACAGACTTATGAATGACGTAATGAATTTCATGTTAATTGATTGGAGTTAGTCAAGAGAAATCACTTAAACTAATGCCCATACTATAACTCAATCATTGATTGAATCGTCTCAGTAATAAAGGATTAGATGAACATTACATTAATTACTACTTAATAATTAGTCAATGCAAATATCTGTCTTAGAGGAGGCTTCAAAATGTGAAGTTGAGAAATTAAGGTTTGAATCACAAAAATTTGTCGTTTCACCATGTTTCGAATTAAAATCTGGTATGAAACTTATACGAATCATAGTTTCCTGTCTAACAATCTTGATATCACTTTACAGAGAAGTTAATTTTAGCGTTAGTAAAGAAACTATATTCTCAATAGATAATAAGAATGAATGAAGTTATCACGGTTTCATTGTAACAAATTTGCATCTAACACGATGGGATTCGTGTGTTTTCATCTCATTTAAACCAAAAATACTAAATATATTAATATTGGTCGATTACTATGAAATGACCAATGTAATATTCATTAAATCCCTTTGTAGCGTCGATCCAATTCCATAGATCTCATTGTCGTGTGACCACTAATCTAGGGAATTCGACATCGCTGGCAATAAGCTGTGATGAAAGGTGTCATATAACAAGGATTCTAGGTTCAAGATTTCCTACTGACTATCCCACCCCACCTCCTCCATTAAATGTATTTATAGTGATATTCAACTGATGAATCTTGAATAGGAAGAAACATTCACATTGAATTCAATCATTAACTACTACTCGTAAATAAATCAAAAATAATCAACATTATCTACTTGAAATATATCAACATGAATATAACAAACAAAGTTATGCAGCTTATGTTTTGTTTAGAATGACGTATAGATGTATCCATAAATTTCATTTATTATAACTAAATAACAATATAAGTATGAATTAGATTGATAAATAGACAATAAACAATAAGATTAGATTAGATTAGATTAGTAGTAGGTACTGAAGAGAAAATGTAAAGTTTCTGCATATCATTTGACTGATTTCTTGTTTCAACTGTCTATCCAGTAAACAATGCTATTTGACTTATGCGTATCGTTCTTGTATTTTTGTCATGTCTTCACTGTTTCTTTCTTTCTTCTTCTTCTTCTTCTTTTATATCAACGCTAATTAGCTTAAGGTAGATTTATGAACCCAAGTATTTGTGTAATAAACAACAAGAAGAACAATGTAATCCGTTAAAAAAGATACTTATAATATGAATATGATAATAAATTATTTTATAAGTATTTCAAGAAAATATTTATGTTTGAATTGAGGTTGTAGGAACTCTACCATTGGATGCCTGATGATCCAGTAGCTCAGAGGGTTAAGCATTTGTCTTGATACCTAAAAGGAGTGAGCAAGACTGCTTGTTGGAGTCTAGGATGCTTACAATTCTAGGGCCACAAACGAAGAGAAAACAATTATCCAGTTCTCCCTAGTTTCAGTGATACCCAACCAACATCAATCAGTAACAAATGCAAATAACTAAATTTAAATATATTTGTTTATTTACAAAATGATCTACAAGATCTGTGATTGAGATAAATGGGTTTTTGATAAAAATTGGGTTCTCTTAGCTGGATGAAACTTAACCGAAATTTTGCCATTGATCTGATTACATGTATTAATAACGCTTGGTTTACATAGAAGTACATACATGTTTGATTAAATTCCACAAGTATTTAATCGGTTTGTGTCTGTCGAACCTGTCTTGGATGAGTTATCTTCATTAATCCCATTACCGTAGTGTATAATATTGATAGACTGACCACTGAAATAAGCACTAAATATACACAATAACTAAAGTGTACTTAATAATTGGTGTAGAAGTTCTTTAGCTGTGATCGTTTTGTTTATGATAATCCTGAATTCTTTCAACTACAGAGGTTCGATTACCAAGCTTTAGAAATCGGTCTAATCAACTGCGTTGTATGTGCAGAAATCAAGTAAAAATAAGTATTTTTGATTACTTTTCATATGTATTTAGTTTAATCAGATAAATTTGCTATCAGCAAATTTATCTACATTGATCTGTCGTTAGAGGTCATATGAATAAACGTAATCAGAAAGGATATGATGCACGATGATAATATGACCTATGAAAACAACCATTTAGAAACAAGAGCATTAGAATGACTTAATTTAATAATTGAAGAATAATCGAAATGCTCACTTCCGCTTGAAGTAGCCACTTGAGCTACAATCCTGCAGAACGATAATAAATGCCTCTCAGTTAAGCTCAAATCAATTGACAGAAAACTGTGTCTTCAGTACAGTGTATTCTTTACAAAATACACAAAAGTATCACATTTCCCTTTACACAGATGAAGTCGTTGCAAAAGAACAATAGTCTAACGATTGTGAAATGTTTTCAAGTGTACGAATGATTTGATCGCATGAATTAGAATAGAACGCCATGATATTTTATCTGAACTATGACGATTGTTATATCCTATTAAGCATTGACTTAAGGTATAAGTTTGAACTAGTGGATCCTAATTCATGAGTGTATTCTGTAAAGTACGAAGGTACTGTTTTTAAGTACTTATTATAAATAAATTCACGATTTGGTGATTAAAGATTGTCAGCAGAAAGCTCTGATATAACCTGAATTTCGTGTAACTTGACATAGATATATAAGATATACCCACAATGTTGAATGAAACAATACTGCCTATGGAATTCAAACACATCTCATCTAAGATTATAGTCTAAGATTTTACAGTTGAGTGATTCAGATTTACACTACATTTCTGTGAGACTGAAGACAGATTTGTAATTAATATCATGTAATCATATTCTAACTAGTAGGCTCCCTGACATTCTACGTAGTATAAGCGGCAGGTAGAGTTCTATTAGACCGCAATTATCCACATATGGGATTCCGAGCTATAACCTTTACTAGACTTGTATTTTTTAATCTACTCTATCCGATTGTTCTGAGTTAACTTGATTATAAGATCTTAAAATGAAATTTCTAATGAAAAGTACACTCTAATGTACAACATTCACGTACTGCATAAAGAGAAATGTAACTGAAAAAAATGAATGTAATTCACTTATCGAGTTGTGGATAACCTATGAGATTAAAAGATTTTTGGTAAACGTGTCTTACTTCCGCTAAATTTATTATTTTTGTTCACCGAGAAGTGATTTTTCTTAAAGGTGAGTTATGGTTTGCAGTGAAATCCACGTAAGGCATTTCATCCGGTTTGTGGCTTGTCATCTTAATTTAACACCTATACATTGGTGTTGATTTGTTATATCCGGATTCGAACGCAGTCTACTACATTACGGTATCATTTAGTTTTTTATTGAGCTAATGAATCAAAACAACCACTCATTTACACAATGGATACAAACTCTTGTGAATCTTCTATCAACTTCTCATATTCTTTTTTCATCTTCAATTTAATCATATTGATGATAATCTATTAAAAAGTAGTATTTGTTTTAATGATAATAATTAATCCATGTGTTCATAAAAACATGAAATGTACATACATACATACATACATACATACATACATACATACATACATACATACATACATACATACATACATACATACATACATACATACATACATACATACATACATACATACATACATACATACATACATACATACATACATACATACATACATACATACATACATACATACATACATACATACATACATACATACATACATACATACATACATACATACATACATACATACATACATACATACATACATACATACATACATACATACATACATACATACATACATACATACATACATACATACATACATACATACATACATACATACATACATACATACATACATACATACATACATACATACATACATACATACATACATACATACATACATACATACATACATACATACATACATACATACATACATACATACATACATACATACATACATACATACATACATACATACATACATACATACATACATACATACATACATACATACATACATACATACATACATACATACATACATACATACATACATACATACATACATACATACATACATACATACATACATACATACATACATACATACATACATACATACATACATACATACATACATACATACATACATACATACATACATACATACATACATACATACATACATACATACATACATACATACATACATACATACATACATACATACATACATACATACATACATACATACATACATACATACATACATACATACATACATACATACATACATACATACATACATACATACATACATACATACATACATACATACATACATACATACATACATACATACATACATACATACATACATACATACATACATACATACATACATACATACATACATACATACATACATACATACATACATACATACATACATACATACATACATACATACATACATACATACATACATACATACATACATACATACATACATACATACATGTATATGTAGTTCACCTTTGGTTTTGTTCATTTGTAACTGAGTTCATGTGAATTCTATCCATTTCGAATAATCTATGCCTAATAACTTCAATGAGATTTATATACGTTTATAGTTTATACATTGAATATACACAGAATACACAGAATATACTACAGTCTACATGCAATTTAAGGTATACAATTCAAAATTTTAATATTTAATATGATGAATTAAGCATCTGTTAATAAAGTAAATAAGTAGTATAATAAATTAGTTAGAAATATGTTGAATTGATTTAACATGTAAGTAAAAAACCAACATCATTTCAATGTTTACCAATTAGATTTAAGGAGAATGTAGTAAAACAAAACAATAAAGATCTTATCGTATTCATGTACTCTTTTGTATGGAGACATTAGTAAAACTAAACTGAAAAGTTAAAAAAAATAAACTTAACATTCAATGATTTCAGCATTCTATAAGAAACGCTGATAGACCAAAGTTTATTTCTAGTTGACACTTGTTAACAAATAATACTTCCTACTGGACTCGAACTCAAACTAGTCACATTTACAGTATGATTAATCTCTTGTAGAAATTAAAAAGTTACATTGATTTATAAATAAACAATGACTATTGTTTTGTTTGTCTAATCCTTAATACATTTTAATAATGAATATTAACTACTAATAAACCTTGTTGAAGTTGGATTGTGACTGGCAAGTGGAATCCAGGACGCGCGTTTCGTCCTATTTGGGAATCATCGGCTGGTTGAAGTATGGTTTCTTGAAGTATATTTCCAACAGCATATAAAACATAGCATCAAATCATTTAAACGACTAACCACATTATCGATGGATAGACAATATACAGTCAATACACAGAAAAATACCTAACCATGACATTCATCACCATTTATTCATCAATTAGTATTAGTTAGAATTATAAATTGACATCGGTTGGGGGTGGGGGGAGAACGAAACACCAAATTCTTCGGTTATGCTAGTTTAATATCTTACGTAACTTCTCAACATAGATTCTACTCTATAATGACTTGACAATATTGTTATCTTGCACTAAGCATGATATCATTATCTCATTAAGGTGATATCTAATAGTTCATATTTCAGTTCGACATTTATATAGGAGGGGATGATTGTATTAAAGCATAATAGACTCCTTACATTGAGTTGATTGTGGTCAAGCGATAGGTAGCTGCGAATCTAAGTGATTGATGTAAATATCCTCCCCTTCTCACAATAAAAGGATATCAAGAGACAAAATAACTTGTTAACAAAATATGCAGCAAAATAACACATTTAAATCACTCAAGAACTGATGAAATAGGCACCAAGTTTCTTTATTGGTCGCAATGTCACATTACGTAACACGTACATTTTCTATCACTACTGATTACTGGTTAGCTTCGTCGCAACTTGATTAGACTCCTTTAGTCAGTATTTGTCTGTAGAAATTTGGGAATCCATGAAGATGCTAATCATTATAAATCATATAATTATTGTCTACTTGAGCAGTTATACGGTTTTTCTTGTTATAACTACATTACAAACTGACTGAATATAAGTTTCATTTTATTAGTTTTACTTGTTTATATTTGTGACAGATTGATGTTGGTTAGACACTAATGAGCACTAAGAAGTACTTACGACTTGTTTTCCGTACTTTGAGGCTCCTCAGAAGTGACCACCATCAATTTTACCTGGGAGTCGAACACAAGGCCTTTAGTTTAACAGACATTTAACCCTCCGATCCGTTCGATCAGCATTCAGTGACAGAATTCACACTTCCACTAATTTCTTGTGCATCACAACCGTTATCCATTGTTATTGGGGATAACTCTCATACTCCAAACAAATCTGAACTCCATCGACCATGACTTCCTACTATAATTTCAGGAACATTCTGATGTTATTCACTTGTAAAGTAATAATTGTAAATGAAATGAGGTGGTTTTGTAGAGACAGGTACTAAGTTAGGTTGTTTATATTCGTTTGTATATGATTCCTTCGTGGAATGGAGAATGAGTTCTGCTGAGGAGTCTCATAGTAGAACTAAACACCTGTCCAGTGTTCCCTAGTTTTCATTAGTGTCAAACAAAGTATAATCTGTAACGAATACAAACAACCGAACTTAATACCTATCTTCACAAAACCACCTCAGTTTCATCTTATTAGTTCACATGTATATTGTTCTAGTCATGCAACTTGAATATAATGCGTTCATCGTTATATTCAGTGGGGAAATATAAAACCCAGATAAAATTGATGTTCAGTGCTTTTCTATGTTTAATCGTCAACAGTGAAGACCAACTTTGAAATGAACTACCTCTACAATTGTCTCAATGATATTATTCTGTACATACTTTAATTTGTAACAAATTCGTAAAAAGTAAATGTAATGAATTCAACAAAATAAATGAGGTCAATCAACTAGCAATCAACTAGTTACAAAGTACACAAATCGTATTCATAAAATGTTAATTATCACTTAGAATCTAGTTGATGTGATATCTTTAAACAACAATGAAAATGAATCATCATAAACTCTTTACTGGCATATCGACTTCTGTACTTAATATAAAGAAGGTAAGGTAGTTAGTTGGCAGATGTAGGTCATTTTTGTAGTAGTTCAGATTGAAAGAAGGGAGGAGGATTTTAGTTACATTCATTTATACAGAAATAGATTAAATCAGAAGAAATAACGAACGTATCAATGTATTGGCAGATTTCATAACGTCAAGTTTCTAGTTGGTTGTTTTTCTCTCAACTTTGTACCACCTTTCAATTGTTATTTCTGTTTTTGTATGACAGTAAAAATGCCGTTGATTAAATTGATAACTAACTGTAGTCACAGATGATCGTATAAAAGTTGAAATGTACTTTATTATTAAGGAAGATAAAAAACAACAAGGAAAATGGGATCTTTCATGAATAGGGTTAGGGTTGTCATTGTGATGTTTGTTTATACAGTTTCGTTTCGGTGAAATGCATACAAGTAAATACACAGTTACTTATATTTGTAGCTTGTTTTAAATCAGTTTCTTCTAGGGGTGAGGAGAGGATCAATATTTCAGACTTTATAAGTTTGGAGTGAATAACTTCTGTGTAATCAATGTATTGATTCCTTTGTTACATCTAGTATTATGTGAATGCTATTGGTGAAATGGTAATAATACTCGCAGTAATCATTACCATAAGTCTCTGGTTAAAGAATATGTTTGACAATTAAGTTCCGGTTTCAATGAATATTCTGATATGATATACGAAACACTTAAGGTTATAAGTGTCAACAGAATGAGTAACTAACAAAACATATTCCCTACAATTATTTGTAACCCTTATTGATGTTATTTGCTGGTTGATAATCTGCATATCAGAAAATGGAAAAAACTAACTCCTTTTGTCTGATAGTCTTGTTTTTATTTTAAATTCACTCGGAGATTTAAGTCTACAATCGTACCTTGTGTATCACGAGTGGTTCGAATTACCGGTTCTTTAACTTATGATAGTCGCTATGTGGATGAAAATTTTGCTACTTCTATGATATCTTATTTCGTCGTTGAATATATCTGATAAATGGATTGCATAATAATCTCTTCTTATATCTCCCAGAAGATGTACCAATCACCTTCATGATCACATTTATCAAGTTTTTCAACAGAACATGCCACCAATAGATCATAAACAGTTTGTGAGAAGATGTTACTATATTTTTATGTTGACAAACATAATTACTTCATTAAAGTAAAACCTGATATTTTCTGACAATTAATATACAGTTGAAAGAATCGAGAGCACATAAGTTTAACTAGGCCAGTTGTATGCATCACTGAGTCTTACATGATCATCGGTAAAAAAAGTAAGAAAATCAGGTACGTATTTTATTAAAATAAATAAGTCTTAACATTGGAATTATTGAAACTTGCAGAAATATCAGAAATCTTCCAGAAGCCTATAAAGAACTGAAGACACAATGCATCCAATCACCACTAATTAGCATAACTGTCCATAGCCCCCCCTCCGCTCCTCCCTCGCAGACTAGATGAACAAAAATAATGATCTCTGGTCTAAAGGTGGTTAAGTGTATAAATCCAACACTTAGTGGAACACTTATTGCTTCTCTTCTATAGTCTGATTCGAGACTTCGAAAGTTTTGCTTATTTCAACACAAAAGTTTGAAGTCTATAAGTTAATAAATGAAGTGCATGACTCTTATGTTACAATCATTTACGTTTTAATTGATATTCGACTAAAATTAATCAGGTGTCAACTAATTTTCTTCAAGACCATTTTCACTGCATCAACTTCTAATAATCATTCGTTAGGAATGGGCTTGTTATTATCACCAAAAAGAAACCAGTTTTCATGAATAATCGTCACTCAGTTACATTATTTCATCAATTCAAGCCAATGATCAAATATGCTACAAACATTCTGTAGTTTGATCTACATTAAACAAAGTCATTTTGTTATTTTGCTTTGTAAATATGTGACACATCATTTGTATTAATAGAAATCGACAAGAGAAGGTTTGCACCTTGAATCCAATGATTGTTGGTCAAGCGTATTATTCATGCAAACTACTGATTCGTTTATATGTAAGTCGAGTTGAACAGAATAAGTTGTATGAACCTTCGGCAAACACACCTATTCATACTCAATGTAGGCAGAATCAAGAGCTACCATATATTTCAGAATTGCCTAAGAAGCAGTGATCATCAAGAAAAAACACATTGAATGGTAAGACTAAAGAATCTAGAGATACTAAAATCAGGAAAATAGAATTCTAATTGAACTTAATTTTGAAGCTGATGATACTGTTATGTTCTCATCACTAATCGACAGTAGGTAGGGAAACTTCTTATGTATGAATTTAGGTGTATCAACCAAAGTGAACACATTACGTAGAATAAAAATTAGAGGTCAACATGTATTCTGCAAATAAAATGCTCTTCAATGTCTTCGTTTAATTGGACTGAGTACTTGTAACATTGAAACCTTAAGGCATGTAAGAGAGTGATGACACTAGGTAGACACCGGTAACTCTTCTAAAGTGTTGAATAAACAAATATGGTATATCTTCATTGTATCACCATGTCGCTTTCTAGTTCATAATCTGTTATCATACTCATTTGTAGTTACACTTTATTCTATTGCCAGACTATGTAATCACTTCGTCTCGGTCATACCGTATTTTCCTACTTTCTTGACTGATATTTCTGAAGCTTCCTCTGAAACAATCTGCTCATCTTTTGTCTTCGAGATCATGTTAATATGTTTCCGTGTTAACCATAAAATCATTTCTTTGTCAATAAGTATATTATAGAAGATATAAGTAGTAGTTAATGAAAATCAAATGAAACTGTCATGTACTTTCAAATAAATAAACGGAAACTAAACGTGTATGTCAACAGAATGTTAATTGATTCTTAGTTTCAATTGTTCTCAATTTGATATTCGTCTATGATGGAAACTTCTCGAACTTGACCAAAACGGAAACGGTATAAAGGGAGAGACAATACAAGCCATAAAGTTAATTCACGCCATGCACAAATTGAACAATCTATACAAACCACCTATCCTAAATTTAGAGTAGCCTATAGATATGAAAATAAGAAGAAGATAAGTGATGATTGAACTCTATACCAACTATGTATGTAGATTTCTATTAGCATACACATTGTTTACATGTGTTAATTATCCTAAATCTATTCTAAATATGTATCTATTTACATATAAAGAGAAGAAGAAGACGACGAAAGAAAACAAGAGATAGGCTGAATAGAAATAGAAATAGTAGTGACAGATGTTTCAATTAGTCGAAGTTCAAAGGTAATTAAATGTATGTTAAAAGATGATGGGCAGCTTTATTCTTATTCAACATCAACATAATGATTGAATAAAATATGATGACAATTACAATGGACTATTACATGAATTACATGAATTCACTTTTTAACAAGTTGATGAAATATCCTATTTCAAAGATAATGAATAATGACATAATGAAATAAGCATCAGGTGTCATTAAAATGAACACATTTTATACAATCCAATGACTGTTTTATGTGATATACTATCAATAATGAGATGTTACACATTCATCATTCAACATTGTGATTACATAACTAAAAGATAATGTCAATTGAAAAAAACAATGTGTGCTGTATAATTGATTGAAATGTTGATGACAACGACGACTATGCGAAACTATACAACGTTGAATGCTTCTCAAACTGTTCAAAGATAGATCATTACAATCTCGACATGAAATTCAGTTATGTAAATCACATAGAAATGATCGGCAGTGTAGCTTCTACTATATTTTCTGATGATATTTCTAGTCAATTCTTCACTAGTACATTCCCTAAGGCTTTCCTTGATATGATGAATCTGACTTTTATCTCTCTTACGTTATCTCAGTGACACTTAACAATCTATATTAGTAACTATATGCACTTCCATCTAACTTGTAATGACTAGATCTATTCAAAATATAAATATACTTCAGTGATAATTTGATTCAACAACATAGTTTATAATTCATTCCACTCACTATGATATACAATTCTATTAGGTTCGTCTAAATCAACTTCATACTTAGAATTTTAAGTTATTTGAAGTTGATAAAAAATTATAAAATAGAACGATGAGTTCATATTGTCCTGTTAATCTTGTTTTCCTCACGTTATTCAAATAGGCAAGTAAATCAAAATGTATGAAAATAATGAAAGTTTGTATTAAGTGCAATTGTAAATTATCAACCTGTAGTTGATCATTTCAAATGGTTCACCTACTAAACCTCTCCATTATTGTTATTGAGAACTGCGAAGTTTGGAAAGAACAATATTAAGTTCCAAACCCAGTGTAGATTTTCATATTGCCAAATGGATGAATTCAGCTCATAAGTTAAAAATAAGAAGGTACTAGTGTCCTGTATTGAATATCCACTTTAAGCTATATACTAACTTTTGTTCACTGTTTTAAACAGAGGGGATGTGTATGTGTTCTTATTGACATTGTTTGTGTTAAATTAATTTCCCTTCACATTTCCTGTCTAATGTAGACATTTAAATAATCTGAAAAAAACATTATTTTCTGCTTCGCAAATCATCTCCTTTGTATTCATTGGTTACTTAATCGCATTTTTCCCTACAAACAGTAACCATGTACCAAATTTCATTGGTTAAATGCGAAAGAATGTTTAAGAAAATAACTAAAGACACTAGCAAACATACCGATAATAATAGTGATAATAATCACTCTATTGGATATCATGTTTGACTAAATAAGAAATTAGTTAAGTTGAAATGGTTTTGTAGAGATTTGTAATTAATTTATTAGAGTTACAGATTGATCTCCTTTGGGTAGCGATGAAAACTAGAGAGCACTGAACAGATGTCTTGTCGTAGTATGGGAATCATTAGATTTTCAGTGCTTCATTGTTAACAGTGGTTCCCAGCCTACATCAAACTGTGGTGAACGTAAATAACATGAGAGCTTCATGGCAAGTAATATATCATATCGAAACGATTATTTTCACCATATTTGTGTTATTTACAGTAGTTTCGACTACTTTTATTCGTTAACTGAACAGGTGACTGTTATATGTATGAGTGAAATTTTCATTTAAGCTTTCAATACAAGTCCCTGGGATTACCCTCAAGATTATGTTATGCTTTGGTTATATAGTTAATTGTTAATTAATTCATTTGTACTAGAATATTGAACAGCTTGGCAACATGTCATAAAACCAAAGTCATCTGGTATAAACATAACAGTGTCATGCAACCCCCGATATAATAAAAGAAAAGAGAAAAATAATCAAAGTTAGGGCATTAATTGTAATTTATACTCGAATATTCAACAGTCACCCATAAATTAAACCAAAAAGCAGTAGAAAATGTATGGTGTAGTAAATGAATATTGAAAACTTCAAAATAAACTTAACGGTAAAGCACTCTCTCGACAACGACTAGCTGCCATTCATTGTCATCTACGGGGGATTTGTAAGCACTGTTTTTTCTTCAGTGTCATCACTTGTTGCCTAATACTAATATATGGTACATGAAATCTCATTACATTTTCTTCTGTATTTCTACAAAGAACATATTAGGAATAAAATGTATTGAGTAGTATGATGGTGCCAGTTGGATTCTGTAGCACACCTTCTAGTGATAATTTGTAGACATTTTAGTAAGTATAGATTAATTCTATTATGTTAGGTTTATTTCACTATATAGTCACTGGTCTATTTGACTTATTGTATTGTACACTAAATTCTGATATCAATCAACTGAGTGTAGTAAAAGAAAACACTAGTGTACCAGAAATTTTGGAGGAACCGATGTTTCCAGTGTAGATTTTCTGCCAACTATCTTTAACTAATTAAAATCGATGCTCAGAAGTGTACATGTCGATTATACAGCATAAACGCATCTTTTCTTGACATTAACCAGTAATTTACAAGTTATAGCTGTTTCACTGTAATAAAAGTATATATATGCAATTAGCTTTACAAATTACATATTCATTTTGTTATAATGTAGACCGATTAGAAATTTAAATGTTTGACAAAATATGAAATAATTTATACTATTCATTTTCTTCAATATTAGTAATTCGGAAATGTATGGTGTGTGTTTAGTTTTGCGTCATTCACCAACAGCTACATTCATCATTTATGACAGTTTTCACCGGTACTATGTTAAGACGGAGGAGGTAGGACTGTAGGGTAGTCAATAGGAAATATTGGACCTAGGTTATGTGATATTCGGTACTCGTCAGCCTGATGAACCTTTGAGGGAAATTATCCTATCCTATAGCAAACTGTAGCTGCAAAATTGTAACTTAGCCGATAGAATTCGAACAGCACTATAAGACTTAATGAACATCAAATTTTTTATTATACACTGATCAATCTGTGTGTATATCTCCGTCCTACAGAAAGTAAATTGCTGCCCGAAAAGCTTAGTGGTGACGGTTGCAAACTGTGAAACTGGGTGACTAGGGATCGGAACCCCCCCCCCAAAAAAAAAGGATAACTTCCGCCAAATATTACAAACACTTTTTGCCGACGAAAGCCAAACAGGGCGAAACCTTCCCTCCCAACACAGAATTCATATATTCTTCGTCAGAGAATAACGCTGTCGATTACTGATATAGTGGATTATTCTGACATTAACACCGTCAATTATGCATAACTCATAATTGTCTTTTAGTTGAGTAGTGATTAGAAGAGATAGTAAGGGAAATAATTCATATTGATAGAAAAGTAAGATGCTAAAATTAGAATATAAACTGATTTTCATTTTAGATCACTTCAAAACTATGCCTATATGTATTTACATAAAGTTCAAAAAGGATGGAAATGACAGAATATCGTTTACAATTGACGGACATATTTATAAATATACAAATCAACAAACACTTACGAAGATATAAGTAGACTAAATGTATTCACAATATGAATTTATTTAATAAGTTTCATCAGTACATATTTACCCTGAGGTTATTTTATATCTGTGTACACTATCCTTAACCTGAGATAAGCTGATTATCTTCATGCCTATTGAATCTCCAGTCTCCTCATTATTACGACTACCATCATTACCAATATTTCCTTAAAACTAAAGAATAAATTAAATATGCATTGAAAATACATTTACATGAGTTGAACAAATTATTCTCATCATTTTGACTGTTTCACTGGATTGTGGTCATCCGTAACGTTTTCATTGTTCAATTAGTGCATTATTTTCAGCATCCTTCCACACTAATATGCTTCAGTTTATTTAACATATGAGTACTTCATTAAAGACTTTATTTTAAATGCTTCCTGTAATCTTTTTTTGTCTTCAGACAACTTAAGCTGCATTACAGTGACATGTTCATAGAAGTGAACTATGAATAAATCAAGCTAAGTGAAATTATGTATGTAAAGAGAATTACCTTGTGGTATACCACACTCACTTATTGAATGATCATAAAAATGATCAAGAAGTGTTTCGTAAAACATACTAAGTTAATATTAGAAATATTACTGTTAGCATAGATGGAATACAGTTTCTACATAAATTGAGTTAATATCCTCAAATTGTTGGGATAGGAAATACAAATTAACTCAGTGATCTAATGAATAAGTGTATTTTGTCAGAAGTTTGATGTTTGACATTTTGAATGGTGGTCTACTAACTTTCCAAACTTCAAATGATTTTTGTAGTACTTTTATCGATGTCAATGCCAATGGAATTCCATTCAGTATTATGAACAGAATGATGTAAATTTATCTATCTCATGACTTCAATTAAATTACTCATTAAGAACAAAACCAGTCTTGAATGCAGTGGAGTTCAAAATGTAGACGTTATACTCTGAAAAAAATCAGCTGACTGTGTGGAGCAGGGAATATAACTTCGTAATTACGAAAGTGAAAAAACTAGTGCTCAGTGAACTCTAAAAACTGGAATTGTTATGGCAAGTGTTTCTGTTAAATATTTTGTACCAACGGCTTAAGCACAAATGCAAGATATCTGAGAGTCGTTCGCTTTTATAGAAAACTTTGAAAGATGCTGAGACTCTATTATCATGCCTACCATCAAGTAAATGCAGAATTGAAGACATGCAGTTCTTTTAATAATAACGTTGATGAAATATTCTAAGACGTATGAAATTAGTGTTACATAATTTAAAGACACTAATTAGAACACCTGGAGTCTTTCTGTGTGGCAAGAAGAAGTTAGCTAGTTTCCAGTAATACGACAACTTTCAGATTCTGGTAACATGGTTCGTCATAGTTCTTTTAAACTTTTCCCTTATTTCACTGTCTCATTAAACAGGAGTTGGCTGCTTTTGAGTAATATCCAAATTTTCGAATACAAATTTGATGAACACTTTGCTATCGTGATGAATGAAAACTCTACTTAGTGACCAACTGGCTATAGCACTATTACTAACTTACAATGTGACAGTATACGGTAGGTTCCAAGTCTTCACAGATGCCAGCTCTCCAATCATTGTATGCATTGACAACATGCAAATCAACACTATTTTGTGCATATTTATCCAATCCATCTATATAAAACTACGTTTTACAATGAAGTAATTTTACTCTGTCTTTACTAGATTAATGAATAGGTTTTAAATTGTTAGTGAAATTATACTTGAGCTTATTTTGACAAATATTATGAAACATCTCCCTTCAACCCTATACAATATCAAGTGGTTATCTTGTGTCAATGACTGATGATTTTGTCTTGTCAGTATTTGACACTGATGGTAACATTGAAAGTTATTTATGCAATAAATCATTACTCATAATGTCCTGATCAGGTTCTTGTCTTTTATCAAGTATCATTCATATTGATGATTCCAGTTTTCTATAATTCACGTCATTATAGATGTCAAAATGAAGGGTAAGGTTACTGGCACAAATTTTGGATAGATTATGTATGGAAGGGAGAAAATAATGAACTATAAAGAGGTGGTGTGGGATAATTTTGATAAGTAACATACATCACTGGTTATGGGGATAATTGTGTTTTGCATATTTATACATTCACTGTAAACTCTAACCTACAATGCCCATTTTCAGGTCATTTGAAAATAAATCACGTGTATTCGCCGTATATTCAATCATTTCTACTTCAAAATGTCTGCTTATGAATTAAACGAATGTAGCATACAAGCACATTTTCCATGACAGTAATAAAAACATCAATATAAGTTGAGTGGCTTGTTAGAAATAAATCAATTCTGTTATATTTTGCGCTATGAAATTATGTCAACAGATATTAGTGAACATAGAGGTACTTCCACTACATTGAACGATGATTTCAATGTCTGAAGTAAGTAATGTGAAGCATTGAATTCTGACTTGATTAGCTAAAGGTGTCCTCCATGGAATAAAACGCCGGTATTACATCGAGTATGAAACATTGAGACTATCCAATCAGAATACAAATTTCAGTGAGATCATCATGAAATTGTATTGATAACATGTCGCCTTTCTTCTGTTGTAGTTTACTGAGTACCCACAACCGTACATAGAATCGAAAGGCATGTGTTTCTGAGGAATTCTTGACTAAAACAAAACAATACTTGTCGCCACAATTTCAGCGATCCCCCCCCCAATCAATGCACACCAAAATATGTAGATATAAAGCATGGATGTACAAAATTCTTTACATTTCTAAGAAACAGGTTTCATTTATGAAATGACGATGATGAATTTCAACACAGGACAGAATTGGTTGGAGAATACTGGTGGGCGGCCTATGCTCCACTCTGGGTAACAGGTATTGATTAATTGGATATTTTTGTTGCTTTATGCTCTCTGAGTTCATTTACTGAAATGAGAAGAATTTATCATCATTGTAGACAATATCATCAGTATTAGTTGGAAATCTCACGTCCGACCAGAAATTCTATGTCAATCTCTTTCAGTGACGGTGGTTTTCGTAACTGGAGTTAGAGATAAGAAAAGAAAATGATGAACATCAACACATTACTACACAGATTAAATGCTTGATAGAATGGCTTCAATGTTTTAAGGTGTGTCCCTGGTAGAGTCATAGATAAGCGCTACTGTATGAGAATCACATTCTAATACGAAGCATCAACACAGTATTTCTTGATTTTTAACGGTTGCCTAAATCAGATCAATTCATCATGTACAATTTCAAATAGAAACTAACAATTGAAAGGAAAATAAAAGGTGCCAATAAAATGAAGAAAAGGATAATCTCATAACAAGTTCATGTTAGCTAATTAAAGTGTGTACGTATGTGTGGCTGTCTATAAACCAGTTGGTTTGTTTATTCATTTGTTTATATTTTCATTGTTACAGACACAGATACACGTGTAAAAGCTGAATACGTGTGACAGGAGTAACACAGGAGTAGATAAGTGTTAATTGAATGAAGAGATGAGCGGGGAGGGGGGAGTGAGAGGGAGGGATGTCATAGAAATGATTGGACTTTTTTTTTCCACGAACAGGTGTTTCAATTAACTTTTCAATCAAAAACTTATTATTATTATTATTATTATTATTATTATTACATGTGTTTTAATGATTATTACATCAATAAGAATCAATAATGATTAAAAGGTGGCTTAAAATAACCACATTTATATTGTAATGAAGTGAAGTTCGTTTTTTTTTCTTTTTTTGTTACATACAAACAAACATAGTTATCGATTAATGTGTAAATACATTTGTAACAAGTACATTTTGTTGATTATGTTAGTAACATAAACAGAACTAATAAAAAGATGATTGAGATGGTAGTTCCGGGGGGGGGGGTGGAGATGGTTTAAGTTTCTTTGCTATCAATGAGTTGAATGATTAAATTATGGAGCTTTCATTGGTCATTCTAAACGTTATCATCAGCATAAATTTCTGATTGATATATTCCGTCGATCTTGAATGGGATTAGTTCTTATTGTATATTGTTCTGTCACTATTTGAACATTTGTGTTGATCAAAATATATTCAAGGTCGATAGAACAAGCTGCTTAAATGTGTTCTGACGAAGTTGTTCAGAATGACGATGACAGCTCTGCAAATAAACCATCGGGCTGAAAGAGCACAGTCAAACCAAAACGATGATTTGATCATATTTGTTGATCACTTTAATGTTCATTAAGTTCTTTTATAATGATTTCATTAGATGTCAATTCACTATTTCTAAATGTACCACTAATAAAAACTGTATACTTCATTTGTAACCATGTTGATACTAACTGGATTACACTTAGAATCACTACTGTTTATCTTAGAGAAATTATTTTGAGATGTACTCTGAATGTAAAGTATAGTTTCTGTAATAAAATATATTAATATAGAGATGGTATGAAGATGAGACGTCTACCAGAAATATGAAATACTGAATGCATAGTTCTTACATAGATATTGTTCATAAACCTCCAGATCGAGTGGGATACTGCCAGTGACACTGTAAACAATCTAAAACGACCAATTCAAAAGACATTCAGCGTGATTCATTTCGGCATATGCTATTATAGTCAATCTGTTGTATCTTTCCAGGTTAAAGATAAGTTTCTAAGACTGACCAACTCAGTGTACATAAATGAATTCACTTTTCGTCGTAAAATCAGCTTATAGGTCATTTGTCGAGACCACTTGTTTACTCCATGCCTTAGTGAGAGACAGCAATAGTCAATCACACCATCGATCCTGCAACATATAAAAGACACTGGACATTTCCACAAATTCGTTTTTTGACTTATCTACAAAATTCATTCAAAAAATTAACAGATGTTCACTTAAATCTACTTTATATAGCAGAAGTCTTTATTGTCCACGATTTTAAACCTGAGGTATGTATAGAGAAACAATTCGTAGGAGCACATTTTTCGCCATGTTTTTGGCTCAGTCATTTTATGCTGTTGGTTTTTCACGTTGTCGTATGGTTATGAATATGTTTCGTTTTAGACTGCCTTACTATTATTACTTTAATCATTATCGTATTAATGGTTATTATTTACATTGCAACTTAAAGACAGGCACAATTACTCCATTCCCTCTAATGGTCACATATTTATGATCCAAACCAAATTTCTGGAAGCTAAAACGGTGTAGGCATTTAGTATTTTCAAGGAGCAGTAGTAGTAGAAGTGACGGTAGTTATTGGTATATGGATACTGTGTAACTGAACATATTTTGTTTGTTTTAAGCACGTGCTTCTCCCCCCCCCACTTATGTGCATTTTCTATTTGAAATGGAACAATATCTTTATTACCTTTCATAAATTACGTGTTGTTTTAATGTTGACCTTATTTTCTAAGTTGTTTTACTTACTTATACCTCCCTTCACTTAACTATGAAAACAGTACTCGTTATACTCGACAGTATGTGTTCGAATCTCTGCGTTAAACTATGCAAATTTACAGTAAAATTGTAGTTTATACTTGTATTTAATTTTGGAACATTCGGAATATGTGTAGCAAATAATTTTAGCAGTTATTAACTAGGATTCATACACATCTGTTACCACTCTTCTGTCAATGACATCAAACTCACCATCTCTGAATTTATTAGATGTTTTGCAAAGAGACTAAGTAAATAAGTGTAGGATAGTATGCGGACCATCATGATGATGATTTGTGAGTTCCTGAGTGAAATAGATACACGATAGTTACTGAAGATTTTGTTAAAAACTTCATGAAATGCACTCATCTGACAGGTGTAAATAACTTAACCGAAACGAATTCATAACTGGAAAGTTTGTGTTAATTAGCACTTGTTTAGAAAACTGGTGATCAGGAAGTTTGACCAGTCAACTGATTACAATTACTATTACTGTTTTTCTGTACTATATTTGATAAGTACCTAAATGGATTTTCTAAATCAATTTACACAACTTAGTAAAAGAGTTTTGAACTAAATCGTTTACTGGATTTACTGCGTTGATGATTGAAAGTAGCCGATTGAGGGTGGTGAAGTCGGTTTCGAACTAACAATGTGTTCATGTTATTTTGGTAGAATTTGTCAAGTATTATTTGTAACCTAGTCTCATACTCACCGACTCTACGATGAAGCTATTTAAGCTACCAACATGATATATGCCATCAATTCTCATTAACTAAGGTTTTAATTACCGCCGAAGAACATTCAAATATTTATTTTATTAGTAACTGAAACACGTGAGAAGATGCATTTCGTTTGATAAAATATCAAGTGACCTATAGTCTAAGCAGACAACTAGGAATACCAACATGTAGACTCGAAATTTAGTTAAGAATAAGAAGAAATGTCACTATCGTAAAGGTTAAAACGACTCGTATCCTAAACTTGAAGGCACATTTTCTCAATAGATTTATTTTATAATAGATGGAAGTCATTTGACTGTTTCCCTGTAAGATTATAAGTTGTTTGGTTTTGTTTCAGACTTCAGTAAATTTTGTTGTTCATTACCAATGATACGTCTTAAAATAAGAACAAAATATTTGTCCATTTTCCAATGATTGTTTTCTATTGTTCCAGTATTTGACATAGATCCATGACGAAAAATCATTTTAAGTGATGTGAATTCTTGTAAAATCCAAATGAAAATTGTCATACACTGACTTCTTAAATCTGTGGATTTGAACAGCTAGTAGTAATTCTTCCAATTTAAAACAAATGAACTGTTGTCGTTTTAACTGGCTATTTCGATACAGTGTAGTGTCATCAGTACCGAAGACTAGACATACATGATATAGGTCACTACTTTGTTATCAGTGAATATAGATTTGGGGAAGAGGAACAGCTCTGAATGAAACACCAGCTGTCTCATGACTGTGCACATGTGCTTTGACGAAGAATGTCAACTAACACTAAATTTCAGTTAATCAGGATTTTCTGTTAACTATCTCTAACCATCTAACATGAAAGCATAATTCAACATCTTGATAATTAGACACTTAGTAGTCATTTCTATTATCAATTCGTGATAAAAGTTAACTTCAAAATATCTAAAATACTTTATTGTCACTCCACTTTAAATGGATCAAACAATCAGTGAAGAAACATTCATGATTATGTTTTTACATCAATTTGATGCGATTAACATGACTGATGTCATACATTCACACATTTTCTAGTACAATTTTTCTGATAATTCACAAATCAATTATAGAATCTAATTAAATTTCTATATACATTCCATTAATCCACTTGAGAAAAACAAATATTTTCTCGTTGATTTTGTCACTTATGATTACGTAATCTACACGTAACCGGATTAGAGTTTAATGAAACACTGTAAATTATTGTTCCTATTTAAAATTAATTTAATATTAATTACAAGTAGTCAATATGTATAGAAGTGAATTTATCTTTCTCTCTTTGTATAAGATTATCTAAGTTTTGATAAAAGAATTATATAAGTTATAGGCTTAGATTATCATTAGTAGTAGAATGAAGAACGTGTGTTTTTGTGTTGTAAATGTGTCCAACTGATGAGTCCTGAATAAGACAAAATGCTTGTTTTTGGATTCCAGTGCTAAGTTTACTAATTATTTACAATTAATTGATAATATCAAGGCAATTTGTATGGGATTTAAATATACCAAAAAATAGTATCCACTATTAATGTTGTATATCGCCAACTGAGAAGATACAGTAGCTCACAAATAATGAGGAACTGTGTATTCAGTATTAACTTAAACAGTCAGGTAGGTAAGAATAACTTGACAATAAGTTATGTTTAGGGGAGATTTATGTGAATTTCTTTGTATCAATTCCATTGATATGTAGCATTAATTATGTAAAGTTTTATATCATAGAGTGAAAACCAAGAATTATTGACAAAGCTGTTTTATCTGCCCATGAGACTCTATATCTCACGGTGCACATCGACAACTCTACCAAAGGTCACAGTGACTACCTTCAAGTCATGGGATATAAATACAACCTCTAGGCACATGAGTTGGTATCCATTAGTCTACGCATCTAACTTCGGTCAGTTTTTAGATTTTCTAGTGCTTATTCTATTCTATAGTAAGCATCAAGATCCTAAGAAATCTATCTATAAATACGAAAGTTCACGTCATGGATACAAAATCGTAGATTATTTGAACACCGTGAATTGGCCATAATACAAAATTATCTTAACACACTATATGTCATGTTTCGATTGACTTATGACTATCAGATGACGCTCCAGAGGTCGTAACACACGTTTGCCAAATCTGTAAACGTGAATCAGAAATCCCGATATTGATCACACTTAGGTCAGTTGATATTACTCAAAGTATACACAACTGTTCTCACCTTAAGATTCACACGTTATAAAAAACTGTTACATTGAAGTGCAGTGACCGACTACAAAGGCTAGTAAACAAAAATCAACGACAACAATACAATGAAAGTCAATAGAAGGCTATCAACTAAGATGAAATAAACAGTACATAATTAAGTTTTTATTAATTTCCTAATAGATTTAGATATAATGTTCATCTTTGATAACATAGTAGTATCATGAGTTCAGTGGTTTTCTCATTATGTCTCTATTCATAACAATTTAAATATACATTAGTCTGATTAGAACGTATATACACGAATGTATAGGAATTCTATAAAGTACAACATTTTGTTATTGTCTATACCTAACCAAATTCTATGTTGACATTGAATATAAATCAATAATAACTTGATAAACATGTGGTGTCTTTGCTGTTGTTGTTGTTGTTGTTGTCGTTGTTTACTTCTAAACAGAGAGATGAAATACACATTGAATTAAAATGTAGCAAATAAATTAGATTAATTAGAAATAACTTGAATGAATGAATAGTGCTATGTGTAGTACTAATAGTTGTATGAAAAAAAATGTATCAATGAAACATACTAATGATGGTACAATTTTGGACGACTTAGAGATAAAGTTGAATGAAACTTGAAACCTATTTACATTACACACACGCATACATACACATACATAAATACACAAGTGTACTTCAATTAACACTTAATCTGGATCGGGATAAATATTATTAGCTAAAATTGTGTCAATATAACTGATACATTTTTAACTTACATTTGTTTGAAGCGTTTATTTAGAAAGATTCCCAAGAAACGGTGTGCATATTCACTTGAAATGGATGTTAGTATTTAAGTACTATATTGAAATAGAGTAATCATCGAAAATATTCCATTATTTCTGTAGTCATCAATGTGCTGATCCAATTCCGTACACTAAGTTGTAATTGAATAAATAACATCTCGTTCAACATATTTTATGCTCTTGTATGAGGAACCGACAAGACATCGTACTTGACTTAAGTTTTGTGTTAAGTGGTAACATCTTAGACTGTTAAATTGGGCAATAGGGCTTAGAACTGCACAATGACCATAAGTCCACTCAAAACTGTGCGTACAACATTTTGATAAATGCCAACAAAAATAAAATATGGGTGATTTTAGGTTTCACTTCCAGCCCCCCCTTCAATCATTATTTCTCTACATTAAACTTCCATTTCTTTTAATAATTAGATAAATGATTTTCTACGGTGGACTATCTTTGATAATTTTCTCACTATCATCGTTTCCCCACCCCTCAATATTATCACTTAGTAACATACTGTATTTTAAGTTAACCTCACATGTTACATGTCATAAAATCATATTCTGAATTATACATTTTCTGTTAACGCATAAATGATTTCTTAAAAATATGCGTATTACATAATGTTTGATTACAACCATTATTATATCATTCAGACATACTAAGTAATAAAGTCAATTAACTTGTCTTGTTCCTTAGAGTATACTAACCCGTAAGTTGACGTTAGACGTAAATCATCAAAATGACATGATTAAATTATCTGATGTAGACAGTAAGTGAACTTTTACAAAGTTAACATCAAATTATGTCTGATGCTTCATTCATAGACAATGTAACGATGATTGTTGTTGTTAGTTCAATAAGCTCGTGAACAATCAAATTATGCTAATAATCTATATCAGCATTGCAGAAAGCAAATTCAGTTTAACACAATTTGATATGGAAAATTATTAGGTTAATGTTATCTTATTTACGATATGCAGACTGGATTCGAACTTTCTGGAAGTTGTAAAGAAACTAGTGATATTATACGGTTATTTAAAACAAAGTAAGCGGAAATAGGAAAAGGTGTTACAAAAATGAATTCATTCTAAATAAATATTCATAAGCCTCCTTAACCAAACACTGATGGTGTGTTTATTAGTGACTAACTTCGAGATGAATTCCTGAATTTCTAGTGATAAGAAATAACCAGTGATGTGTTAACCACAGAGATCGCATTAGATGAAGGAATATTATATCGTAAAGCGACTGATGTTAGAAGTTTGGACTACTTAATTTGGTTAGGTTAAGTATTCTTAGAGAAACCTGTAATTTCTGCATTCCATTCTTGAACGAGCACTGTCAATGAATCCTATGCTAAGAATGAAGCAGCTTCCTATTTATTTAACGTCTGACATCATTTTATAACGAACGGTAACCTTATTCTAAACAAGTTCTCCCAAACTTCTTGGTATGATTTTTACTGAAGCTTCAGTATATGTAATGTGTTCAGAAGCAGTGTTGAACCCATTTCTCGTTTTATAAGTGACTTGTCAAATGCATGTACTAACATCCCATAGTTGATTTTCCCACCGTAACTCAAACGTAGTATATATTTCGCCAAATGTCAACAGACTATAGGCTAGGCTACTGAGTTCATATAGCTAGTTGAATGTTGAGCAGTTTGTTTTAGACATCAGTTAGAAAGAGTTTTAATTTTTAATTAATTACAGTCAGAAGTGAAATTCTAGAATCCTCTTTTGCAAAAATTTAGGTCATTTTACCTTCTATTTATCGATTACTATCCAATATACATATTGATAGTAGTTGGTAATGATTTTCCGAATTGCCAAACAGAATACTATAATTTAGTTGTCCATGCTCTTCATTGACTGTTATCGCTTGGGTTCCACCGAAAACCAGGGATTCAATAGACAACTGATTCACCCTAGTATAGAACTCCACTGCAGTGCACATTCTCGACTTCGCCAGGGAATCAACCTAAAACCATTAAGTCTCAAAGAGAAAGTGTGGCCATCTGTACCACTGGACCATTTGGCATCCAGTTCCCTCCTCCATGAATTCGGAAATTAAATCGGTGATCATCCATTGTCACTGGTACTGAGTGTTTTCTTCCTGATAAGTTGATATCCACCAGTCTAATGCTCTCTGATTTTCAGTAGTACTCAAGTAACATTAGTCTGTGATAAATGCAACCAAGTAAACCACTTACCTATCACCGCAAAAACCACATCTATTTTAAATGTTATAATGCATTAATTTTGCACGTATTTCACTTTGTTTTCTTCGTATAAAGAAAACATAATTTACAATTTAACGTTTGGTTACCTGAGTTTATTGAAGAATTTTGCACGTTCTACTACATTAACCTAATTTCATTAAAATCAACTTCGATTTTATTGTAGACTAATTGATTGACCTAGTTTCTCCTATACAATAATCCTTTTACACTTATTGATATCCATAATCAAGGATTGGCAGTATATAATACACATAAAATATTCTCTAATCTTCTGCATAATTAAGTGTACATTTCATATTCTTGTATTCATCATATTTTCGTAACATAACACGAATGTATGAGATAAAGAATGTAGTTGTGGATCAAGTTATTCATGACAATCAATGGGAATATTTTTGTTGAACTTACACATAATCGACTTGGAGAGATAACCTTCAAGAGTTCTATTACGAAAAATGATGACTAACAGAGTTTATTCATGCCGAATATGGGGCAGTTACTCATTAATGGTTGAATAACACTGGGAATTACATGAAATTAGAAATGAAAACGATTGGATAACAAATCACGCTGAGACTGAAGGCCGGTGTTTTTCTCACTGCAAAGGTCACTGTGTATTCTATTAGTTTGCTGTAAGAAAATAACAGATAGCTTGTCTATTAGATTTGAAGCTATCATCAAGAGTTTGTAATTACCCATGAACATCAACACTAGGATATAGTTACATCCAGTAAAGAAATCTCAAATGGTAGGAAAAGCGCATCATGTTCCCTACTGCTACTCACATGGCTAAATGTTTTGTGTTAAATGATCATCAGCCTTAAAGGATATTCATTTTAACTTTTTCCAATCAAATCTGAATCCTGATGTACTTTCAGAAAATAAAAAGCCCTAAACACTACAGATCACCTGTATCCTTAACACTGTATTAAATCAAAAGCCAGAATTGAAGGTTTAGAAGATGGCTAATTGAGGATGACATATAATTCGACTGTGGAACAACATCGCAAATAAGTAAACCAACTTACATTTATAAGGGTAATTCTAAATGAATAAGTGTGTATAAGAAAAAATCCTTGCAACATCATGTCCTAAAATGTAAAGTGAAAGACACCTGAAAATTCTCAACTACATGTGGTATATTCACAATTTTAAGCCGCTTATTTAAAAAAATGTACAGATATCTTAAGCGGCTTTTCTACTTGATATTTGTTTCAACTAAGTAGTACTTAGTTTAAATTGTAAAAATTTGTCCATAACATGTGAAATGTTCATATTCTGTCTTGAGCCAAGATTATCCTCTTTAGACAATGAAGTGGAAATCATAATCTGTCTAATATATTCTTTATGTTATTGGGACCCTTACGACTAACCAACATCTAGTTGACTATTCAGTAACTGTGATATTTTTATTGTTAAAATTGTAAGCTTTCCCCAGTCTCATCAACGAATGTCATATGTGTTTCCTTCCCAAATTATTGTAGCTCTATTCTGTTCTTATTATCCCGAACTCTGTACAGAACTCCTTTAATTCAGTCTTCATTGTATTTTGTATTCACTGTTACTAATTGGCCTAGCATATGAAATATAAAAGCCATTGAATTTACTAGCTAACTGAGTTGGTCTTAGTTCTGATTCATCTGTTTTTTCTTAATATCTATGTATCTGGGGCAACCGATGGTCACTCGTTGCATCATGCTAGTCTATCAGGTTGCAATCATCGGACAAGTTCGATTGCTTCGTTTCCACCCCACCTCTCAATTACTAAACGGTCATTTCATATATATATATAATAAAATGCATATAATCTAATTAGTGTCCTTGGTAGATTTTCCTTCTTACATACAAATTCAGTTACCTGACGAGTCGTTATCAGAATGGGATCTTATGTCAAGGATTCTACTCATGATCGCAGCCAAAATGACCTATAAGTCATTACAAAATGGCTATTATCGTGGCATTCCGCTCAAGATAATTATCTTCCAACGAAGGCAGATGAAAATTTAGTCCTGAATACTAACAATGAAGGTTGATACAAGCTCCTAATGACTATTAAAATGTATTTTACATTTTATTACTAGATAACTGGAACTTAATTCATCCTAGTTTAATAACTGTTACATTGAGAAGAAAGCGAATATAGGCGGTAAAATCATTTCAGAAGTACGTTTTACATGTTATAAAACATTTGAAGTACGCATGCTGAAATAATATACTTGAAAAAGTGATTGCTGTCTTTGCTCAAAAAGTAACCGTCGTTTTACCTATTAACAATAGAATTCAACCATATAATAATGTCGTGCTACATATCACAAATTGACAAAAGTTAGCAATATCAATTAATGGATGTTGGCTCAAGGGTTAAAACGTAGATTCATAGTGATGCTGAGTAATATATAACAACATATCTGTTGTCCATCGCCTTCAGGTTTTCAGTTATTGTCTAATTAAGGTCACTTAGTAATAAGAGACTTCTAATCTAACTATCTCTACAATATTATTAACGAACAACAATAGTTTAGATAATAGCTGAAGAACATTACAGCTGATCAGTTAATTGTACTTTGTACAGGAATACTTCAGAATGAACATTGATTTGTATGACCAACCATAAATTTCAATTTTCGTTTCATCAATTAACCGTTTACCTTTGTGCATTGACATAACCATCTGTGTATACAGAAAAATTTCAGGAACCAGGTGCATCCTACTAGTGTATTTCATGATTCATTATGAAGAAGTCAGTTTTATTTAGCCTGAGGGAGTCATTAATCTGCTTCTTTGAGATTGATTTATGTATTTAAATCAATTACTCTGCCTATTTTTTGTAGGTCAGTGGCGAAAGTGGTGGCGGTTGATAAGAGTGAAGTGAGTCCGATTTCCAACATGAAAATCAAGAAAGTTAAAAATAAATCCAGTTAACGACACCCAAATGAAATGAAATATGTGTGATTGATATTATATGGTAACCGACTTACTTGGATCCGACTTTAATCATCCTTGAGAATTAACGTTAAATCGTAACCAATCATTCTGGTTATACATATTATCAACTTCTGCTGACTTTTCAAACATCATATTCTGAACTAGAACCGCGCCGAAAAAAAAGTACGTGACTTTAAATCCTTTTAATTATGAAGCCATATTGTTAGAAATAGTTGGAAAGAAACGATGAGCCTATGTCATGTAAATTCCTGATATAAAATATTACAGTTGATCTGCTCATGTTATCGCTAACATTCTGATAGATGGAATTCAATAGGCATTAAGGGACTAGAGAAACATGACACTAGTCACCATTTATATATCAAACAACGTTTTTAGCTAACTAATTTGAGATAAGATATGCTTTAAATTCCCAATTACCAAGTACGCGGTGATAATCATATACAAAACTGACATCTTATTATAAAAGCGTCTCCTCAAATAGATGTTAATAGTTTTAGTCCATAATGAATGACTAAAGGTAGGCAAACTATTATGAAAGGTAAGAATGCAGTTTAGTGGTCTGGTTGTAGTGAACAAATGGGCTTCAACTATTAATACCATGAAATTACGTTGTTTCTTTTCACTATTAATTTACATATCAACATTTTCTTTAATTTGATGAGAAGCTTAATTTTTGGGTTAATAATCTTGCGTGTAGTTTTACTTCCTTCTGTGGATGGAGGGGGGGGGAGAAGGAATGAATCAATTTTCCAGTCACTTTAGAGACTAATGCTTGTCCATCTGTCTGTTATCAATTCAAAAGAGTTCCAAATTCTCAAACCACATCCTAAAAGCTTGTTTTTTTTTCTTCTTTTATTTTAAACATTCTCTAACTCATCCAGTTGAGATGAATGAATTAGCCTTTATTTATTTATCAATTGACAAATGAGCCATGGTCTTTCACTGAAATGTTGCAAATAGTCATTCATAACTTTTATTCAGATAAATGTAACCATAATTTTTTAGTTATGCCTACAAAGTTGATTCTAGGCTAGAAAACTAATTTATTAAGCACTGAATAGATTTATGTGACTTCTACGAGCATTCTTTGAAAAAATATGTAGATTTATACACTCGGCTAAGAGGCACACTTCAATTTTGTAGACGCTAGCAGTACTAACCAACTACTTAAACCTAAATAGATGGTGTTTAACTAGAATCTACTGGCTAGAGATAGAACTCCATAATCACTATACCTTATCCACATCCACTCCCTACCGTTCGATATTACAAGCATAATTTCAACATAAATGAAAATTTCTCTAAGATATCGATAACTAACAATCTATGCTTAGTGGTAAATTGTCTTTTTTGCATAATTCACCTTATACATACAAATCTAATTTAAATAAACTGTTGAATAAGTGCTAAAATTAAATGCTACCAGCTGTTCATTGCCTTTGGCTATAAAAACTAAATGTTCACACCATCTGAAGATGATTAGATTAGCTAGTCACTTGTATTAAAGTGTATACTTTAGGCGTAGAACAATATTTAATGGATATTGTCTATTTCAGCAATAACATCATCTCATTAACATGCATCAGTTCAACTGATTTCATTAAATATTTTCTTTGCACTCTAATCAAAATTTTGAGATGGAAAGAGGAAATGCGTATGTGTTGGTTGGTGGATAAACTTCATTAAAACTTTCGAAATTATTCAATAGTACGTATATGTATATCACTGGAGATAATGAATAAGTGATAAGTAAAACTTATATTTACATAAATAGAGGCAGCACTTTAGCATTTGTACTATTTCTATTAAAACCTTATTTATGGGTTATATTGGTTACTAGTTCAAAGCATTTCCAGATCCATAAAAACTACAAAGTAATGGTTTCAAAATAAGACTTTTTTAAAACTAAACACTCACTCACAACCACGTAAGACATTCAAGCATGAATTTGTGTGTGTTGTAAATGAATCAGATCCTCACAGTTCGAAATTGCAATTACATTTAGTATGTCACATAGAACAATGACAAAAAGTTGTAAGTGGTGATGAACGGCTCACTATTAAAAGATTTCATAGTGATATGAAGCAGTTTTTGATTATTTTTTGGTTTTAATGGTACCCAAATATATATTACCACGAAATAAAAATGAAAGGATTATACTAATCTCTACTAAAAAAAGGCTTCAGTCAATTTATTCTCATTCAATCTTTCTAAGGAACTTCTGGAAATTCACAAGCTATCCTTTGCATAAAGTTACGTTCTCAGAACATTAATTCACTCCTATTACAGATATGTAAATAATCTATTTGCTCGATTATAAACTAAAACTCATTGTTAGTGAATCTGTAGACTTTTCAGGAAAGATTAAATAACGTGGATATGACTTCCCATTGGGTTGTAAATGTACATCGTTGAAATGTCCCAAACTAGGATGAAACTATTATCCATATGTTCCTAGATTTAAATGGTTAGTTATAGTTAATTAAAGAAACAATCATTAAGAAAATTACTTTATCCGACTACATTGTATTGTTTTAAGTTTCAAAGAAGTGAAATATATCAAAACAATTTCACAGTAATTCATCAACTAATAATAACTTAAAGAAGATTATCGAAATACAGACAATGAAGATTGAAAATTCTACTACTCAGCCTAAGCTTTCTTCCCCTCCCCTCCCACCAAACAGAATGAAAACATTCAATTTGTTGATTGGTTAATTGTAAAGAAAAAATTGCATGATCATCCAATCAAAATGAAACAAAATATGTACGTGGACATAAAACAAAATAAACACCCTAATTTGTGATATTGAAAAAAGCTTATTATTTTTGATTATTTTGATTATCTCTGATTATTTTTCAAAAGTCATAAACACAGATTAAAGAGAACTACGTGGCATGAAAAACGAGGGTAATACAGTTGTGAAACCAGTAAGATGTTTATTTCAATCGTTGGAAAATAAATCATTCCATAAATTATATGATGGCGATCACGATAACCACAAAAACAACTCCAGTAACACCAATACAAACACCAACACCACAACAACAACATCATCAACAACAACGGCAACAAATAAATCAACTATTAATAAACAATGTCAACAAACATTCCAATTAGTTTGTCAAAGAAATCTTGAAAAATTCTGTTTAAAATATAATCTCGATTGGAATTTCATAAAATCTATTGATCACATCAATTGTAATATTCAAGAGAATGATCAAGAGAATCAACACCATCAACATTCACAACATCAACACTCAATGCATAAACAAACATGGCATTGGGAACAGTTGGACAACACATTGTACTACATACCCACATTTTATTTAAGTACTAGATATCACTCTGACAGTTATTTACTCCGATCACATCAACATCGATATCCAGTGCCACCAAATACTCCACACAAATCCATCATAAAACACAATCTAATCAATGTTGAAAATTCGTCTCAACTATTCACACCACAAAAGTCATCTCCATTAACATACACCTCTCAAGCATCATCCCCATATCCTTCTCGGAGTAGGAATCTGAACAATTACACTGAGTCGACGAGTAGAAGAACTTCTAAGTGTCTCCGTAATGAACACGTTCGGAGTAAAAGTGAGAATAAAAGTGATCGAATACAAAATGCACATTTCGATGAATGCTCACAGAGTAGAAGTTGTATTCATACAACTTGTTGTCTCCCTGCAACACAAAACAAATCACCAAATCATTCATTCAGTACTCCATATCTAAATGAAATGAATTATATTGATAAATGGACAAACAATTCGCATTCTCAGAAGGAATCATTCCCCTGTACATTAATATCGAGGAGACTTAATTTGAAACAACTGAAATTGACCGGTTAGTTGACACAAGCGTTGTTCCCGTTTGTCATGATATTTTATATACTGAGGCATACTTGTTTTCATCTCATACTTTTATTTGGATAGGTGATTCATGTTCAGCTACTACTCCTTCCCATACTGAAGTAGTATATGATTGAAGTTGGTTTTTATACCAAATAGTATATAAAATTGTTCTTTCGAAATCTCCACTCAAATTAGCCATTTCAATGAAGGTAACCCTACTCACTTCATGTGTGACTAACTCATTTCAGTTGGAGTCACTCAACAATCAGCTTGATGCAGTAAATAAATGTGATTAGTTTCTGCAATGCATACACCATCTTCTCATTCAAATGATATGTTACTAAGTATGTCTCAGCTACTAGTTTCTGAAATATTCAACTTTCCTTGTAATTCCCACATAGTAATTAGAATGCTGGCTTCAAATATCATGATCATAGTCAGGGTTAAACATTCCTATATGATTTCAGTTAGTTGAATGTTTATTTAATCTAAAACATGTTAATTTGATGTGCAAATTACACAAATGCCTTATCAATCACCTTGCTTTTATTACTTGACGTTAGTAGTTGGATACGATTTGAGGGAAACAGTGCCTCATCTGGGTTTTGTCATGTTTAGCACTCATCGATACCTCGATTCAGTCGAATTATTCAAGCCTTTCACATAATGTTCGTATTGTGTCATTGGTAGACATGACTTTTACAGCGAAATTGGACGACTATAAAATGACCTTGGAAGACTTAATTGAAATTAATCAATCACAGCCCTCTGAATCAGAACCGACGGTTTCCTCTAAATTTTAGTGATTTATTAGAGATTTTTAAACTCACACTCATTGTAGTGTGCCTCTCCCAAGGAAATCCTTGGTAAATTACAAAATATTTATCCTCTTAAATTATATACATATAATATGAAGGCTTAACTATATCCCGAAATGGAATGAGAAATCCATCATTTCTAATAAATTATTTATGATTGAAATTGATAAATTATTCAGGATATATTGTTTCTATGTCATCCAAAAACTTATGTAAGTTATTTCCGAATTTCTCAGACTTAATATCACGATGCATTTTATATAAATATTCATCTAGATGGCTCCATAACATCATTGGGATCCATAGTACGAATAGGCTTTCCAACTGTCACTATATATTATTGTTCCCGGTAATATGTATTTTTCCAGCAGAGGAAGAAGTGTAGAGGCCAATCTGTCGCGAATCCTCTTACAATGTCCCTTGTTTAATGCTCTATCCGATATACCAGAGAGCTACATATTTCATGGCAATATTCATACCACTGAATTGTCGTCTTTTCAGAAACATCCGCAAGTGAAGCGGATGTCGTTACTTTAATGCCAACTACCCATCCGTTTATTAAAACGAGGATTTGTTTCAATTCTAGCCTGGAACGAGCAAAAAAGAATCCTTTCGGATGAACTTATTGCACCAGCAATCAGTACAACGAAATCAAGAGCCATCTAGTGTCCCTTGATTTTTAGAAAACTGCCATTTCCTTGCCACATTGACAATTTAATCATTTTCCTAATAATCGCATAGTTTGCAAACGAAAAACGAGATTTTTATCACTAATAAGATCTCGAACACTATTGTTAGCATGATGCCTTCAAGTGTCCGCCGTAACCTTGAAACGCCTCCTTCGTTCCTCATTGGTTCGGCCGTAAAAGTCATGCCCACCGTGTCATTCAATGATACAATCATCTGAGAATATCTACAATGTAAATAAAGTTAATTCTTGTCCATTTTGTTTACTTTCCATTCATAGAGATGTTCCCAGTGAATAAACCTGTCAAATTGTCTACATCATGTACAAATTCCTGATTATTATTCATCAAATGTTGGAATGTACACATTTCTGTATGTTGTGATAGTCCAATTGAAATACTCATTTCAATGAGGTTTACAATTGATAGTAAGTATTCATCAGTAGTTAATAGGATTTAATTATATATTATGCAATGTAAATGAGAAGTTAGTATTGATAAAAGAAACCTGTTTGACCGACTTTATCTATACTTTTTGATTACAAGTATGCTTGTTAATCTTAATGATTATAACATATAAGAGGGAATGAATAAATATCTCCAATATTTCTACATCTTACCGTTGATAATATTTAGGACTGAATAATGTCTTTGTAGATGCAATCGACTACCTACGATGCACATATTAATCAAACATAATTAGTCTATTTCTATCATAAACAGTATTATTCGTATGATACAATCACTTACAAATTGAATATGCATCCAAGTGCAAAAGCATAGCTCCGCGGACTTTTTCGACTCAATAAATAATTCAATGGCGTTTAATACAAATGTTGTAGATTTGAATCTTGGTGTGGCCACCAACGATAGGATGCAAGTACATTTAGCTTAGAAATCTAATATTAGACGAGCGACTCGTCTTAGATTCTCCTTGATAGTCATAATTCAACTGTAATAATATGAAAATAATATGTTATCATGCAACTCCAGTCCTTTTAAATGGATTAAATAATATCAGATTAGATCCGCATGTCTAACCAATAAATTGATTTTGCACACAAAAGGGGTGGTGAGTTGAGTACTTTAACAACTAAGGCTACTAAGTACATATATACGGTCAGATTGTTTATAATTCAAATCACGGACCTATTAGATACTTCAAACTAACTTCTTGTTCACATTTTACTAACACAATCTGACTATCAGCTTCATATTGAGATAACTTTTGTACATTTTATTTATAAACGCTTGCATTTACATTACAATGTACTTTTTGAAGCAGCATTAACTATACATTGACTAACTTTTAATTTATTATTACTACAAATCATTAACTGCATAGATTTCAGCATTTTAACTATTCTAATCAGAATGCTAGAAACTACTCGACGGGTGACAGGTTCCTTATTATTTAATTCATACTTGTAATTTTCAAGAGTGAAGTATAACCTTGATCTGATCAAGAAGATTAACGTTTTATGTTATTTCACAATTCTTCTCAGCAAAGATACCCCAAGTGCTTTCAGTGTCAATTAACCTTAATTCAGTAATGATGTATGCAGACTTCGTAATATGCATATCTATTTACATGCATCTTTGTGCCAAAGTTAACTGTAACGTTTTTCAAATGTTCAGTATGTTTATTTTATATAGTCACTAAGACTATTTTTTCTTTGTTTCGGTGAGTCAGTGTTACATACTAGACTTTTATCCCTTCCTTCACCAAAGATTTCATCATAAACATTTGAAATTACAAGCAACCGACTTCAATGAATATATTACTGTAATGCACCCGAAATGCCAGTCAAATAACACGAATTTACTGAAATCTTGAGTTAGAAACAAAGTCTTTAGTCAAAGTTATGCTGTAATATGTAGTAGATAAGGTGGAAATTAATGGAAGAATTATTGAAGAGTAGAAACATTACAACATAACCTCAGCAATTCGATTTAGCTTATTTTAATAAAATGCCATTTTCTTTGCTTCCTCTTCAATTTTAGATCGAAACTGCTGTACAAATAATCGAAACAATTTCGTTTTTTTCATTAGTTGATTGCTTATTCTGTATTTTTACAAGATAATAAATCATACTACTCATCACCTCTATCCAGTGTTCATAACAGCGCACCGTTCTCAAACACATGATTGTAATGTATAAATTTCGTCTACGGTACTAGTACTGCATACTTTGTGTCATGTATTTATGCTATAACCTACATTAATGTTAATAAAGCGATTGAATAACTTTATTAAATATAATTTTCCTACTTTCTATTTCCAATTAAATTGACTCATGTTTACATGACAAACTTCTTTTTGTACACTACACTACTCATTAAAGTAACAAGAGTAGTATATAGTCCATGTAGCTTCTTATTTCACTCAGAAATGATTGATTACTTAAAAATATTGTATTTGTAAATACTCTACCTACCTTCTTTCTTCTGTAATGTAAACCTGAATATGTATTCGTATTTGTGTATAGAGTATCTGATAATGTTTTAATAAAGAAACTGTCGTATACTTCATAGTTGTAATCATCTGATATATTCTGTTCTTGAGTCCACGGTTAGTGGATTCTTAATTGTTTTTCAGTCCCCAAAAGTAAAGAAAAAAATACAAGGGATTAGAAAGAGTGATTCATAATCCTAGAGATAGTTTACCTACCGAAAACTGAAATATTCATTAACTTTTTGCACTACCTTGATTTCATGGAAACTTTCAGAAAAATTTAATAACAAATTTGTAAATCCTCTTTGAAGTTTTCAGCAAACTCTGATTTATCAAAGTATTCTCATCATTCCCTTGAATTTTATAAAAGTTTTCATGGTATTGTCGATAGCGTCAACACAGAGTAGTATTAGGGTACCCATTAGGGACCACTTATCCCGATATCTTAGATGACTATAGACCAATTAGTTGAGGCTAACTAGTCTGTTTCCCTAACTTCAGTCATTTAAAAACATTACTGTGATTACAGCATGTGGAGTGGGCGGATACGTATTTCAGTATCAGTGTTCATTCGTCTGGTTTAGTTGTTTTGGTTCATTTCATCCAACGCTTGAGCGATATCGCTTAATTAGTGCTAATGATTAGACAGTGATTAATTACTGTTTAGTGACTGATTGGTTTGAAGTATAAAGCGTCAGGTATTTTTATAAAGCTGTTTTTCATGAACATTTTAAAAGCGTTTTGGGAAGAGTTTCATTTATAAGTCCTTTATGACTCAGGTATGTGTATTCAAAACAAAAATCCAGCACATTGGTGAGTGTAACGCTTACATGTTCCCACCCCCACAATAACTGTTAAATCAAAGCAGGTTTATTAAGAAGTCACAGAAGAATCTACGGTTTTGCATGTTTTGGTTAATTCTACAAGATAGTAAGTGTTAATATTTCTAAAATTATTACAAGGTGTCTTAGAGAATTAGCTAATCATATTATATAACACATAACTCAGTGACGATTCACTCTCATTTTGAGTGTGGTAGATAGTTAGAAAATTTATATTAATCCTGCTGAATAATAGATATCAGTTGACTCAATTTTCTTTCGAACACCTCGATAAAATGAGTTCAAACCCGATATTGAGTTATCGAGTTTGACTATCTAACTATTCGATGCAAAAGTCGACAATCATCTGAAATGTGATATATTTTAGGATTGTAGTGTTTACACAGATTCCCTGTTGTAGAAGACCAGGAAAACGTAGGCATCCTAAGCAAGGAATTATACAGCACTATTTCAAGATTATGATTAGATATCTTCTAGTCCACCTGCATGACAAGAACAACAGAGTTGGTTTAACATGTTTTTGGGGTTTTAGAATTTACTTATATGTATGTTTTTTTGGTCAATTTTAACTGCATATTGTCTTTTTACATAGGGGTTAGTTTTCCCTGTATAATACTCAAGCCACTGTCGAAACTACACATCTCTCTGACTCCACACTAGAAATTATTTTGCAGTGAGGGGGGAGAGTGGAGGGAGCGAGGAAATAATTCACTTTCTAACAGTCATGTATTAAGACATCCCAGGTAATTTTCTGTGTTTTCTCATTGAATTGGTCCAATTGTAGAATGTGCTAGGAATTTTCAGTAATAAATAATTTCACCTTGAAGTTGAAATTTTTAAATTTACTGTTTGTGTTCATCATGTTTCAAATGAATTCAGTGAAAAGTGAACACTTCACTGAAATATTTTATTATTTTTCATGATATAACGGGTATTGTTCGTTCATTCGTGGTGAATGCCTAATCATCTACACTACATTGTTGATAAGCATCAAATGATAGGATTCTCCTTATTGGTTCATATTGAATGTACACAATAACATGAATTATGCGTACATCATACAGAAAGTGTATAAATCACATCACATATTCAAGCATAAAGAAACTGATTTATTATTTACATGCATAAATAATAATTATTATTCACTTTTAATATTAAAAAGTAAAGAATTATTCATTACATTATAATAAATTATTAATCGGATCCCATGAAAAAGAAAATGATCCCCTCGTTGTATTTTTCACAAACAGGTAGGGATTTATGTACACGTGTATACCTGTTAATATAAATGATATGCGCATCCATAGCTGCGGGAAGTGAATGTAAATGAATGCAGAATAACTGTCGATCGCATATAGATGATGATGGTAGTGTTGGGTATGGGGGGGGGTGAGTGGAGAAGAAATAAATTCAATACATAGCAATCATTTTGTATTCATGTCTTACTTTCCATGTCCATGCATGTATGTGTATCTTTATCGATTGACAAATGATCATATAGGTAGAAAATGTTCAGATTTTATAACTAAATTGCTGATAACAACAGAACACAATGGAAACAAATAAAAACGACTACAATTGCAAAAACCGGACAAACAAAAGATGAAACAATAAATAAATAATTTGTAATTACTTTTATATGTGGTACAAATGTTGTATATTTATTGTCAATATATTATGTCTCAGTGTAAAAGAAATTGTGAGATTATTAGTTTATATGGTTCCAGCCCTCTTCTTTCCCTATCTTCCATACACGTTTATTCGTACACAATGATATTTATAAACATTTCAATGTAGACTTAAAGATTTTTTGTAACACTGAAATATCTGTTATACATTTAATTGTAGAGATTTTACCCAACATGTTCATTGTTCACCAAATAGATCGTAACTAGAACCTTAAGTGATTTTCTTCATTTATTTAATGCATGAGTTTGACAGATTACAGTGTAATTCTCATCCTAAATTTCATGATATTTTACTATCTACTATGATGTCCTGTGTACTACAGCATGATATACCTGATGACAAATAGGCATGCTATAAAATTTAGAGATTAAAGTATAAACCCTCCCCCTCACCTTGGAATAGGTTTTATCCTGAATTGTAGCATCTCAAACTATGAATGTGAGCGGCTTAGATTTTCATTTTATGAAGAAAATTCAATCCATCCCTCTCCATAAGACCGTATTTAACTTCCTCTGACGAATATTAACTCGCACTAAATCTAGGTCAGTTGCAGTATTATGTCGACTATCTTCACCAACCTAACATCCAGTTTTATTGAAGTATTCTTAATTCAAAACTCGAATTTTTAAACTTGCTGTATATTGCTTATATTGTAATTACAATCAGCATCAGGTCACTAGTGATCAAGTCCTCGAGATAATTCCTGGAATTCTAGTGAGAAGATGTGACCAGTGGAATCCAACCGTATCAGGTATGAGGCGGTTTACCACCAATGGTAATGGATGAAGTCGCCAAAATCACATGACGAACTGATTGAATTAGAAATGTCAACCAGCTCGGTAACCGAATAGTAGGGTGTTCTTAGATAAGCTGGAATGTCCTGATTTCGACCTCTGGTGAGGTTGTGGATGAGCATTTCTGTGGAATCCCATACTATGACGAAACAGCTATTCAGTGCTTCCTAGTGGGCAAAGGTTGTCAAATTCCAAGTAATAAGCACTGAAAACTTTGTGAATAATCTTAGCATTATTCTTATCAACTCAACTTTCATATATCTGATGTAATTATGCTAGGCGTGTATAATATAGCATTCATGAATTTATTACTGAAACCCTAACATACCTTTAAATGAAGTTGTAATGAAAAATACTAATAAATATAACGCTTGAACTTAATCAATATTCGTTGTTATCTATGTCTGATCCATACATATCAACCTTTAGAAATTACATTTTTCTAAGTTTACTTCTCCTTGAATATACATAGAATCGACAGATCGTTATGAAATTCCCAAATGGTATTTTCATTCATTATTATTTATTCAACAGTCTATAAATCCCATTGGGATATTTAATGATGGAGAGAAGGAGAAACAGATGAAGGAAATAAAAATGAACATTGAACAATAGAATATTGTTTAATTAGACTAAAAAAAAATTTAATTATATTTCAAATGAAATTGTCAATAATATCAAGGGATTTCTTCATAGAAAAACAATTTTTGTTAAAATAAACCTAAAAAGAAAAAAAACGTTTTATGATTTTTCAATTGAATAATCAAATAAAAGAACCAAACAAAATAAACTAAGTTTTGATGTACTTTATTGTATGTAAATAAATTTCATTAAAAGGTGAAACTAAACTTTGCCGACGAACTTGAGAAGGCCAATGAGAATCAAAGTATGTGTTTCCAGATAGCGCTCTCATTCAAGTTCCAAATGCTTACTTTAGATCGGCTGATTAGAATTTTCAATAAAAACGTTAATATTTATAATCTACAAGCTCTCGGATTAATTCGTAGAGAGTTGATTTGTGATTGTAGGCTCAATATGGCTCAAGTATAATCCACAGATAGTCGAGATGGAGTAATGGTTGTTGGCGAAAGAAATCAATAAGAATAAGCAGTTTTCTTAGCAAGTTTAGACTGACACTAAGGCAAACTTGTATGTTAGTTGTATTATGGGTTATGCAGTTGCCTGTTACGCTGGCATCTTCTCTTACGGATGTAAGCGAAGTATCAGCAGTGCAATGGTATCAGCACTTTAGAGACATATGCTCAGAAATCATGTTACTTTTAAATCTGTCGCTGGGAGGCGTCGGAATAATCGTTGAAATAGATGAAACAGCCATTAGAAAGCGAAAATATAATAAAGGAAGATCTGTAAAACCCGGATGGATAAGTAATAATTGCTTTAATCTTTTTGGTAGGTTCTTGGTACTTACGACCGAACATTAAGAAAGGGACATATCCCAAATCGAGCTGCAAATGTATAACGTATAATTCACTCATAAAGTTTCGCCGTTTTTCATAATAAAAAATGATTATATGTACCAATGCATTCTCATTGGCTAAAAGGTGCCTCAAGGTCGTCGGTAGAGTTTAGTTTCACCGATTAAAACAAATTTTCTGAGAATAAACAGAAAATTAAATAAAAGAATGTTGTACCTTTTTTTAATTCATTTGTAAATTGTGTAAATTGATCATGAAGATTTATAATTGAATGATGAACAATTCAATAAGTAGCATTGATTATCATGAATCTATAGAGTGTGTCAATTGAATTTGAATTTAATAACTCTGTGATGTTGAATGTGGAAATTAGCATTAAATTATGTACGTGAGTCTAGTTAATGTATCCTAAACAAGACGAAATGTAAGTGTTTAATCGCATTGTTTGCTACAGTTCAACTTTACTGTAACATTAACATAAACTGAGTAATTAGAGAATCAGTTTGAAAGAAGTCGGAAAATTAGTGGATGCGATTTAGTTTCGACTATTCACAAGGAATTTAGATCAGTTGGTTTCATTGGGAGGTTATTTTAACTTACTAGTGATGTCTATCAAATATCAACCTCACTTTGCTATCACTGGAAGGCAAGAAGCATTAGAAAACGGTTACATGCTATAATAGTATCTCGGAGTGTTAAGTATTCACGACTTTGTCGAACAACAAGCCCAGAACACTCAGGTCATTTAACCATCAGACGCACTGGTTGGATGTCCAGCAGTAAATACTTTCTATTTAAATAACTTCTTGATATAGTACCAAGAGTATCCAATATCATTTTGACGATCGTTTTACTTTAGACATATTTGTATTTCCGCTAAAATATTACAGTCATTTCGCATTAGGTCACCAGTGTGAAAGATTGTTGTTTAGAGAAAAATATTTAATGGAGGTAAATTTAATTTGTTTTTGATTTTTGTCACAGTTACCAGCTAGTCACAAAAACTAATGGTGTTAGTGGGATGGTGAATGAGCATTGTTGAGGAGACTTATAATAAAACAAATCATGCATTATGTGGTCTCCAACGGCGATCTAGAACTGATGTCGGCGAACATTTAAACATTGGAATAAAAATCATTTGAAGTGTTTAGGAGTTGGGTGCTATCTCACCAAATTTTACGTTTTGTCGAAGTTCTATCACAAAACAGTCGACATGTTCTGCAAGTGAAGGTAATAAATGTCTACATGATATTGAGATAATTTCAGATTGATGTTCACAGAGTACATATGAAAACCACGGATCACTGGACAGCTGTTTCGTTATAGTGTGGAACTCCTCAGCAGTTCTTACCCCAGATTTCAAGTGTTGACAAATATCATTTAGTCCATACGATTCGTTTAAACAACAAAGGCATTATAACTAATACCCGATAGCTATCTAACCAACACTGCATTTGATAAGTGAAACACCGAAACACCAACAATTTCACTTTTAATAATACTGTCAAGCAACATCCAAAATTCTTCTAAAAATTTCTTAATAACCACATGTTCGAAATTTCCTATGAAAAATTAGGCACAAATTCAGTATCCTTTTATGTAAGTTGATTTATCAAGTTTTAATTGTATCAATGATTGTAGCACATTTGTTTAAAAGCTTTTATTTTCTAAGGGTCCATAGTGGAATTTTGAAGGTTTTTTAAACTGACTGATCACTAAATAGTAAATGTCTAGGGCCCAATGTGATGATCGCATTCTAGTAATCATATTGCAACCTAGCCATTAGTAGAAGCAACTCTATGTGGCAAGTACTATTTTTTATTTTACTCGGTTGGAGGCTGCAGCGATCATTAATATTACTGTAGTATAAAAACTGTTTCACTTTACATTTCTTTGTTAGTATGCATGTTTAAAGTATGATGGAAAATCATTGAAATACACACTTCCTAGTGGCTTGCATGAACTTAGATAACTTATTGGATAAATTCGTTTCCAAATCTGTTCCTATTTAATTCGCATCGACTTTTTAATTTATGTGCATCCGGTCATTCATATACGCGTGTAAAGTCAAACTGATATATGGGGATCTATTAGCACATAGGATGGAGGTTAATATGTGCCTAGTGAAACTGTAACCCAGCATTGATAACTCCTGTATCTTAGCGTCCTACTTAGGTTTAGTTATTGTAGACACGTAACTAACGTCAACAGTCGAAGGCAGTTTTTGACCCGCATAACTCATTGCTGACAGGTTTGTATTCTAAATTTGGACGACGCGATTTCTAATCCTGCAGACAGCAATAATTCCTTCCAGATACCATGTTTTTCATGCTGACGAATGCCAAATATGGACACTACGTAGTTGAAATACTATTTCTTGCTGAATACATCAAACCAGTTGATGCACTTAACCCATATATCCAATCAAAATAGTACTGAACTTATATTCTATAAGATAAACACCCATTCTTGGCCAGTTTTATACATGATAAGATCATAATCATCAATACGCATCTGTAGGCCTAATTCATCTATTCATGACTTGAATTCTAAAATCATTTTAGAGGGAAGAAAAAGAACAACACTCATGACAAATAATCAAATAAAAATGATAATACAAATGAGTAAATAAAAATTATTATTATTATCATTATTAATACTACTTTTATTATAATTTATGAGTATTATATTGTCCATTTTCTCTTTAAAAAAGAAAAAAAAGTTAAATGCTCTGATGCTTTTGTAGATAATTCTATGAATATTCAAAGAAAATAATGCATAATTGACTGAATCTAATTTTCTACTAACTGATTAATATCTACCCTTCAACTAACATATTGATACACTTAAATGAACAGTTGTTTCCCTTGACTCAATTATACCTTCATTAGATGAAAGAAAAAGATGCATTTTACAATACCAACTGAATAGATATTTTCATTGGATCATTTATATGCATTGTACCATTAGTGAACTTTTATTTTCTACGAAAACACAATGTAGCCTACATTTTGTTGTACTTAACTTAAATACGAGTGTTTTCTTCTTTTTTTTTTTTTTCTCTACAATAATACAAAATAGTAAGTAGTCACTTTCATATCATGTGGTTGATTTAATTCTACTGATTAACTATTGAAGAATCTACACTACACTAATCCCTATACGAATAAATAATGAAACATAAATTGACACTGTGACTCTTTGTGTTTGCATGTTTTCGTTTTTGTTTTCTTGTTTCTTTAAGAGTCAATAAATTTTCATGATGATTTTTTTATTTATTGAATTAAAAAAAAAATACGAGAAAAAAAATCCTTTTTCGAAAACAAGAAATTTTTCTTATTTTTAATTCGACTTTTTGAAATGATTTATGCTAACTTAGAATGAATGAATAGTGCTGCCTGGTGAATTGATAGCAATGAAACAAATAAAATGAACATTAGTTTTATGTTAGGATGCGCCCGTTGAATAAATGTAACTGACTGGATTCAATAGTCTAGTGGTGAACGCGGTGGCGCTCGACATGAAACAAACTGAGGTCGAATCCCACTGTGAACATCAACATTAGGATGCAGGCACATCCAGCTGATGAGTTCCAAATAGGACGAAACGCGCGTCCTGGATTCCACTTGCCAGTCACAATCCAACTTAAATTAGTTTCATAGTAATAATGTTCATTAAATGTAAAATAAAACTGAATCGAAATGACTGATTAATGATTGTCAGGTAATTTTTATTAAAAACATAATAATAATTATTTAGTTTGAGAGTATTTATATCTTTCTGTTGATTTGTTGTGGACTGAAATTCATTAGTCTCTGTGGACTGCAGTTGTATCGAAGTAAATCGCATAGGATACATGTATGGTAACAAAGACTAATCACATGAACTTCATAGCAAATCAACAGGAATATGCAAATACCTTCAAATTATGTACACCTACTAGTTGCACAAACATGCATGTATAGAGTCAGTATCTTCGTGTTGAATAAGATGGCATTTTATATAAAACTGATTAACTTCAAGTCGTGATATAAACAACACCACTTGGATGCAGGTACACCCGGCTGATGAGTCCCAAAAGGGCAAAACGCCTATCTTGAATTTCACCCATTAACCACAATCCAACTTAATTCAAAGTGAACATTTTAATTTGCAAGATATTACAATTAAATTTAATAAACTAGAAGCGTAATGTAACTTCGTTAGTTTGGAATTGTTATGGTTATTGATGACATACATCATACGCCCTAGTTCTTAGTGACAGTTGCCTTCGATGATGTTGTCTTGTTCGAGTTGAATGGTTCATTTGATAAAATCTTTATCGCCACTTTTGGAAACAACATCATCGGCACGCACCTTATGTAAACGTCAGTTTTTCAACTGTTACTCAAGTGTTAAATCAGTTCATTTTGGTGATTTTATTTGTGATTAGTAGTTCCTCTACGTTAGATTGTCTCTAATTGGTCTTGGATACCTGTTCAATATCTTATTCTGTTAGCCTCTAACTACATGTTTCCTTTGTCTCTTTCATAACTGTTGACTAGTTGGATCTATCCCAATGTGCGTACTAAATGAAGACTAACTTGTGTTTCATACTTCTAAAAATCCTCTGAAACAATTAAAATCTCCACGATTTAAGATGCTAAAATTTTTTCTAATGAAATAATGTCTCAGGCTGTCCTAAGTTCTGGTTTCATTACCGGATAATGTTATAAATAAACACTATAGAGAAGTCAACACATTACAAAACAAATTGGCTATTTAATGCTTCCTGGTTAGGCAAGATTAACCTGTAGGAGGGAGGGGATCACTTTAAATTCCTCCAATTCAGACACATTATTCTGGCAGATTATGACGAATTTCTTCATAATGACGTTCGTACTTCGAACTGATTATTTCTATTATGTTATATCGCTTAAATGGTTTATCTATGGTTAGCGTTTTTCAGCAAGGTTGTTTTTAACGAGTTACTAACACCATGTCCAACCCTCCTACTTTTTCTGGGCTTGGGATTGGCAATAACTCTAGTGGAAATCCAGGTGTAGGAAGATTTGGGATGGAGGACAAGTGACAACACACTATGGGGAAGGGAACCTAATCAAGATATCAGAAAAGATCTTAACAGGTGAGACAACTACAGAATCATCACTTTACTCTCAATACCAGGAAAAGTCATCAACAGTGTGCTATTGAATTGAATGAGAGACCCATCCGACCTCCATCTTCAAGATCAACAGTCTGAATTACTTAAGGATCAAAAATGTACTGACCAAAGCTCCACACCACAAATCATAGTTGAACAATCAACTGAATGGAACTCAACACTTTACATCATTTTCTTTGACTACAAAAAGGGATTAGACAGCTCATACGGAAGAACATTATGGAGTCTTCTTAAACAGTATGGTGTACCCAAGAAGATAGCCAATGCCATAAGAAACTCTTACAATTGACTACACTGCAAAGGCGTGCATGAAGAACAGCTCATTGATTCATCCGAAGTTATGACTGACGTCAGATAGGGCTTCATACTCTCACCCCTCCTCTCTCTGACGGTGGTTGACTGGATCATGAAAGCTACAACATTATGAGATAAACACAGAATAGAGTGGACAATTTGGATGCAACTAGAAGACTTGGACTTTGCAGAAGACCTAACTCTTCTATCTCAAACATAGCAATGAACGTAAGTGAAGACCGACAGTATAGTAACAGTCTACTTTGACAGCTACAGGCCTCAACATATACATGGAAAAAATTAAGATCCTATGATGCAAAACAACAAGCAGTAACCCAATTATACTTGATAGAGAAGTTATGGAAGATGTGGAAACTTTTACATAACCGGTCAGCAAGAAGGGCGTGTTGCAGATGTGAAGGCACTAGTTGTCTAGGTAAGGGTGAAATTTCTATATCTGAAAAACAAGTGGAACTCAAATCGAATGCCAATCACTATCAAAGTCGAGATTTTAAACACAAAAGTGAAGACAGTTCTGTTGTATGGAGCTGAAAATTGGAGAATTAGGATAAGCATATTTCAAAGGGTACAGGTATTTGTAAGCAGCTGTTTGCGCAAGATACTTCGGATGTGTTTACCAGATACCATCAACAACAACCTTCTATGGCAGAGAACAAATCAACCTAAATCCAACCGAGGAAGAAATTAGAAATAGACTCTGGGGGTGGAGAGGACACATTCAGGAAATCACTAGACTGCGTCACATGAGAAACACTAACTTGGAACCTTGAAGACCAAAGGAAAACAGGAGGACTAGTTAACTCGATGTACTGGAAATTAGAGGCAGACTTGACGAAAATGAACAGAACTTGGGAAGAAATGAAAAGGAGGTTCGAGGACAGAGTTGGTTGAAGAATCCTGGTCGACGGCCTAAGTTTTACGCTGAGGGGGAGGGGGGGTTAACACACTTTGAATGACTGAAATCCCTCAAACTCTCTTGAAGTAATCACTGATGATTATGTCCGGAAAGGTAACGAATATTTTACAATTAAACCATATTAAATGGAATAAATAAAATAACCAAGATTTGATAGCAAATATAAAGAAAAAACCTAAAGTTAGCTGAAGATCACTGAAAATTAGTAAGGTGTGAGTAAATGTTCTATTTTTATTTGAAACTCCTCACCAGTATGAATTCACGATACTAAGTGAAATGGAAGCTTACCAAATCAGCTGGAATTCATTAGTTCATTGTAAAATTTATTGCTATTTAATAATACTTCATTTGATTAGTTTCTGAGTAGTGACCAATTTCTTGTACTGTATATATCCATCAAATTCTATAAACTATGCTGCGATTTAACCACTTGTTTAAGTAACTAAAATAAGCTTTAATGTCATGCGGTTGAAGGCAGTCTCCGGGAATCATTGATTACTCCAGATTGCATACCACTTTCACAGGATATCAGTCATAACTTGTAATGTTCAATGATGCCATCTCAGACTCTAATACTAAGTGGTATAGGTTCCATTTCTATAGGTAATATCATTTTCCTTAAGAATGTATTTACCTACTGTTAATGTATTTCATTCAAATGGCATACAATCTAAGTAAATTTTATATTTTCTGTTGATTCTCTTTAACTACTTAAAATAATTGATGATTAACTTGATACATTTATCATTAATTTACAATTGACCAGTGTTTATAGCACAATCTACAGTATGGTTGATCTCATGTATCTAATAATCATAATGATAATCATTAGAATGAAATCAATACTCAATTGACTTAATACACCAACATGTAATTGAACACAGAAACATACAACAACAACAACAACAACAACAACAACAACAACAATAAACCAAACCAACTTTTTCCTCATTATTTTCAATTTTATGACAAGTTTTTTTTCTTTGTTTTCTTTTTGTCAATAAAATTAGACAGTGATTTGAAAATATGATAATCAGGCATACAGAGTCTCTGTTAATCGACTATTATTATGATTAATGTGAAGTATACAAGGATTCTAGAAGTAGTTCATTTGAAGTAAACTAAACAGTACTAATATGAATGATTAATTGCCATATTTTATTCATTATGTTGATTCATTGAACAGATGAAGTGAATTAGATAGAATAAAGAAAATCAGGTTGTTTTTTTTGTTTTTGTTTTGTTTTGAATATTGTTAATGATATTTGAATGATGATTGTATCTTTGCCTTATTTCTGATTTGTTTATTATTTAGTTCGTCCGTCAGTAAGTCAATTATTCATTCATTATTAACGTCGAGAATTGGAAGCAGACATTAAAAGGATGAACAGCAAGTGGAAACAATTAGAAAGGATTGCTCAGAACAGAGTTGAATGGAGAACCCTGGTGAGCGGCTTATGCTCCTCAGCGAGGAGTAGCGGGCATAAGTAAGTAAGTAAGTAAGTATTAACGTACAGTCAAGTACATGTGTAAGTTACTGTAAATTATTATACTATATAGGCATAACGAGATAGAATTAATGTTTAATTGGACAAGATTAAATTCTGAGGCTTAATATCTTAAAGAGGAGAATCAGTAAATGCATCTATGTCAATCGTTATTCATGTCATCATAACTAGTTCCCTATTAACAATGAACAGATTAACATTCTTTCACTTCATGAAATGAAAAAATTGAAAGAATCCTTGAGGAAAATACTGTATGCTGATGAACTTAATATCGTCTGCTCTAGAAAACCTTTGATTAGTGAATGCATCAATAGTAGGCTCTCAGTTTGAATCTAAGGGTTTACAAAATCATGCGAAACGTTACACTGATAGCACAGGGTGGTATATTCTGAAATTCATCTCTAAACATTACCTTGTTTGGCTGTCATTGGCTTAATTCCTGAACATCTCATAAATTTCTGCTTCAACGTCACTTATATGTTCAAAGAATTAGTTCAAAGTGATGTTCTAGAATGCTTCATAATGCATTTACCATTTATTCATTTCTGTTACATTACAAGACTCCACACAATCTCTTTATTCCACTATCGTGGTGAACTCACTAAGCTTGTCGCAATTATACTTAGTGGATCTCTTCCGACCATATGGGGTAATCTCATTCCGTCAAACTGCCTCTTTCCTCATCCCTACGTCACCATAGATAAGTACATTTCTCAACTTACTGAAATGCTCCTCTTGAGTTAGATTTCTATCAGCGTTGTAGGATTATATGTGACTCGTAAACGAACACCTCTTCAAAATTCTGTATCACTCGTGATCTGTCGAAAATGTAAGCGGAATTGGGACAAAAGACATGACAAAGAAGATGTAATCTAGAAATTACTCTTAGAAAGGAATTTATGCTTTTAACAACACGTTCCAGTCAACTAACTGGGACCTTTTATTCATTAGAAATCACCGTCGATATTACGAAGTCTTATCTTAAGTTCTGTCTTGATGTTTGTTGTCCAAGTAAAACGACAGACTGATCTCTCTGCATTTTAAAAGAATAACAGGAGAAAAAGGAAAGTTACTATAAACAGATGGATTATGTTGAACTTGGAAAGTCAAGTGGTCACGCTCGTTAGAAAATTAAACGTCTGAAGTCAATGTATGCCCAAATACTTTTATCCTGTAAATATTCTATTCATATTTAGAACTCATAAAAGAGGACGCACAGATAGAAACCTGTTCTTAAAATAAGCATTTCCTACATTATGAATCTGATTTAATATTCTGATTCCCAAAGTTTGAAAGAACATCTTAATCCCATATTCAACGAAACTGAAGGTTTAACATGTTCAAGAGGGAGGTAGCTTATGCAACCAAAATATCCTGGACCGAATGATATTTCAAACTTTCTTTTTAAGAAATGTGATAATGTTCTGTTTCGTCTATTGACTGGTATCTTTACCGAATCTTCTTCTACGTATGTGATACCGAAAGCATGGAAATCGAAGGAAACTGAGATAATGTCTAGAATACAAAACTTGCCTAATGGTGCGTTTTCGAATTTTGGACCCATAATAATAACTTCACCTTTTCTGAAAAGTATAGAAAAAGTATTCCTACTTAAGCTGTAGTGTACACTGAAAGGGAATATTGAACAACGTCAGTTTGTATAAAAATGGGATGGAAGTATATTGGATTCAGCAGTGGTCTTACATTAAAATACAATGTTTGCATAGAAAACAGTGTAGTTTGTCCAAAGTACGTTTCTCGACTATACTTTGCCTATGATTCTGTTCATACACCTGTATTAACTGGTTATACAGTTTTTACTTAGAAGTGACCATTATGCTGTGTATATAGAGAGGTTCTCTACTCGTTTATTAACGAAATTTGGTGTAACTGAAAGTGATGTTCTTTGTGCACTACTTTCTGCTTTTCTTGCAAGGCCTAATCTGTTCTATGGATATTATCTTTGTTAAGTGTGCAGATGATCTTATCATTTGTATACCTGTTTCTATATACTTGAACTGTGTTGAAATTATTAGTTTCTTAGCAATTGTTAAACGATGGCCTAATTTGAATAACCATGAACTTAATCCTTCTAAATATCAAATTGTCTATTTCAGTCTAAGACATGAAAGGGATCTTAACATATTTGCGAATTCCCGTGATGTTTGTACAATTGGAGATCCTGCAATTAAGTCTAAGTCGAATGTCACTTATCTTAGTTCCGTTTTTACTTCTGATCTATCTCGATCTTCAAGGGTTTTGTTAATGTCGAAAAAAGTTTTCGTATCTGCTGGCAAATGTTTTATTCGATGATATACTTGTAAAGGGTGATCAAATTAAAAATCTCTGCTCTAAATAGTTCACAAGTTAACACGTAATGCAATGACTCGTGTCTTCTGGGAAAGCGTAATCTGAGCTTTACGTATAAGTTTTAATGTATTTTGTTAGATGTGCGCTTGGATAAGAGTAACTTGTTGACATGCAGTATGCTGAAAATTCATATAGTCCTAAACATCTCGTTGAACAGTGCTCGTCTTCGTCTTGTTATTATTACCGTCTCATATCGTCTTTAGTGCAGTCTGCATTATGGTATACGCATACTAATCAATCCAACATAACACCATATTCATTATGAATGACGTAATTAATGTTGTTAATTCAATAACTAAATGATAAATATTTGCTTGAATTACCTTAACCAAACATCTCTGCAAATCTGCATATTTTCTACAGATCATATGCATCACTTGTGATATATGAACATTCTATAATTATGTATTTTTATGAGTAAATATGTTAACACTAATAAGAAGAATGTTCTATCCTTGCAAAAACAATACTACTAGTATTGTCATTGTTAGTAGTAGTAACATTTCTTGTCTAATGTAATTTAATGAAATATGTATATGTCCCTTAAATATTAATCATTACTTATTTATGCAGTCGTTTCTGTAGTTTACATTTCCTTAAGTTACTTTATACTATTCACGTTAGCATAAATAAATTCAGTGTAGATTATCTACAAGACAGACTGCAATAAATTTGAATGTAAGTGTTCTTCCTAACTAATTAGAACAATCAAAAATAAAATGTGATGGATTATCACGACTTATGTCAGAGATAATCATGGAGACCCAAGAATTACTGTACAAATGTTTATTCAGCGTACATGATATTCGAATAGAGAACATCTACGACCTCATCACCGATCGGAATGTGAATCTTCAGGTCGATAAGTTTATATCCAGTGGTATTCAGTGAATATTAACTCAGTGAAATGAAAATCTAGAAGTCGTGGGTATGATTCCTAGTAGGGTTATTAATGAGTATTCCGGTTGAGTCTCGGATTGGAACGATGAAATCATCCACTCTTTTGTGGTTTCTAACAGTATCCAGCCGAGATCAATCTGTGGCAAAGATAAACAAAAAATTCTCTTAAGTCATTTAGCATAATCTTTAATTGATTACATTTATCATCATATAGTAACTTGAGTATTCAATCAACTTTAAATATTATTCTGAAAATAGAAATCTAATCAACCGAATAGTTAATTAATTCAATTAAATATTCCATTTTAATTTTGTTCCATTGATGATGTAACATGTAATCACTTGATGATCATCTACTAACCTTCATATAACTGTATACTTTATTATGATATTCAATATATGCATGTATTGAATGGTATTACGTTAAATCACTTCACCTCTAAAATATATCAATGACATAATTTATGCATATTCAGGTTATCATATGAATATGACGAGTATTCTTTTAAGTTCTCTCTCAATTTCGACGGTCCATTCATTCATGTATTGTTGATATGTTGACTTATTAAAGCATCAGGAAGTTGTAAAAAAAAGAAATAAACTAATGAGAGAAGAGTATAGAAGAGAATAAGGGGGGGGGGTGAATCAGTTATTTATTTGCTTTTGTTAACAACTCTACAATCTCATTGATGCATGTAAATTAACTTGATGAACTAACCTACAGTTTTGGTTAATCCATATGATTGTGAGTGTGTACTTGTTTGTCTATATACGACAGAAGAGGTGTGATTAATGTGACTTGTCCACATGGAATTCATATGTAAAGAAGAATACAAAGTGAAGTAGAAGAGTTAAGAAATGAATGATTCATTTATTTTTCTTTCTCTTTGATATCAAATAAACTAGATGAAAATACTGTTATTACAATGATATACATGAATGAAATTGTAAAGTGAATCATTTCATAGATGAGCCTACTACTAAACAAATAAACAACATCTCAGTAGAATATGACATTGGTAGATCATAGTTTCTATTACACATGAAAAAGTTATGTAAGAATCTGTATAAAGATGCATACACTTGTGTTAGAAACTAACTTTATTTAAATCATACAATGTGAGGTAAATGTATGAAAGCAGAAATAAAATGTAGATTAGTTGTGAAGATGACTATGTGGTTAGTTAACCACATTTTAAACTTTGACTTAACAGCTACTGAAGTTCATAGAAGAGTGGAGTGAACTTCTGTTTCATTTGAGTATACGATTTATCAACAGTGTGAACGAACTTTTTTTAAATAACCCCCCCCTCCCAGTGTTCTCTGATTCACAACGGTATTCCAGTTTAAATTAAGTTCGTGTCAATATGCATTCTAAAACTGAATCACTACTCATAAGTGATTTATTCAAATAATTCCGATTGTAAAATGATTGTGAATATTTTAGTGTAGTGTTAAATGCTTCTCAATAATTCAGTCATAAGGAATATCTCTTCAAGCATTTGTTATACGTATTTCCTAGTTGAGATTTGATTTTGAGCCATGTTTTGTAAGATTGATTATCTTCGTCGACTTCATATTCTCTTTCAGTTCACTGATTTATACTACTTAATCTTGTTAGAAGTTATACATTGATAAATGAATGTGGCTTCTAACTGTTAGAATGAATAGAATACTATTATTATACAGTATAATCACTATATAAATTGGAATAAGTTAAGAACCACAAAATATACAGTACAATGAACGAATTTATCAATATTCCTGATTTCGCCTCAACTTTCTATGTACACGTTCTTTCATTCAAATACAGAACAAACGACAATTTCCTAGTTAGTGGTTTTAACTTCGATAACAGTTCAGTCAAATTGGGGAGGAGTTAAATCAGTTACTTTGTCTCTGGAGTAATAGATAGTAGGTTAAATTTTATTATTGAATTCATCTATCGATTAGCATTTGAACAACACGGAAAGCAGAATATTAACAGTGGACAATGAATTCATTACATTTCATGGCTTCTCCTTAGCTAAGAACCGATAAAAAATTAAAATTAGTCATGTTACGTAAATTGAATGAGCTTACGCTTACCCAATGATGTTAATAAGACTTAAAATTGGAAAATGGGGTAGCATGTGACACAATTAGACTGAATAAATGTCCCAGTAGAAACACGAACCTTAGGATACAGGTACATGAAGCTTACGTGTTCTAAATAGGATGAAATGCGCATCATGTGTTCCACTTCACAGCCATAATCTAATTTCAGTGACAACAGTGTTACTTTAAATATGCATACTAATGTCAGTGATATTGATGATACAAAAGTTATATAAAAAGAAATCAGGAGATAACACCAGTTATATGCAACATAGTAGTTAAGATTAAACAGTATCTACCACTTGTATACGAGACCTACACAGGAAATGAGTAGTGTTATGCATGTTAATTATTCATCACTAGCAAAAAAAAACTGGGTAGTTACATAATCAGTTCAGACAATTAATATGAAATTGAAACTAGTATCATGAGTGAATCTCGAAGCAATAGAAGTAAATTAAAGTAATAACGTAACAAGGAACAATACATCTACTTGATTGTTTTATCATAGTAAAGAGATATTCATCATGTTGTTTTACTGGAACCTCAGGAACTCTCAACGTCAGTCATTAATGATTACATGACAATTAATGAAATAGAAGATCTGTGAGGTTGTTTCTAACATCAACAAATGAGATGGAACATTCCATTTTACCATAAAATATCGTAGTATTCACAGTAGAACAACGTTTGAAAATGATCTTTCCACATGGATTATCTTGATTATTACAATTCTGTTCAGCTACGAAGTAGTAACTTCTTATTATAATCAATTAGAAAGCAGATTAATTATATAATTATCTGTTTAATTCAATTTTGATATCACGAATTTATCTGAATCAAACAACCATTGATCACCTGGAAGCACTGGACAGCTGTTTCGTCCTAGTATGGGACTCCTCAAAATTGAATTAAACAGTTAACTATCTCTACAAACTCCCCTAATTGTAATTAACATGAGCTCATTAGTGACTAGCTCCTTGAGGTAATTCCTGGAGTTCTAGTGTGAAGACGTGACCAGTAGAGTTCAACCGTGTCGGGTGTGAGGCAGTAACTCACCAATGGCATAGAGGAGGTCGCGCAATGTATCACGAATTGACTGAATTGGGAATATCAACCGTTGGGAGCCGACTCAGTGGTCCAATGGTAAAACGTTCGTCTCGGAGCCAGAAGGTCCTGGGTTCGGTCCCTGACGAGGTCGTGGATGCGTCCCATACTAGGACGAAACAGCTGTCCAGTGCTTCCAGGTGATCAATGGTTGTCTGATTCAAATCAATTCGTGATATCAAAATTGAATTAAACAGTTAACTATCTCTACAAACTCGCCTAATTATATAATTATCTATTTGAATAAAGTATCAGCTGCTTTATGTTAGCACAAATGGACTGATCACTGTGTAGTGACCGATACCCTGCTGATATTCGCTACTTAACGCTAAGGTAGACTATTATGTCGTTTGATACCAATTACAAGGAGTAGGAACTTGATACACGCAAGGTCGAGTCACTCACGTAAGCAGCCACATTGAAAATTGGTAGTGATAATTTGATTAGTATATACAGAGCTAGACAAACATGACGTCAGTAAATATTCAGTTATGAATCAATCTAAATTTCTCAGTTGTCAAGGAAATCAGTCTCAGCCCGAATAACTAAATGTTAGTATCTCGTACTGTGAATGAGAGGGGCGATGCGGGTTTGAACGATAAAGAGAGTTCTTTCAAGATTCAATGTATACCTTACTAAAGAGCAATATCTGCCTTGAAACCTAACTGAAGAAGGGTTTCTTCTCGATTACCTTCAATCACCTAACAATAATTTATCATTGTATCCTATTCATTTTCTTAAGAAAAATCACTTCAATAAATTGAAAACAATTTTAATTACCAACATAATTGTTACATATTGGTTGACTTAGAGGGATACAGATTTTCTTCTAGTAAACATTAGTTAGTGAAATGTGAATGACAGTAGTATACATGTTAGCACCTGCTTCTTTGAAGAGAAACACAATTCAACTAAATAGTAGGATGTAAACAATTCATTTATTTAATTGTGATATTTAAGTGTGAAATGAACACTGACTATTATGAAACACGTGAATAAGATGGAATGATGTACGAAGACCAATTGATATTTCTCACTTCTCTTAACAATTTATCATATAAAACATGTTTGTGTGTGTATGTGTGCACGAGCTTCAGTTTATCCATATGGTGAGGTCAGTAACATGGATACTCAGCATTTTTCAAATGGACATCGTAATGAAACAAGAAGAAATTGAATAAATCAAACTAACCAACAATAATAACAACTACAACCACAACAACGACATAAAGAATGTGATAACTTTGATTAATGAGTTAATTAAATGTGAACTTATTCATCCAAACTGTCATGATCCATTATTCATCCTAATGATGACGGTGATGATTATGGTGATAGTGAGGATGAGGATGATGACGAGGATGATGTGTCCTTAGAAGTGAAAAATAAAAAAATAATTTTTAGGTCATTGAACTTAAAAGAAATTTTGTAATTAAATTTTGTACATATTTTCTCTTTATTATAGTAGATTGATGTACTTTATTTATAAATGAGATTCTATTGAAAATCATTCAGTTGGGGAAGATAAAGTCTTACCATGTGTAGTATCCTATTATGGAGTGACCTTCATTAGATAACCGTTGAATGGAACCAAGAGATGAACAGTTATTTTATCCTTGTGTGGAATTCACTTCTCAACAATGCACATCTATGATATGACAAACGATCGAATACACAATCTTCAGAAAATACTTTAAACTTCTGGAGTAACATCTAGTTGTTTACACATTTAAATTCAATCGATTATAATTTAAGATGAATGTATAGAGGTAATCGGAATGAGATAATGATGTAGATCGTTCTAGACTTATCCGACTTACAGGAAATTTGTGCTGACTAAAACTTTGACATTCGTTAGCCAGTACAGAACTCAAGTGTTTTCTGAAAAGGTTTATATAATGAGAAATTGGTTTTCACGATGAATAGACGACAACTGAATATCTCTTGCAAAAACAGGCCTATTGCATTCCTCAGAGTTTTTGCTGTCCACTATGCGTACAACACACAACGCTGTAAATAATTTTTCTGTCCATTTAGTGAGTTAGTGATGTACAAGAAGGATGTAATAATATTCATTGAAAAATCCATTTCAAGCGTAATTGTTTTTTTCACAATCTCACATGTTGATTAATATACGCAGAAACAGTAATAGTTAGGGATTTACATGATGTTGTTAATGAAGTTTACACTTTAATTCGTAGTACTCGTAGGGAGTACTACGATTTAAAGTGAATGTAAGGCTTGAATATAACGCACGTTTCTGATACCCTCATTATAAACCAGGGATTAATGAGTTTGGAGAGAAAAACGAACAACTAAGCAGAATAAAGTAAATTTATTTTATTTCGTCAGGATTTCATCAGCTGCATTCAGGTTATAAAAATCAACAGTCAAAAGTATATATAAACACTAGTCTACTTTATAAGTAATAACTTTATCTTGTGTAACAACTAAAAGCATAAATCCCACCTTCTAGAGCTGACCAATATAGTTCATAGGAATACAAAGTTTATTATGAAAATAAAAAGATGATAAGTTTCATTCTGTCGATGTTGCAATACAACGGAAGAAGGAATGGATCATTCGCATCTCAGTTTGTCATAAGGATATTTGGAATGGAGTTTATCTAAATTTTCATAGTTTTTGTCTGGTCAGTTACAAAAGGTATTGGTGAGGACACTGTTTTAGAGAACGGAAAGAACACATAGTATTTAGAAACTAGAAGAACTAACGAATGTCTAACAAACAATGGGTATCCATAGATTTTCCTCTGTAAATACGGGAAAATTGGGCATAAAATGTCAAAATATACTAGCGCTAGTGAAAACCTACTTGTATACAACTGTAATTCATGGCTGACGACAGTTTAAGAACAGTCAATAGGAGAATAAGGCCTGTATTAACATATCATCTAATACAAACAACATTCTGTTTAATGCCACGTCACCGTCAACTGCATAAACACTCACATGTGTCTACCAAGGCAGTTAAGTTGGCTGAACGGGATGAATGGCCTAAGTTCAATTTTAAGTACAGATCCCTAAATGTCTCTGTTTAAAGAGATTAAAAACATCAATTAGTGCTATAGAAAGACATCTAGCTGGAACAGGTCGTGCAGTTGATACTTTGAAATCCTTCAAGTTAATCAACAGGCGGTTTAAATGCAGTCTTTCTGAATAGCAATTGAACTATGTAAACCGAATTTAAGCATCAAAAAGTAGTGTTAAATCTCTTCATACCATAGTAATGTTTTCCTCATCTCACTACATCATCCTTTTTTAATCTTATTCTTGTTTTGGTAACGTTTTACTGATTACATCATTCTTGATTCTTAATTTATATTGATCATATCATTTTTTTAATTCTTCAGCTTAGTAAATTTTGGTCTTTTTGACTGACTGACCTCAACTCATTTTATTGTTGTGATTTCTATACTTGAACGAAATAGCCGTCCAGTGCTCCCTGGTTTTCAGTGATACTCTACCAATAGCAATTTGTGGGAAATGCAGTCAACTATTACTAGCAACTGTTGATCACTCCATTATTCACTATTCCTATTTCATTATGTAATCGGATTAAATCTTTGAATGTATAATTGTTTCCTTGTTACTAACTTGATTTTCGAGAATTTTCACATGCACATTAGATTTATATGCAACATCATTTTCAATGATATTAACTCTAATTGAATGTTTATTCCACTATGATTCTAATGTATGCCCCCCCCCCCGACTAATTTGTGTCAGTAGTATATTATTGTAACTGTATAACTGTGATTATGAAATATTATAGGTTGTACGCAGTTGATGAGGATGTGGCGAAATAATAGAAAAAATTCATAATATTCTGATTAGTTATTTGTTCTTAGTTTCGTCAATTTCATTATGGGGACATAATGTTTGACATTACTAATCTGTTATTTTGTTATTGACTGTTACATGTGTTGATTACCAACTTCATAAACGAAAGAACAACAACAATTACAAATCAATTAATCAAGATCCATTTGCCCAAATTTACAATTTTAATCAATTTAAGTCTCGTTTAATTTTATCACTGATTTTTTATTGAGGTTTCAGAAAGTAGAAGGGGGGGGGAAAGCTATTCAGTACTTTTTGAATTTAAACGACTCTACATTTGCATGTTATTTGTGTAGTCAGGTGTTCTATATACTACCATGAATAATCTAGATTGATAATTTGTAAAGAGGGTATCTTATTTATTGCTATAGTTATCATGTTAAACAAGAGAATATGCATCTTTGATGTTTGTTCTATAGATGTTTATTATAAATGGTGTCTGTAGCTATTAATAGTGTTAGACATCGAATGGAATTCAAATATGTGTTACTCACTATAGTATTTCACCAATTTAACATTAGTCAAATGATCTCACTACATGATGTATAGATATCTAAAGTAACTCAGCAACCTGACGACATTATGTCAATGTTTCCATTTAGTGACTAGTCAGAATAAACCTTGTAGTATGGAATTTTCTTGCTATAAATATCAAGATTTTTTCAAAAACATTGATTATTATTGTCAACTCAATTTCAAATCTATAAAGCTACTAGGAGGGGTTTGTTGTAAAGTTTCAGACGACTATGAATGTGTGCAAGTCGATTTGTGAACATGAATCCAGAAATGCGAATACATCCAACTAAAGAGTCCAAAATAACCCTACTAGTCATACGTTAAATATGCTAAAATCTATGAAGTAGTATTTGAGAATATTTAAACTGGAATTGTAATTATTAACTGCTTTGATTCAAAGTATGTAGTTAAGCTTGCATGTAACCTGATTAAGAAAGGTATATGGACATCACTGTGCCTCTTTAAATTGAATAAAACCATACGTCAACACCAAACGATGACTTCATAACATTGAAAACTTTCTAATACTCACCATCTAAATTAATACTCTGTACATCCAACCCAAACTGAATTCAATTTCACTGAGTTTTACGACTAGTTATAGTATCTGACTTTGACTAGTCTATGATGACTGTAAAAAACAACACTAATCACAATCAGAGAGGAAATACATCCTTTTGATTTATGCTATGTTCCATTACAATTTAAAAGGATTTCCATTTTCTTAGAAGTTATTATTAAGTATTATCATCTGGAGAACAAATCTAAATTACGTACTACCGGAAATTTGGGATTTGTAAAGGGTAAATAACTACGATACCCCGTGAGCTCACACCAAGAGTCATCAGATGTGCAAAGTACATTTAATTCACTGAGGTAAATCCAGTGAATTACATCATTAAATTTGTTTCGTTTGTTCATTTGCAAAACTGCAATCATATCAGAAGTTTCATTGTTATCACAGGTAGTATTCGATGATTGGTGCGAAGTATCAACGTTTTGTCTTAAGTTTACCTGAGATATTACTTACTTACTTACTTACTTACTTACTTACTTACTTACTTATGCCCGTTACTCCTCGCTGAGCAGCATAGGCCGCTCACCAGGATTCTCCATTTAACTCTGTCCTGAGCAATCCTTTCCAATTGTTTCCAGTTGCTGTTCATCCTTTTAATGCCTGCTTCCAATTCCCAACGCAGTGTGTTCTTTGGCCTTCCTCTTTTCCGTTTCCCAACAGCATTCCATGTTAATGCTTGTCTCGTGATGCAGTCTGATGGTTTGCCTAATGTATATCCTATTCATTTCCAACGTCTTTTCCTAATTTCCTCTTCGGCTGGAAGTTTGTTTGTCCTCTTTCATAGTAAGCTGTTGCTGATGATTTCCGGCCAACGGACATTCAGTTTCTTGCGTAGACAGTTGTTTATAAATACTTGTATCCGTCTGATGATGTTTGCAGTAATTCTCCAACTTTCAGCTCCATACAGCAGGACTGTCTTCATGTTCGAATTGAAGAGTCTGACTTTGAGGTTAGTTGATATTTGCTTTGAGTTCCATATGTTTTTTAACTGTAGGAATGCTGCCCTGGCTTTGCCAATCCTTGTCTTTACATCTGCATCGGACCCTCCTTTACCTGAGATATGCTTTTGTTTATTAGCTTTGCCATACAGCTGCAAACAATTAATAGTACTCATTATTAAAGTAATATAATGAGGTTGTAAAGCGCTCACAATTAGTTGTTGCCTCATGGATACGGTTAACTTTTTTGAACCAGGTGATTCACTAGTGAAACATTCATCGTCTTACAACACACTATTATAATTACAAACTTCTGACTCAGTAAGCTTTTGTGTCATATCATTTAATAAGGTTTAACACACTACTTGTGTAGACTAAATGCATAATATTTTGATGTTAGTTAATTGAATGCGGCAATAAACAGGAAGTTATCGACAAAGGTTTTATGGCGGTTAGTACTTGTTAATGAGGTGTATCGATTATACACAGTCACTTGTTGCTGTAAATTCAATTCGTATAAATATTTCTCAGTGCCTTATCGGATATACTACTGCTGACTTCTTGGGAACTTATATAGTAGAATTCAAACAGAACAAGGAACTAGATAGTTCTCATTAATCCAATGATTAGTAACTGTAAAAGTGATAAAATAACAAATGAATACTGAATTTCACCTTCTCACTGAAGTACGTTATATTTAACTAACAGTAACAAATAAAAGAGATTTACTGCTTTATTCAGTGTAATGAAAATGCATCATTTTAAAAAAATGATATTTATTACATGTTATGTTTTTATATACGTAGTAAATATGGCACTAATGAAAGTAATGATATTGATGCTGCTGCTGCTAATGATGGCTTGATTGATAATGATGATGACAGTGATGAAGGTAACTTGTTATGGTTATTGATGTTGTTCAGAACAAAGTTTTATCTTCTATCATTATGATCATGAGCATTGAGGAGAAGGGAAATAGACCATCAATTGATGAATGTATTTACAAAGTTTAATTGTACCATAGTTGTCTTATCAATGTTCATTGTGTTTCATTTGACTACTTTTTCTAATGATTGTGAGTAACTGTAGTTCAGATGTATCCAGTAAGTTTAACAAGTTTGATTAAATAGATGGATACAGCTTGATATTTACACCTATTCAGTATGTGTGTTTGAGGGAGAGGTTAATCAAAACAAAGTGTGTTCATTCACAGTAGCTCTACAATAGTAATCAGAGTAGTTCCGCTTGAACTATGTTGTATGTAATTAATCATTTAAATTGCATTTCATCACAAATCAAAAGTACCACACAATCTTTATCAAAGATAATCAATCTTCTTATTAATATTACCGTATTGTATAATGAGTAGGTGATATTATTACACATTCCAATCATTTGATTGAGGATAGTGCAATGCTGTAGACCCTGAATAGAAGAGACCACGAGTAGTATGATTTATTGTTTTGCAAAAATATAATATGAACATTGAACTGATTGAATAGCGAGTCGTTTCGATCTGAAAATTACAAAAAAAAATACGAATTTACATAAGAACCATTTCATAGAAACAAATTGAAGAAGTTTTTGAGATGATGTGTTACAACTTAAATGTTCATTATATTATAATCACCGTATTTGGTTGATTTCACAGCCATTTAGTGATACCTACTGTATATTGGACAATAGTTTTCATTTCATATTTCACGTCGGTATGCACTACACTGAAATATTAAAAGAAGTCGGTTGCAAGTACCATTAAAATACACTACTCATCCAATAAATGAATGAAAAATTAGCCTAAAATTTTGCATAAATAACACTTTTCGTAATAGTTGTGACAGTAAAAGCTAACTGATCTTGTACAGGATTTGTTGACATTTACCCTAATTATCTACAAAAGAAATACTTAGTATACAGATAACGTTAGTTCCAGCTGACAACTTTCATCTCTTTAAGGTTGACGACTAAATGTGTGACCAAAATGTACAGGGTAAGTCACTCTCATATCAATACTGTTTTCTCATTAAAATTATACAAAACATGACTAAACCTTTACAATTATTGATGAATACTTACTATCGATTGTAAACCTCATTGAAATGAGTATTTCAATTGGACTATCACAACATACAGAAATGTGTACATTCCAGCATTCGATGAATAATAATCAGGAATTTGTACATGATGTAGACGATTTGACAGGTTTATTCACTGGGAACATCTCTATGAATGCAAAGTAAACAAAATGGACAAGAATTAACTTTATTTATATTGCAGATATTCTCAGATGATTGTATCATTGAATGACACAATACGAACATTATGTGAATAATTCGACTGAATCGAGGTATCGATGAGTGCTAAACATGACAAAACCCAGATGAGGCACTGTTTCCCTCAAATCGTATCCAACTACTAACGTCAAGTAATAAAAGCAAGGTGATTGATAAGGCATTTGTGTAATTTGCACATCAAATTAACATGTTTTAGATTAAATAAACATTCAACTAACTGAAATCATATAGGAATGTTTAACCCTGACTATGATCATGATATTTGAAGCCAGCATTCTAATTACTATGTGGGAAATACAAAGAAAGTTGAATATTTCAGAAACTAGTAGCTGAGACATACTTAGTAACATATCGTTTGAATGAGAAGATGGTGTATACATTGCAGAAACTAATCACATTTATTTACTGCATCAAGCTGATTGTTGAGTGACTCCAACTGAGATGAGTTAGTCACACATGAAGTGAGTAGGGTTACCTTCATTGAAATGGCTAATTTGAGTAGAGATTTCGAAAGAACAATTCTATACACTATTTGGTATAAAAACCAACTTCAATCATATACTACTTCAGTATGGGAAGGAGTAGTAGCTGAACATGAATCACCTATCCAAATAAAAGTATGAGATGAAAACAAGTATGCCTCAGTATATAAAATATCATGACAAACGGGAACAACGCTTGTGTCAACTAACCGGTCAATTTCAGTTGTTTCAAATTAAGTCTCCTCGATATTAATGTACAGGGGAATGATTCCTTCTGAGAATGCGAATTGTTTGTACATTTATCAATATAATTCATTTCATTTAGATATGGAGTACTGAATGAATGATTTGGTGATTTGTTTTGTGTTGCAGGGAGACAACAAGTTGTACGAATACAACTTCTACTCTGTGAGCATTCATCGAAATGTGCATTTTGTATTCGATCACTTTTATTCTCACTTTTACTCCGAACGTGTTCATTACGGAGACACTTAGAAGTTCTTCTACTCGTCGACTCAGTGTAATTGTTCAGATTCCTACTCCGAGAAGGATATGGGGATGATGTTTGAGAGGTGTATGTCAATGGAGATGACTTTTGTGGTGTGAATAGTTGAGACGAATTTTCAACATTGATTAGATTGTGTTTTATGATGGATTTGTGTGGAGTATTTGGTGGCACTGGATATCGATGTTGATGTGATCGGAGTAAATAACTGTCAGAGTGATATCTAGTACTTAAATAAAATGTGGGTATGTAGTGCAATGTGTTGTCCAACTGTTCCCAATGCCATGTTTGTTTATGTATTGTGTGTTGATGTTGTGAATGTTGATGGTGTTGATTCTCTTGATCATTCTCTTGAATATTACAATTGATGTGATCAATAGATTTTATGAAATTCCAATCGAGATTATATTTTAAACAGAACTTTTCAAGATTTCTTTGACAAACTAATTGGAATGTTTGTTGACATTGTTTATTAATAGTTGATTTATTTGTTGCCGTTGTTGATGATGATGTTGTTGTTGTGGTGATGGTGTTACTGGAGTTGTTTTTGTTGTTATCGTGATCGCCATCATATAATTTATGGAATGATTTATTTTCCAACGATTGAAATAAACATCTTGAAGGTTTAACTGTCATGGTTTTCTATCTGACTATTCAATAAAGAAAACTTGTTAACTAATATTTCAATAACTAAATAATTTTTATTTCAACTTTCAATCTAAATTATGATTGGTTGAATTGAAATTCCAACTTATTTAACGAATAAAAACAAAATACAGAATTGACCTCAAGTTGGAGACAGATAAGGGAAACATTTTTGACACATGGATTCATAACTCCAAAACACTCCATGTTCATTGAGTCAACTAGATCAATTTTATTGTATTCGCTGATTATTTTCTGTGATTGGTTAAATAAGAATTAAACACCAGTCTAGTGGTGTAGATGGTTAAGTGTTTATATCGAGAGCTGAGTGTTGTGGGTTAGATACTTTAGCAAATCCAAAGGTGTGTAATGATAAGGCGTCCCATAGTAGGACAAAACAACTATATAGTGTTTCCTAGGTTTCAGTAGTACCTAAACAACATTAATATGTGGTGAACAAATACAATTAGTTGTTAATGTAAACCTAGAATTAATGCACATCAACGTACATCATGCATAGATCCATAGAATTCACTCTTTTTTCTCTAGTCTAACGTTAACAAAACTTCTGAAGTTACTCTGTAGGAGGGGAATAAAGATGAATGATTGTTTACTCGAGTATATACCAGTAAATGATAAATTCTCACTGCTACCAAACAGTATGGTTATACCATATACTTTAAAGTAAATTAAGTGTAGAATTGTTTATAGGTGAGAATAAATTATATTGAAAGAAATGTTCGAAGCATTATTTGGATATAACATAGTTGTAGGAATGGTTGGTGGAAAACCCTGTCATTCTATTCGGGATTTGTGTCATAAGAGTATACCTTCAATCTTCTGGGAACTGTTGTTAAATGTAGGATTCAAACCTGCGTCACAATGCTTCTTGGCCAGAGATGTTGTAGATGAAGTAGTTAAAAAGTGACTGACTTTCTGTTAGACTATGATACTTATATTAATTGTTTACTGAAGAATGTTAATCAAGTTCTTTGAATTGATGTATACTATAGTAGTCACCAGTATATCATGTTAACTGATGGCTTACAAACTATATCCTCAGATTGATAATCTACCAGCCGTTACTCAACCTACTAGACACCTTAATTAAGCTTATAAAAACGTTGTCAACATTTACTACATTTGCAGCAACACACTTGTTCAATGTATATTTATATATCACTTTAAACTATCTTGAATGTCTACAAACATTATTGTAGTCAGTTGCTTTGTCGTCCTACATACATAACACTTTCATGATATTCAACCACTAATAAATTTTCTTACAGTCTGAAAATGAAAAGTTTATTCAGTGTTTACATCAAATTTTAAAGAAAAACTTTATTATAACCCCACTGATTGCTGAAATCAATCAATGATAAGTCGTAACACTGAAGGTATAATTAAATACAGTGAAGTAGCTGAACTTGGAAAAAATATTATAAAATGTTAATTTGCTTAACTGGTGTGGTGTTAACGGTGTGAGTGTAGTTGTTACATAGCACTTGCTTCCTCTGTAGTGGGCTCTTTATGAAGTAATTGTGAGGCATATTGAGTTAAGACAGATGTTGGAAAACCAGGCGTGTAACTGACGAGCCAAAAGAGACAACTGTCTAGGATTGGTATAGACGTCATTTCGTCAGTAGTTTTAGATATATTGATCCTACATTCTTGAAACCTTATTACCGGGGACGAAAATTAGTGAAAAAAGTATAAATATCTTGGGGTGAATATTTCTAACACCATCCTATCGTTGTCAGGTGACAATATTGTTGAAAATGCAGGTCCTATACGAAAAACACTTTACTCCTACCATACCCCTGTACAGTTGATAGTACGACTCTGTCCTCAGATTTTTAGTTGTGTGCCTATTATTCATTCTTCTATTCAACCAAAACCTCAGAATAATAAGACTTAAAGAGGTGAGTGTTCCATTGAATATCAAACTACAACAACTCTTAAACCATTCCTGAGTCATCTATGACACTACGTGGTTACTGAACTTAAGGGTTTATATGTTTCATATGACTGAACAAGTGATTTGTAGGCTAACTGTTATTGACAGGTCGTTTTAAGTAAGTATGTAAAGTTCCTTTTAGTCAGAGTAAGGTGTGGCCCAATTGTAGCACGTGTAGAGTAGTCACCCACCGATGATATATGATAGGGTAGCCCAATATCGTAAATTGTGGAAAGATAGAATTTAGTTGATTGGGTTTATCGCGGATCAATGTTAGATGAGTACCACTGAAAACTGAAGAACGCTGAACAGCTGTTTCATTCAAGTATGGGATTCTCTGAAGTGTGCCCCCCCTTTGATTCCACCAGGTATTCGAACTCAAGGCGGTCGATATTACGACAAACACAGCCATCCGCACCACTGGACCAGCGCCCAATCGTAGAATCTCCACTTCCATTAATTTGTGGTATAGTGGGTGGGCAATACTGAAGAGAAGATATGCAGTTCTCCATAATTTTCACTGGTACAAAACCGATACCGATAATGTAATGAATTCAAATAACTAAACATAACTCCATAAAACCACCTCAACTTCGTTGTTAACTAGTTTCAACATGATTGTTCACATTATTCATTTAAAGACAGTAACAAGTGACAATTAAAAAGTTAAACATTGAATGTAGCAAAGAAAAGTAAATGAATTTAAATTGATCTGATATTCACTTCAAACATACATGAACACATAAATTTACCAAGTGAATAGAAATGGAATGACACTTATTCACTAATAAATAACATGTAAACTGTTGACAACTCATTGAAGTAATTACCATTCAAAAGAAATGAAAAGAAAGTTCTTCCATTAAAGTTGACCAGTTTTATTGAATAGTCAACTCTTGTGATGAATAGAGATAAACATGAGAATATAATAAACAGTAGAATATCTATATACATGCATATTTGTGTATGTGTGCATATAAATCTAACGCTGATGAAAAACAGCGGTAATTATCAATTAAGTTTGACATTAGCCAAAGATACTACTGAAAACAATGATATACATTAAAGTTCAATTGGGATGGTTATTTTTGTAAAGACTGGTTATTTATTTGATTGAATATATCACAGAGTGATGTTGACAGGGTACCAATGAAAACCAAGGAGCACTGGAGTAGTTCCACACTAGAATGAAACAGCTATCCAATGCTCCTTGGTTTTCAATGGTACTATGACAACATCAATCTGTGACATATTCAATCAAATATACATTAAAGTTATTTTAAATTAAGTTAAAGCACTTTCGGCAATTTATCCATGGGACTATTTACTGAACTAAACTCAAGAGGTTTAGATTTCATAAACAATAACTTGAGATCTAATAGTTCATAATTTGAACTTTATTAAAATTTGATATATCATCATCTATATCACTGGTAGGTTACTATTTCAGTATGTTAGTTGTGATTCTTGAAGTCGGTGACGTAAATACCAGCCCATCTTTATAACTTAATTTATAACTTCAAGTGGGAAATAAACAAACTGATGGAAATGGGGATTCTATCATTGGTTGCCAACTAAATAGAGGGTTGGGTTTTTGCCAATTCGAAGCCACTGGTGCAGGAATCTGAGGTGCGATCTACTGAGGAACTAGAACGAAACTGATGTCTAGTGCTCCACGGTTTTCAATGATACCCTATCAACATCAATATGTGACATGTTCAATCAATCATTTAATACTGGATGATTTTCAACACATTTTCGTTTGATGACGTATTGTAGTGGAAATCATTATCAATATATTTGCATGCCATTAGTTAACAATGGGATTCACATTATCATTAACACAAACTCTTTTCTTGCAAGAAAACTGTTCGATAGACCTAATGGTCAGATTTCTAAAATTTTTAAACCCACTGATTGTTGACTAATCAAACAAAGACAGTAATAAGCTTACAGAATATTTTGTGAAAACTCTAATAAGATTAGTCAGAATGTAATCAGTAGTCAAGGCAACAATAGAAAAATATTTGGTAAGCAATTGAGTAAATATAATTTTCATTTAAATATCTGTTTTCAAAATATGCATTGATGCCAACAACTAAGTTGTTTTATAAAAGCTGAACACTCAATCGTCCATAATTCTTCTAGTCGATGTTATTTTACTAAGGATTTCTATAGTAAAGAAAAATCTTGTTTCTTTAGGAATAGAAAAAGCTACATAAGAACGTAGGCACAGGTACATATACTTATTGACATTAATAAATATTATCCCTCATTCCCCCCATACGAACTGAGCCATAATCTTAATTCTCTCGAACTTCACTAATCGCAGTCAAAGCCATTTTCAACTAAATTTTTTAGTCCTAAATCATATTCTAACAATGAATCCAAATTCTAGCTAAATTATCCAATCCAGAGTACTAATTGTTGATATAGTTCATTCTGAAAGAGCCAACTGTATCCTACACAATAGTCATCAACACTTGAGGTCTTGATTCTTGTTGATGCAGTTGCATAAGTCAACCCTACTCGTTAATTTACGATTCCATATTACACCGTTTCAGTTCTCAGTCACTGAAATATATGAACAGATGTACAAATCTCGCAAAATACTATAATATGAAATTCGTTCACTAAGGAAGGGAGTTCATGATCTGACAATTTACTGGTTGGTAGTTTTCAAATTTTGTGGGGTCATTCTTAAAAACATTTGCTATTAAGTTGAATATATATGCATCGGTTTTCCCTCAAGATGTTAGCTTGCAATTTTTTTTAATATCATTCCGTGAACTAATTCTTTCTCCTTGCATCGCATTTTAAATGTCTGCACATTTTTCTTACCACCACTAAATTAGCTACTACTTATACTGATTTGGTATTCATCTTGATGTGCTACTGAGGTATGGTAACATGGATCGTTTGCGTATATACATGCATGGTTCTTTGTTGTATACACAAATAGTCACACGCAAAACAAATCTTCAATTGTTTATAAAGAAAATGCTAAGTTGTATATTTTTTCAAATTTAAGAAGAATACACTACACCATTTGGTGAATAGATCATATCATTTCATTGACATGCATTCCACTATGACTACTCTTACACTTCTGTTCATTTGGTGGATAAGTTGTACATTTTAATAAACGATTAACAACAGTAAGTCTATTTTAAGTCCTAAATTTCATTGTATTTATATTTTTCGTCAACGATATTGAACTCAATCATGTTGAACTTATTTTTATAACACAGTTTTTCCTGGAGACAAAGTATGCGTTGTATTCAGAACACTGTGTTATAAATAAATGGAAAAATAATGGAAGCACTTTGATTTAATGCTTACAGTGAGCATTGAAACTTCTCTGAATTGCATTAGTAACTATCTGTTATGACGTGATGAAAAGGAGGAGGGTGATGATGAAGTTGATTGGTTGGTGCGATCACCAATACGATGTGTGCCTAGTTGAGAAATGCACGATTGACCTAAGCCCATTCACCTCCCTAGGCCGACAATAAGACAACCAGAATTGAGAACAGGAAGACTGAGAGAGCAAGGTCCAAGGTCCAAGGTCGTATTATATTTTAATCATGCATTTATATATACATAAAACCAGACCACACAGTAAGCCAATCGGAAATCTAACATTGATACAGAACAAATGAAATAGTGGTAGTGAATGGGGAGAACTTGTACACAATTAGGTAGACGTAGTTCGTAATAATAAACAATACACAAAGAATCAATACACTAAGCGAGAGAACCGGGCAAGGGGAACGTAACGGTCATAGAAATAAAATGACAACACTGTCCACAGTTATAATAAATGAAATAATGTTCTAAATCACAGTTCCCGAAGATAGCCAAATCTTCATTAGGTACCCGGCATATCACTATCCAAAGTCGAAAAAATTTCAACAGCGTAAAGATTGCTTGATTTTCCCCAATATTGTTCTTGAATTTCTATGTTTTTATAGATTTCCCTGTTGTTCTTCGTTGTTTATTGGTACTGCCGATGATGGTACACAGGATTTCGATTCATAACTAATGCACTTTTAGTTACCTATGTTTGTCATACACTCGTGTTAGTTGTGTACCACTGAAAACCGAAGAGTACTGAGCACTCGTTTCGTCTTAGTATTAAACTTTTAAAAAGTACATCTCCGTAAACTCACTAGTGAATCGAATAGAGGATTGTGACTGTTTGAGTCCAGTAATGTTAAGAGTGTGACATTTATTACTAGCGACGATGAATAACCCTCTCACTATATCACAAATTCATAAAAGCGGAAATCTTGCCATTGAGTACTAGTCAATTGATGCAGATGATTAAGCATTTTGAAAGGGACGTAAAAGTATTAGGTTAGATTTCATTTCAGAATCTAGAGTGCGCACTGTTGATGAGTGCCATTTAATGATGAAATGACTGTTGAATTCTCCTTGATTTTAAGCGGTTCCCAACCAACATCAACCAGCGACAAATACAAAACAAATAGAATTATTACCTAACTTAGTAAAATCATCACAATTTAATGCTTTTTTTGTTTATTTTTGTTCTTCAGTAATTACGTTAGATGAACAACTCCTCCCCGTTATTTTACACTGTCATACAACATACCAACTAAAATTACTGTATATGGTATTACTAAGAGTAGTTGTTACCAGTCTTCTATTGATTACATTTAAGAGTTAGTTGCATTATTTGTTTTATACATAAATAAATCAATAAATTGGGTAACATAAAATATTCATTGAGATAAACAATTCTGTTTTGTATTAGAAATTATTTTTAATTTTCATGACATTTTCTCCCCTTTCTCGTGGTATATTTTTGAAGTAGAAATAAACTAAAGACCACACGACAGTGATGCTAATGCAGAAAAGGAGAAGAAGGAAGAGGAAGAAGAATCTACCTCAGACTTAATACATTTATGATCATAATCTAAGTTGACTTAATCTATGAAATATTATTACGATGTATGTGTTGAGTGTGATAGTTTTACTGCAATCCATTTAAAGTAACGATAATGAACTTATTGCATTTTTTACATTGGTAAAATATATATCTACACCGCAATATTAATATTCACAATGGCATTTTAATCTACTTATTATCTAGTGAATCAGTATACTTGATCAGCAGATATAATATAGGAGTGAGAAATGTGTACAATATGATAAAATATCCATTCAGGATTCATTTTTTATCTACGGAAAACAATCAAATTCAGTCTTGAATGTCAACAATGAGATAATGCAAATCTTAAAAAAGCAAAATAATCTATCATAAACTAAGAACATCTGATGAATCAATGTGAAATCAGAAAGCATTGACTAGCTGACTTACTCCAGTCTGAAGCTCTCATGAAATGCAAACTCATAAAAATTATAATATAATTAGGATAAGCTTGTATTTTCCCGTTGATTTGTAATGGACTGAAACTGGTCAGTCTCTGTTGCCATATGTGCATCCTGAGCGGATCGCCTCGATATAGCGTTATTACACAAGTTATACATTTAAGTTGGATTGTGACTGGCAAGTGGAATCCAGGTACATCCAGCCGATGAGTCCCAAATAGGACGAAACGCGCGTCCTGGATTCCACTTGTCAGTCACAATCCAACTTAAATGTCATAAAAATTATGTTTAGTTTATTTAGAAAGTGATGTTAATACATAAGATATAAATATAGTACTCTCATCTTGCAGTTATAAACGTTCATACTACGAAGCACCACGTGACCTAGGTCACGTACTAGTCAGCAAAGAGTATCTTCAGTCTTCAGGAAACGAATGAGTTATATGAACTTTGGAACCAACCCACACAGCTTCACAGTGTGACTAGTTACCTAAAAACTTTCAAGAGTCTCTGGTTAATGCTAAGGAAGTTATGCAGTCTGGTATAAAACCGTCCATAAAATTATTTATCAGAAAGAAAACGATGAAAGTAACCTTACCATCAATTATTTCTGTCCTTAAATAGCTAAGTAATCAGTCAAAAGTGAATAGTAAAAATATCAACCCGTCGAAAATTCAAACCAAAGCAATCTTAAGGATGTCATAGGATTTAGAGAAGTATTGTATTTAGATCAGTAGACACATCGGCACGAATCAGGTCGATCAACCAATATCAATACTCAAGCAGTCACACATTTGAACATCAACTTCACAAGTTAACTAACATGAGCAAAAGAATAAATGATGACAGCGAAACATATTGAAACGAACTACCACCAATAATACCATTGTAAATAACTGATTTTATAACAAACTTCCCATTAATTTATTAGATTCCGTCCTGAGCACTAAACGGTGAACAACTGCAGTTACCTGAAACAATTTATAATTACTAAACAGATTTCTATTTATACTATCCTATTCTGTAACCCATGGTCAAATTGGAATAAGCACAGTTTAAATCTTCGATAGTTGACAGTGTACTGTTATACAAAATCCAGGCAATAGGCTGGTGAGACAACGAAGTGGTTCCATTAGTATAATATTAAAAAATGGAATCAAGTATAATATGTCTTAACAGAACAATTCATAAAGCTTAATTAGTATGTTACTATAGTCAAATAAAAGGAAATTTCATATAACGGACTAATTTTTGTTAGACTTGAGCTGAAAGATATGGAGCATGGGATATCTACTTTGTTCCACTATGGGACTCGTCAACAAACCATTCCTACCACTCACCAAGTACCAAACGTATAACATTCAGGCTTCCTCTGGCTACCTAATTATTACACCATTGAGATGGCATCTATATCTAGCTTGAGCTAATTAACGTCATATTGCTGAACAAACACCATTTGTAATATTTATATTATGTCAGAAACTGCTAAACCCCACTGGTCAATACTTCACACCGCAGCTCTAGGAATACCCCCTGAAATCACCGATTAGCAAGTAAGTGACGATTGCTATTACTGGGGGTTGTGGAGTGACTGGATACGAAATATTCATGTCACACAATTTTCAGTGGTTTTTTAATCAACGTCAATTCATGATACGAAATTTCAAACCGAACCATCTCCACAGTACTTTTGATTAACAAAATGAAATGAAAATTGTACAGTCTTTTGTATTTTCACTGAATCGCCACATCTTCATACGAAATTTTTGAACAGGTCATGCAGTGCATCATAAATAGAAGCGAATAACAAACGACTAAAATACAGATCAACATTAAAACTATTTAAGTACATGGAAAGTAACCTTCTTTTTATTAAATAAATTACTCTTCTGATGTTCATACTACTTATTATCAACGACAACAGTAACGTACTTATCACATAAGTTTAACAGAAATTCATGTGGACATTAAATTCACCTTTTCGTGTCTACATCAGATAATTCAATTATGACATTATGTAATGCTTAGTTGTGTTACAGTGAATACAACACCATCCCAATACACGTATCAATATAATCAACGTCATTTTCTGACTAAATCATTTATGAAGTCTAGAAATAAGAAGAGAAATATTATGTAATACAATAGAAGATTCATTCAACCGAATTGATAAATACATTGATTAAATCTATACCTAATCATGATACATACATTGATAAACACTTATAAACAATATTTTTCTATTGATATATATCGCTTCCATAGTAGTTGCTATGTGAAATATATGTTACAAAAAGATAACATTACATTATAGAATGACATTTTACAAATAAGCAACATGACTTGTTTGATATCTGTACGCATTTATATGTAACTAGGTGGTCGAGATTATGATGTATGTATAAATCTCTGTATGCATATATATTTGTCAATTGCTTCCTTTTAAAACATAATTATTTTCAAAAAATTTATTATTAAAATCACCACATGATTTTATAACATGGAATATCCTTGGATATACAACTAATGGAAGCCAAGAAGCATTAGACAACTTTAGTTTTATAGCATAGGACTTGTTGGCTGTATCCATCCACAATCCCATCAAGGACAAAACCTAAGACCACTTGACTTCACTGAGGTATATACTTTGAAAAAATATAGAGTATAAATGGAAAAAATGAGAATATTTTTCAGCAAATGGTTCACATTTCAACCATATTCCTTTCTACACGAATCCGAAGAATTTGCAGTCATGACACGGTAAATGAAGAGACAAACACTCAAGGAAAATGATTATTATAAATGGATATCCACTTAAGTTCATTAATAAGGATATAAAGCAGAGATTTTCAAAAATAGCAGAGGTTGTCATAATAAAGAAAATATTTTATTCGAATATTGATTTCAACATTAGCAAAGCTCCAGGTATCCTAAAGAAGAAGATTTCTGATTCCCTTAACATGGCGTTCTTTGCAGCCACCTTAAGATTACTGTTACTTATCAGTCCCTTGTTCAAAGACAACCTAAAGTATAAACTTCGTCGCCTGATCACTTCTATATATATTTATGAATTTTCTTGCTCCTGTGGTGCTCATCACACAAGTCATTTGATTAGGATTCTATCCAAAAATGTTCAAGAACATCATGCAAATAGTTGAGAAGAGGTATCAGTGGATCCATCACATCAATTAGTGGACATTTTGTAAGCACAGGTCACTAGATTAAACCCGGTGACTTTTTGTAGGGATGTATATTTTTAAATATAGCTGTTGAAGGACAATAACATTTCGTCTTTAATTACTGATGCCAAAATTCTGGATCTAAATGAAATTTGTTTAACCTCTACTCGTTTCTTTATCTTTAACCTAAAAATAAACATTTTCCTCAGAGATCATTACTACTTTTCTATCTCGCCTCATTGAATTTATTGTCGCTATGTTCACTCATTTATTTTCATTACCAATATACATACATTTTTAACTGTACAGCATTGAGATGATCAATTAGTCAAAAAAGAACTTTTCGCTGAAACATAATGATATTTCTTCTATAGGATATACACCGTGACCTCCTTTAATATCACACAAATGACATTGGTGAATAGAACTAGTCACATTCTATCATTACAGTTCATGAATTACCTCTTACAATCATCAAGCAATAAGTAAACGTTGACCATTATTGCAATATTGTGGCGGTTGTTTATTTTTAGGCATAATGTCATCGTTAGAAACAAGTGAATATGGATTCATTTGGTCGAAAGCTTAATTGTGAATCATAGAGGTTTTCAGTTAAATCCATTGTAGGATCATTGAGGTAAATACTTCTAAATACTTCGTGGCTTTTACCACTTGTCTAAATGTGATCAGTCCATAGTATGAAATTTCACATTCAACAATCATCACAGTATACAGAAAGTGACATTAAATGTATCCATTTAATTTTGTTTTTTAATTTGATAATCAAATGAATACATCACATGTTGTAACTAGTTAACTGCATTGTTAATTGCATTTAGTGTTAGCAACATTCAATAAATAATTTGTACACTTGATTTATTGGCATCATATTGATAGTGCTAATTAAATTCAATAGAATATTCTTTCTACATCTTACTCTATTCAATATACAATTTATTTTAAATAAAAACAAACAAACAAACAAACGTGTAAACAATCAACTGAAACAAGAAAAAAAACTGTTCAACATTGAACAGTAACATTAAATGAAAACATGAAGTTAATTGTTGTCAAGTTTTTCTTTCTTTTTTTCTTTTCAGTAAATAACTGTAAGTTTTTCAATTCTTCTTCTTCTTATTATTATTATTATTATTAACTGTTGTTGTTTTTAAAATGAAGAATATAAACATAAACCACTATGTTGATATATGTAATGAATTCAACAATCACTTAATACATACAACATATTTCACTCGTCCCCCCCCACCCACATCGTCTTGAACAACGTTAATAAGATGAATTTGTATGTTCCTGTTGGTTTGTTATAGACTGAAGCCTCTGTTGCTATATATGCATTTTGACCGAATTACCTCAATCTAGCTATTAATCACAAATATTATTTAAGATGGATTGTAACTGGCAAACTGAGTACAGGATGCTAGGACAAAACGCATGTCCTGGATTCCACTTGCCAGTCACAATCCAACTTAAGTAATACTTGTGAATAACCGTGTTATGTATTGAAAAAAATACACATTGGCCTTGATAATTGCCAATCAGCATACGGACACGTCTGCCCCGCAACTACCAGTCCCGCAAGCCGGAATAGAGAAAACAACAATTTATGAGTTAAACAGATACATTGCAAATAGATACACAACCCAATTCAGTCGTATTGTATTTCAATCATGCCTTTATATATACACAAATTCAGACCATACACCAAACCAATAAGGGATTTTACATTAATACGAAACAGAAGAGATTGTGGCAGTGAATGGGGGTAACTTGTACACAACTAATTAACTGTAGTCCATAGTAAGAGACAATATAATAACAGCAAATATATTAAACGGGAGGATAAGGTAAGAAGGACGTAACAGTAATAGAAATGTAATGTTTGCACTACGCACGACCAGAATAAACGAATTAGTCCTCTAAAATACAGTTCTGGAAGTTTTTTACCTTTCTTTAGTAGTCCGACATAACAAACCGCCATATCAAGGTAATCCGCTCAGTAGGCACATATAGTAACAGAGACTGACCAACTTCAGTCTATAACAAATCAACGGGAATATGCAAATTCATTCTAATACTAATGTGCCCGTTGTACTAATGTGGCTATCTGGACTCAGTAGTCTAGTGGTGAACGCACGGGCGTTTGACGTAAAACGGACTGGGTCCGAATCCCACTGTAGACATCAACATTGGGATGCAGGTACATTCAGCCGACAAGTCCAAAATAGGATGAAACGCGCGTCCTGGATCCCACTTACCAGTCACAGCCCAAGTTAACGAGTGCATATAATTGCAATTTATAGGTGTTTGAATCTTCCCGTTGATTTGATATGGCCACATTTCAACTTAAATCATACTTATGAACCAATCGTTTTTCGAGGCAATCCACTCAGGATACACATATAACAACAAAGATTGATCAATTACAGCTTATATCAAATCAATAGGGTGACTTAAACATCTTCAGATTATAATGTTGTTTATAATAGAACTTGACTTTTTTTGTCTTCATTTCCTTCATTTCTCTATTTGTCTCAACATACTTCATTCATTTGATTACGCGTACTTTAATGAAACTAATGAACACTTAATCTGTTTACACTACTTTTATTCACCATTTGATTGTGTAATTGCTAATGTGACAGTTGTTGTTGTTGTTGTAAATTACTCTTACAGGTATAGATGAATTATTTAATCAACGTAAAACATGTTCACCTATTGATTCAACAGAAAAACTTCCCACACTGTTCAAGTTAAAAAGGAATGTCGAACTGATTCCAAGTTAAGTACACCATTTAATTGTATGGATGTATATAAACACGTAGAAAACACGGTAAATTATCATACATTTTTGAATAAACACCTTCTTGATTTACTTTAATTCAAATGATTCAATTCTAGATGTGTATCCTACTTAGTGTTAATACAGTGTTATTTCATGGACTATTGTTGATTATTTAAGATAAAATCACAGACAAATTGTAGTTAAACAGCTAAGGAGGATTACGAAGTAATAGAGAGGTGTTTAACTATAGAATAATACTCTACAAATATACTCATCCATGATGCCCATATCTCACAGAGAATACCTAATATTTGAACTGTTAAGTCCCTCTCTCATCCAATCGTTTAAATTTCTGACTTTAGTTAACCGGCTATAATGCAGAACTACTATTCATTACAATTAGTGAGTAACTATTTCACTTTGGATATTTTTGAACTTTTCTGATGATAGAGCATTAGAAAATACCTCTTGACGTTAGTCACAGCTAAGCATATAATGATTCTTATTAATGTTATTTGTCGATATCGTATAGTGAAATTTTGAATCCAGTAGTTACATAATAGTGATTTAATTCATCCATTCAACATTATTGACGAATGTTATCACAGATCGGTTTGAAATGTGAACAATTTATTCAGTGTTTTTTGTAACTCTATTGGATATCTTTATGATATTTAATTAGAACAGTAGTTGCAGTATTACCAGATAATCTCATATCCTAATGTGAATACATCAAGATTCATCGTTACCTCTTACAGTCTAATGAAGTGATTTCTATTCTGTACATCGAATAGAATATAGAATTCTATATAAATTAGTATATTAACATATTAGATGAATTCATAGAGTTAATATTTTATCATTGTTGATGTTATATAGTGAATATGTTCAATTCCTGTTAGCATACTTGCATCCTAGGCCAACTTCCTTAATATAACCACTGTTGATTCTGTTTACTTGCGTAAAAATAAACACTGAAATTTAGGTACATACAGTCAATCAATGGTAAACCGGAATTATCTACTAGCCACAATTCAGTTGTACTATGAGGTCATTATTTTCATAACTGAGACTTATTTGTTTTTAAAATTTACAGTTTACTGATTCAACTACATTTGATAACTTTCGTGGCAACAAACCTATGATGGCAAATTAATTTCATGTTACTTTAATACCACGAACTAATATCCATTTCAAAGTCAATGAAAATGGTGAAGTATATGACAGTTTTCTCTTTCTGATTTCAGTTTACTGTGCAGTATGCACCAATGATTGTGTACACGGAGTCGAATGTATCACTTTCACATTCTGTGGTGAATGAACTACATTAAAATCAAAGCTAATGAATCAGTTGAAGTATCAAAAATGGATTAAGTATGTAAAGATTGTGTAACTGTAGATTGATTTGTATTCTTACCTCATATTGCCATACATTTTGGATAATGAAGAATATAATCATTCAACCAAAGATTTGTATGTAATATATTCGATAACCTGGTTTATTTGGACTTCACTATCTTATTATCATTCCCCTATAATTCTGTAACTATATATGCATAGTTCCGGTGCTAAAAGTTATTCTCTAAAGTGTTCAAATGGAATTTCTGATGTATATAAACTATATCTTGAGAGATATCTATTATGTAGGAATAATAATCTCAATATCAGTACTTTTAAACATTATCTAAATGCACTACTTTAAATTGCACATACTTTAACGTACAATTTAGATGCAGTAACGATGTCTGCAGGTGAGTTGAAGTTACCACTATACCTTATTTTGAGTGTTTTGCGTATTTTGTGTTCGCTGTGTTGGATGGTCTATCTGTTATTCCGGAAAACCTCACTGGCATAAATTTCTGACGTAAGTGACTAATAAGCCTTTCTGTATTTAGCATGACTATTCACTAGAATATCAGTAATTACAACTCAATCAAACAGCTGATGTCAATGATCTCTGTTGATTAGTTGTATATAGAAATGAAATAACTAATTAGTGCTTTCTTGATTATTTGCTTAAAGTTATATTGTTATGTAAAAACTACAACTACCTAAATTTGATATAAGTCCGTAATAAACAGTGCCTGTCAAGTTATATGATCTAACTTTTACTGATTGTACTTTACTCATGTAGATTTTATAAAAGACTAAATAGTTATGATAATAAACCTCATAGGTCACTTCTGTCAGTAGTCTGCATCATATAAACTCTTCTAGAATAACACTGAAAGCTCTGCAATTAAACCATTCAGCTCAGAGAATGCAATACAACCACAACTATCCTTTGATTTACACATCTCTACTTTTGCAAAACTGATGATAAACTTACTTACTTTGTCTGTCATCAGTATGAACAGTTGGGTAGATCGAATACAATTTGTAATTTACGTTTAATATTGGTTAATGAATGTTGATATTTTATGAACAAATGTTTAATATTTTTGCATATTTAATCTGATTTACTGCACTTCTTTTTTTATTATCAATAGATTATACGAAACACGAAGAAACATGGGAAGGTGAGGGGGGGAGTAGGAGAACATGATTTAATAATATCAGGACCATTTTAAGGTACGAGTGATTTAGAGAATAGAAGATGATGTTAATGGTGTTGATGATGATGATGAGGGGTTTATTTGTTCTGACAAATAGTGGAAATCATAAATACAAAATGAATGTTTACGAATAGAACTACACACACACACACACATTCACACATGAATGTTAATTCATATCATTTACGTGTTACATAAATGGCATGAAATGTAGCCTGGCGAAGAAAATTCATTTTAGTCTGTGAAAGCAGCTGTTAAATAATTAGTGTATGTGGTCGATTTGTAGACGTGTGTATGTTACTCCACCTCAGTGTTACTTAATCTACTTCTAATACAATTTCATCATATCTGATGATGACATTGATGAAGGATCTATTAATGCGATCATAAATTTACTGTGAGATATCTTTATAAATACCGGAAGTGTTCTCTCACTTCCATCATCTTTTTTTATTTTACGTTGAATAGTACAGAAATGACATTTAAAGATTATTCACATAATGAACTATCTCACTCCCTCTCTCACCTCTAAGTAGAGAAATCTATTGTGTGCAAATAAATATCATAAAGACATTTATCATTTATGTACGCATAAATTCATTGTCAGCTTATGTTTGAATGCATTCTATATCATATTTGACCTGATCATCACGTTCTTCATTATGTAATGTAATGCATAGATGATTAGGTTCAAGTCATTAGTGTATACTGATCAACTACATCAGTGGGAGGGAGATGCTAATTAGACAGTTTTTTCTGGTAGTATATCAGCCACTAAACGTTTTCTGTACTAATGAGTGATAATTAGATAATCTGAGATAATCTATTCTAAAACAGTTAATTCTTTCTACAGGTTTGTATATTCGAATTGTTGATATACTTTACCTTACAGTTGATTAGCCTCTGTTACTGTATATACATCCATTGCCAACTGCATCAATATCGATATTTTCATATAAGTTTATTTAGTTAAGTTGGAATGTAGCTGGCAGTGGAATATATTTTGTGTGTCAACGCTTCATTGCTAATTTCCATACTCAGACTCTGACCGACTACCTGTTGTGTTGGTCGAATAAAAAAGAATAACTAAGTTTCAAAACTACGTTATGGAAGACTATTTCAATTAATTTAGTTGTATGTAAAGTAAATATTTTATTCCTATCATTATTATGTTCCTCGCGCTCTACCCTCCCGTTTAGCACATTTACTGTCAGTAAGTCATCTCTTATGTACTACAGTTAATTGATTGCGTGCAAGTTGCCTCAATTCACTACTCTTGTCTCTCTTGTTTGCCTTGATGTTAAATTCCTAATTGGCTGACTGTGTATTATGGTTTTATGTATATATAAAGAGTTACTATGATTTCGTGTGAGCAAAAGCTACATCAACTAATTGGTCATAAAAGCCTTTTTGTTGAAGTCAAAAAACGACGTATCCTTAACGTTTAAAATGCCAACAAGTTATCCATATAGCTACTGAGGCCAGATATCCTTCAAATTGTTCAGAATCTACGATATTTACTAGTAGGGGCTGGTATGTTTTTTGTTTTTGATACTGATTACTGTAATTAATGAATTTTAATAAGTCTTAATAAGTCCATGTGCATCATAGACGGAGTTCCTCGATATTGGCACTTATTTTTACCAAAGTTGGATTCCATCACTACATACAAACAAACTTTGATAAAACGTTAATATTTGATATGCGATTTTTGACTAAAATTGAAATGTTGTATGAATTGCTTAAACGATTCTACATAGATTTTAGCTTTAAACTCTAATGATGAGAATTGAGTGATAATAAAGTTTTATTGTAACTGTATTAAATAAAACCAACTTCGATTGTATTATAAATACTGAATCTGTTGGAATCCTGTATTCATTGTAAGTAATCTGTACGACAAGAAATGGAAGTTCCACTTTCAATCAAGAAAAGTGTACCAAATAACTTTCATCAGAATTTAAAGCCTATTAATTCTCCAAGCATGTGATTCGTGCGCTTAACTTGGAAGGAGAAACGACAATGGTTTGGGCAGGCAATGACATATGTTGATTGAAGTTTTCTTTTATAGCAAATTACATAACTAGACAGAAGTTAATGATAACCCTGGTTACAATCTTCCAAACTAAGCTCAACTAGTTGGAATTCTAAAAAAAAATAGAATAAGTGTTTTACATGTTTGAAATGGTCAGTTACCAACGTTTCTTCTATGAATTAAATTCTTATCCATATTCCTTTCAAGTTGGCTTGTGTACACGTCATCATACGTAAATTACTTAATAAATGACAACTTTGAAGCATGTAAAAGCAAATTACAATCACTCATAAATCACAGTTTTGAGAGCACTAAGTTATACTAAGTAATTCCTTTGTTAAACTGTAGCGTTTTATATAGACTATTAGGTCTATTATCATTAATGGATTAATTGAAAAATGATTAAATCAGCATGACGACAAACCGACAATATAACCGATTATTGCCTTAGTTACTAATACGAATTTCTATCGTTACTATGGGTGGAGGAGGAGGTAGGGCGTGAATATAAAATCACAGAAGAGTAGTGATAAAGTTTGAATAGAGCACTTTAAATACAACCAGTTCATATGTATTCGGTACGCTCTTTTCTATCAATAAATATTGTGTAATTTGATATTATTTTTGTTTATTGAAACCAACCAACAACTTACGGGGAAAATACAATGAGGCTGTCTTCATTAAATACGACATTATCAATAATCAGTATTTACTGTGATTAAACAATGAACACAATTCGTTGTAAGGAATACTTTACATCTAATGGATTCATCATAATAATTAATGTAAACTTTATTCATACTGAACACATTACAATGATAAAGTATTGAGAACAATAGATATGTATATCAATAAAGAGACGGGTATGAACACAGAATAGACTCATAGAAATGCATAGAGTTCGGTATATATTGTCTATATTTTTAAAAGAATTCGAGAGAAATAACCATTGATGCTATATTTCTATGGTTAGTTGATAAGAAACCCTGTACAGCCTAGATTTTGTGCTAGTCAGTAGGAAGTACTTATAATCACAAAACCGAGGTCAAATAATACATTATGACGACTACTTCTAATCGCCTTACTCTTCAAAACATAATGCATACTATATCAAGTTACTGAAACTAGTGACTGTATGTTGAAACTTGATTAAAAGAATTCGATGGGTACATTAAAAAAATTAGATATACATGACACCTGTCAGTACTTAATGATAAACCAATCTATAAAAATAACCCATCAACGTATTGCTTCATTACATCAGGGCGATAAATTTGTTTGTTATTAGAAAATAACAGAATATAAATTACTTACTAGATTGAAATATTCAATTGACATTTAATTAGTTTAGTCAATGGATGACATCGCAATTGGTTGAGAACACTTTTTCATAATCATGACATTCTAATTACGTATTATTTTGTACCGGTCATCAAGACGTATTTGAAATTATAATGACAACAAAACTGTTAGTATTACAGTCGTTGAGGTATTCCGACTATAACAGGCCTTCTGAAATAATGAGATGATATTGGTAACTAGTTTGTTTACGATTACTGAGGATTAATGATTTTATCATAAAACATTGATTGTGCATAGTGAATGACTATCGATATTTACTGACATAAACAACGACGATGAAGTCATCACATTCACAATCATCTCAATACTTATACTTGTCTGCAATAATTGACTAGAAAGTAGTTCATTTCAACTAAATGATGATTCTACTTTAATTGTTATAAACATTTAAATAAACCAGTGTTAAATTTCATTATTATTTTCCCTATATAACATACATCACAACTAATCATTTAATCATCTAACACAATCACAAATGATTAATTGATGCTGTCAATTAATAACATTCAGGATTATGATATTGATGACAAAGAAAGTGTTTACCCTTAAAAAAAAGTAGCAACATTTTTGTAAATGACCTGATCAGGTACATTTCATTTATCAAGTAACATTTAAGTTAGAAGAAGTTGAGCAATTCCATTTTTCATATGATTCATTTCATGACAAAAAGTAATTTGTACAAATTTTTGTGAAATGTTCATCAATGAGATGGACAAAAATGTTAAACTACGAATGAGATATTCATGATAAGTAACACACCTGAACGGATGTTAATCATCACTAATAATGAAGATGACTATTGTGTATTTGCATATTTATGCATTCAATATGAACTACTCTAATCCACAATGTAGTTGTACTGTGAATTACAAGTAAACTGCATCAAAAATTTAAACTTGATTGAATACTTACATATGCAAACAATCAAAGAATATACCATCCAGTCAGTAGTAACATTAAAATGACATTGAAAGCATCGCCAACGAAGAGATTGATTTCAGGTCAAATACTGAATTCGAAATGACAGTTATAAGTAGATGGAATAAATTGAAATAAATACTTTGGACAATAACAAGTTATAACCATGAAACTGTAATAGATTTTATATACTAATATGAAATAGGTAGACAGTGAAATATGGTTTTAAATAAATACTACTACAAATGAAGCCAATGTATAATGACAAAGTATTGTTGATAAATAAATGGTAGCTAAATCTCAAGTTAAAGTTTCTTGTTGATTGTTGTCAATCACTCAACATCATAAGATGATTTACGTGAAATGAAATCACTTAAACTGATGATATCAATACAATTTAATGAGTAAAATTCGATCAAAATAAACAAAATGTTGGTTACTACTCACTACTATACGAAATCAATTATAATAAGTATAGTTCAATATTAGCATTTCTAAGTGTCCAATTTGATGGCATTTATCACAATCATGGAGACTGCGTCAATTCAATGAAGACCTTGTTAATGATTGTCAAGAAGCATAGAACTTAGATCTACAGTTTTTTTTGGCTAATTCATACTGGCTGCATAACAAAGTTGATTATTCTAAATACAAACAATAACCAATTCGCAATCAGTTAGACACTAAAACCATCAGCTTATGTATTAATTTTCTAAGAGGTAATATTCTTAGGAATTGAAATCTTATCATTATTATGATTTATCTGTAATCTCTTTATTTGATTGTACTACTAATTACACAGTATTTGTTTGCTGAAAATGTGCAAGCAACTACGAATGTTATAATTGAGTGTTGTGAAGATTGTTGAATTTTTACTTCGTATCATGAAGTGGTCTGAGTTAGGTAACCATTTAGAATCAGGAACCAACCCTAGACAGCTCTTTCATCCTACTATAACACTACAAAGTAGTGTATATCCACAACTCTACCAGGGAATCGAGTCCAAAACCTTCAGATTTCGAGGCAACACTTAACGAATAGACTAATGACCTAGCTTTCAGTAGCTGATATTTGTAACTCAGTCAACTGGTAGCATTCGCTCGACTTCATCCATTGCCACCGGTAGGAAACCTCCCCACACTCGAAATGCCTGGACTCCACTGGTCACGTCTTCTCACTAGAACCCCAGGAATGACCACCAGAATTTAATCACTATTCAGCTTATATTGATCTTAATTGTGGGTGTTATTGAAAATGTTTAAGAAGCTATTCAGTATTTATCGGTTTATAACGGTTGTCTAACTTAGACCAATTAGTTATATAAAATTCAACTATTCGTTCTTAGTTCTTCGACTTTTTGTTATGGACATTATTTCACAACGTTCCGTTATACCTTGTTAGCATATTAGCACCAATTTATTATGTTACTTAAGTTTATTTGCATCTACACTACATTTCTGTCTGAATACTCGACCTATCAATCTGGATACTGTTGTACACCTATTTATTTTTAACTTAAAGGCTAAACTTCTATTGTATAATTATGATTTTAAAATATTCTAAGTTGTATGTATGAACAAATGATGTAAATCAAATGAAATAAGATGAAACGTTGTTATATCATTCTACTTAAATGTAAGTATTCTACGGTATTTGGGACCCTTCCATGGTGTGGGCAACGTATGTGAATATATTAGAGTTGCAGTAAAGAGGTCACATGTATTTCCGCTTACTTAAATATTTAAGAATTAAAGAATTGTTCATTATGGAAAATCAGTCAACAGTCAAGTGAATTACGGTTTACATTCAAGTATTAATAACTGGTGACAAAAAAGATTATAACGAATCTTGCTGAAGAAACTATACAAACAACCGTATTTCCTATGGTGATGTATACACTGAGTATACACTAAGTTAGATAGTCTAAGTTAGCAATAGTAAAGCAAACGTTTTAACTTTTTTTGGAATTCGATTAACTTATTGATGCAGAATGACGATTAACGCAAACAGCGATATTGTACCATTAATCAGCATAATTCAGACATAAATTGCATCATAAATTCCATGTAAATATAGTAGGTATAATAATGTAAGTCATATGAATCAGTCAGTATTGTTTACATCTATTAAGAAAATAGAGTTATCGCAACCATTGTGGTACGTCTGTTCAACTACATACACAATATTCTTATAATAACGGAACATTCCATTGAATTTAATTAATTGATGATAGAAAGAAGTAAGTAATTCTGTGCTTCACTTTCACTTTTTCTATAGTCAGCACAACTGAAGAGGTGTCCAGTGAAATTCTCCAAATTCTGTTATTGTGTGTCTACAAAAACTCGCCAAATTATCTTATGCCCTGCGTTATTCAATTAAATGGTTGAATAATTGTTTCTTCATATCATTTCATGCATTTTATTTGAAACATCAATTAATGCATAAAAGTCTGCATATTGTGTGTTCGACCCCCGAATGTGGTTGTATTTATGCATATACAAAAGAATTAATTAGGAAAATGAAATAGTTGGTTAGTGATCTCAATTCATGACACAGTATCCACTTCACCTTACTAGTGAGTTTAGTGTAGGTTCATGGGATTTTAAATCTAATTCAATGGATACGAACATAAATCAACAGAAACTTCACATTCATCAACGCAAACACAAAAAATTCACAATATAACTGTCAACAGCAGATCATCCATTCTCATTTATCATGGAATCCTTCTTAAATAACAAGGAGCAGAAGAAGATGAGAATAGAGTACACTGAAGGGAGGTTAAGTGACATGATATTCATCTACAAAGTTGTCGAAATTTGCACTGAGTAATACTTATAAATATAGACTACTTAGCTCGAGCCCGTTCGAGAATTATAATCTGTGGTTAAGGCACCACTTTTGTTGGTACAATAATATCCGTAATTTTGACTACACCAGATCTTGATTTTCAATAACATGTTACATATTTCATTTGAAAAATTCATTCATACAAAATAATCTGAATATTCTGTGCTCGACCCCTTAGTGGGATTGTGCTTTTCCACTTCGACAAAACAATTTCATGCGAGAATGAAATAGTTGGTTAGTGATCTCGACTTTTTTGTAATCACTCAACTAAGAATAATTCATGACATAATAATATCCACTTTAACTTCGTTTCAACTCACCTCTTTCGCTCATTAAATCACTAAAACATAAATTGCATCATAAATTCCATGTAAATATAGTAGGTATAATAATGTAAGTCATATGAATCAGTCAGTATTGTTTACATCTATTAAGAAAATAGAGTTATCGCAACCATTGTGGTACGTCTGTTCAACTACATACACAATATTCTTATAATAACGGAACATTCCATTGAATTTAATTAATTGATGATAGAAAGAAGTAAGTAATTCTGTGCTTCACTTTCACTTTTTCTATAGTCAGCACAACTGAAGAGGTGTCCAGTGAAATTCTCCAAATTCTGTTATTGTGTGTCTACAAAAACTCGCCAAATTATCTTATGCCCTGCGTTATTCAATTAAATGGTTGAATAATTGTTTCTTCATATCATTTCATGCATTTTATTTGAAACATCAATTAATGCATAAAAGTCTGCATATTGTGTGTTCGACCCCCGAATGTGGTTGTATTTATGCATATACAAAAGAATTAATTAGGAAAATGAAATAGTCAGGTAGTGATTTCTGCTTTCAAATAATCACTTAACTAAGACTACCTCTTGACAAAATACCCACATTAACTGATTATTCGGTTTAGTGTAGGCACTTAACAATCACAGGCATCATATTGTCTTAAGTGTTGTTCCGAATGAGTAACTTTCATTGGACATCATTAATATGTAGGAATTTTAATTTAAGATTCGTCTGCATGAAAGTGTATTTTATGATCCACTATGATAACCGGATTCACGTAAATATACAAATTAATAATATAATGAAGGAATCTCGCAGTGGTAATTCAATGTGAATATCTGCAGAATTCTTCTTCAATAAGCTGGAAATACACCGAAGTGGAATTCAACACTCTCATTGGTAGAATTTTAGGAGTGGAAGGTGGGTAAATACAAGAAGGAATTCGACGACAACACACCAGATGATCATCACAATGTGTTTCAAATGATAACTCATGCTTCAATAATGCACAATTCATCAAATATTAGATTAGAGGTGTGTTAGTATTTCAAAGGCACGCAACTAAATCGGTTGTGTGCAGTTAAGGTGAATGCAACGACATACACTGATTTCATCATATTCTGGGAGAAGTATCAGTGCGCTTGTCACGTCACGAAAGTTATTTATCTATGCATCAATGAATTAGAGGTGGCATTTTTATTACTAATGTTGTAATGTGTTGACAAATATCGATGTACACTTAATGTCCATATCCTTGATGACTGAATCAGGGGCAATTTCTTTATTTAATACATTCTTATATAATGTTACTCTGATTATAGCAAGATATGATCCCCATACATCTTCGTTACATTTAAACAAATCAATGTGCATAGTATTTACATAGATTAATGCCTGCTGCCTTTAATGTCAGGTCGTTGAAGTCTTATACACTATCTTGCATACTTGAAGTTGGTCTGGAAAATTAATTCTACATGATTATCCTATTGCTGATACAGAAATACGCCTGTAGGCCATTCACTTCTACCAGATCCACAATAATATCCAATGTTTGTCTTTATTCCCATTTACCATCCACTATTCAACTTCAATCATCTTAATTACGCAACTTGTTCAAATGTCAATCTTCCGTATACAATTTCGCAATCATCTATTCATTTGTACAATCATCACAAATTAATTACCGAAGTTGGCGCAATGTAGTCAGTTATAAAATCACGATGTTCTCAGTTCCGTTAATCAGAATCAATTTAGTCAACATGTAATTGGGAGTAATCGATTGATTCTATAACGGAGTTTGGATTGACGACCTATTCGCCATACTGATGCATAGTATAATTATCAACTTGATATCCCACTTCCCATTCTATCATCAGATTCCATGATTAATCGGACGGAATTTATATATGTTGGTACCTATGAAATTTAATTTCTCTACTTAAGAATAAACGTAGTCGAATAAGAAAACATTTCCTTTCGTCGTCATACTCAGTCCGATGATTTTAATGAATCAAACTTGCTAGTCAAAGAGAACTAGGTATTTTAACGTATTGTAGTAGGCCACATCAAAGAGATAAAGCGATGATTGTATGACATGCAGTGAACGCAAGTTGATAATCGCTCTTCAATTAACTCAAATCTAACATCCTAAATTAAACTTTTCGAGTATTCGGTTGACCCGCGTTTTAGTGTTGTAACTCACTTTACGATCTGACATTTGTCGTCACACTGCATCATAAGTGTGTCAGTGTGCTAGGTGTGTGTGTGTGTGTTAAGCTCAACTCAGTTGCTTATGTATAGACCTGGAGATAAAAATGTTCTTTTCATACGACATTTATCATTTCCGATTGTTGAGGTAAATGTAGGGGCAAATAATTACATCTTCTTATGAAGCCTCAGTTCATCGATTGTTTGTTTGACGCTACAACGATACGTGAGTCATCTATTTCATTAGGATGACTATGATTTCAATCAACAAAGTGGACTTTATTTTGAAACGAAATGTTAAACACATCAGTCTGACTACTTGCACAACTTACATCAAAGCCATATTTGTGTAGAAATGAATATCGCTTAATGCTACTGGATTATAATTAACTTGTAAACACAGAAAATTAACAAAATTTGGTGAATTTTAGCTACTAAGTCTGATTAGTAAATATGTCAAGTGGGATTTTTGAACATACATACTAGTTGACAATAAGGGTAAGTCATTCAACAAAATGCAAAGAAAGAGGGGAGAGGAGCAGCACTACAAAGTACTCAGACTTTCGTTAATACATGAATGAGCACTTTCATTTGTACACACTATATTGCACACTTACGGAGAAAAAAACAAATAGTTAGTTGTTTATCCAGCATTCAGCCACCATGATGTATTCGCTTAGATGTAACTGGATAAATTACGATACTCCCATGTGTACACAATCCAAATTATTTCAACTCTACTAATTCTCATGAAATCAATGTGATTATTGAACACCAACGATAATGAAAACCATTGGCTAAGGTATGGTATGCATTTCTGATAACTTTGGTAAATTAATTATTCACAATTGAAGCAGGTATAGAAAATTTACACCCATCGGTGTATACCCCTTAATGTTGGATCATCTCTACACACACACGCACACATCTATTCAAAGTGGTCCGACTCAATGCAAGTAGATTATATTTAATCTAAATATTACAATCTGTTAATTAATGCAAGTCATATGAATCTATCTTCTGATATTAGTGCAAAAAAGTACAACAAAATGTTATTCATTGTGAATTCATTCTGACCTACTGACAGTGTAGATTTTACTAGCAAAACATTCCATTCATTCTATTCAACGTCAAGTTAATCATTGTAAAATGGATAGTAAATTTTAGATTAAACAAACTAACCAGCTAACCAACTAACTAACTAACTAACTAATTAACTAACTAACTAACTAATTAACTAACTAACATAATAACTTAGTAACTAGCTAACTGGAAATTGATTATTTTGCTTGACTTCACTGTTACATTGCTAGTAGTTTGTTATTGTATACGTGAGGACATCATGATAATGAAGGATTTCAAGTGATGACATGAAATAATTAGGGTAGTAGAAGAGTCTTCTGCTTACAACAACTGTGTGTAGATGATGAATCTACATAATTTAGTTGTGATTGTAGATTCCTCTAATGTAGTGTGAAATTGCAGGTGATGACAGCGGTGAAATATGTCAATAAATCAAATGTAGAAAAATATTCCAAAATGAAACTTCTGACTGTACTCTAGTCACTACTACTTAGGCATCAAACATAAACGAGGAGTCTTAACAGGTATCAAAACTAACTGCAGCACCACTAACTACACAAATGATAATTAACACTCATCTGTTTGCATAGGATCAAAAAGCATTGGGAAAACTAATAAATAGAGAAAATATTGTCATACTCCAAGATGACAAAGAGTACACCACATTATTTATGAACAAATTAGACTTTGTTAAAAAAGTTGAATTGTTGGTTATCGTGTTGTGGATTCGCATGTAACTCAACAATCCGTCGGCCCTGTAAAGAAACAACGAAGATACGAACACACAAATAACATGATTCTTTCCATTGGTACGGAATCATATCAGGTCATGAACGTCGTGATGGTTCGAATGCTTTCAGACATTCTAAAACTTATATTTCGGTGAATATGACATTGCAATATTCATTCGACTTACAGTGATCAATGAGCATCTCATGAGATCTATAGCGTAGAATAAACTCATTTAACTAGAAGGCATTTAGATGTGTATCTCCTGAAATCAATTTAGTGTATGTGAGCTCTTTGAATAGTTTTGAAACATTATAGGAGTTTTACAGAATAGTAGCTTTTCAACATACGATGACTTCAAACGTTTTATTTCTGGGCAGATGGGTCCATTTCACCTTCTCACCACAGCCTAATCTTCGTTCTTGTAGTGACTATCTTTTTCTCATCACAGTCGTTTGACTTGTGGAGAGATCAGTCTGTCAAATCTAATAAAAATGTTTCACTAGGACAGCAGAAATCAAGACAAAACCAGAGAAAGGAACTCATGAAATGTACAGTGGTCGCTGATGATTTATTTGTGAAGAGGTCCTGGTTAGTTGATTACTGCATGTTATTCAACTTGTAGATGTTTTCATTTGAGTAATTCCTATATTTGATTTTCCTGGTTAGATAATAAGTTGTATCTTTTATTGATTATGCCTAAATGTTTGGCAAAACTAGAATGATGTATTTGTCAGAATTTAGAAGAGGGGCACGTTTACGATTCTCGTATATTACAACCTCATTTACAGAAACTAAATCAAGCACAGGACTGCAGAGATTTGGGATGTGTACTAGGTTTCGGTGGCCAATCGATGAAAGCAAAGTGCTAAACGCTATCCTTTCTAATGAAATTAACTTCATTGAATTCAAGTGAATTTGCCACCATATTTGAAAGTGTTTAAAGATGTGTTTAGTCCATTTACTACCCTTCAAAATGTAGGTTTGCCAACCTGCTACTTAGTCACTTGTAAACGTGACGTCGTGATTAGTCATTTTTAGTCGCATATCAATCATTCTTCAAAAAAGTTAAATGCACTAATCTGACTAGTGATGAGCACTTCACCGACGTCAACTAAAACTACAACGACTTCCATCATATCGCTGAATTATTTGGTTACCACTTTGTTACTTCAGTCATGATCAAAAGCGTTTACTTGATGGTTAATACATTGTACTCTACTTTACTACGTGTGTAATGGGATAATCGATGTGTGACCAGTGGGCATATTATGAGTAAATATTGCAGCAGTTTATTAATGGGAATGTTATAGTGTGTGTACACGTGAGCAGTACGAGATTTATCTGAATCACGTGATCTTACATTTGCTGTTAATTCATTACCACATTCAACTATATTTACAGATGATAGTTACAATATCAGTTTAGTTTGAGTATATTCCATACTTATACTTACTTATGCCCGCTGAGGAGCATAGGCCGCTCACCAGTGTTCTCCATTTAACTCTGTCCTGAGCAATCCTTTCCAATTGTTTCCAGTTGCTGCTCATCCTTTTAATGTCTGCTTCCAATTCTCGACGCAGTATGCTCTTTGGCCTTCCACTTTTCCATTTCCCAACTAGATTCCATGTTATTGCTTGTCTCGTGATGCAGTCTGATGGTTTGCGTGATGTATGTCCTATCCATTTCCACCGTCTTTTCCTAATTTCCACTTCGGCTGGAAGTTGGTTTGTTTTCTCCCATAGTAAGTTGTTGCTGATGGTTTCCGGCCAACTGACATTCAGTATCTTTCGTAGGCAGTTGTTTATAAATACCTGTATCCGTCTGAGGATGTTTGCAGTAATTCTCCAGGTTTCAGCTCCATACAGCAGGACTGTCTTCATGTTCGAATTGAAGAGTCTGACTTTGAGGTTAGTTGATATTTGTTTTGAGTTCCAGATGTTTTTCAACTGCAGGAATGCTGCCCTTGCCTTGCCAATCCTTGTCTTTACATCTGCATCATATTCCATATTTATAGGAAACATTGAATTCAATTTTGCTTGTGAGCTTTCGACCAAACGGTGACAAGTTAACCTTTCTACCTACCAACAATAACAGTATTGCTATGAGAATGTTATTTACGTTGGTGTTGTCAACACTAACAATAATGAAGACATAGTTGATGTTCATGAAGTTGATGAGAGTAAATTGGATGCTGATTAATGGTATGCTTTCGTTGTTAGCCTTAATCATGATGATGATGAGGAGGCAAATGATGTTGATTGTGATAACGACGATGTTGGTGATGATAGATACCGATTTAATATCTAATATGTTGTTGAATAACACCTCTCAATTCATGTCAATCATTCCACTGATTCATGACTAACTGTCAAAATTAATATTTTCAGACAGTGTATTATTCATAATCTACATAGATAGGCCTTAGTTTGAATGATTACACTCAACCAACTGGATGATTATTGTGATTTTCAGGGGACATTCCGATTGTCGTTTGTTGAAGAGACTTCATGTTATGATAGTTAATCAGACTACTTTAGTCTCATCACATGTTTATTGCTTAAATCTCATATTTGTAATGAAATGCGAGTATTACAAAAAGGATATACTATATACGAATGTGTCTGAAGGTGTAAAGAGATCGCGTTCAACTCCTATGCCAACATAAGTTGTGTACCTCGGGTCAGTGTTGATGATTGGTCGATGATGATCTCTGAGTTAGGTTACTGAACTGAGAAAGTCACGCTGATATTTTTATTGACTTTTAATATCTCAAGTAGAAATTAACATTCCATAGGCTTTCACTTAGTAGTTTTCGATCTAATCCCTACTCCAATACGCTGAGCAAAGTGGTTGCTCCTTGCTATTCAATCTATGAATACATGCACATGAGCTAGTAGTGATATGACGCAATTTATTATCCCTTATATTAATTAATGTACTAAGGCACCCACTAACACTTGTATGAAGTAGAATACATCAAGATTTAAAGAAGGCCTTATTCTATATGGAATAACATCTGATGATGTTGTCATGCAACGCAACGAGACTTTCTCAATCCATTTGTTAAGTATAAAAATCTATGCACCACCAAATAATGAAGATTCCTTTGAACAATTCAGTCACAAAATACAACCATCTAATCGCTATTTGGGCTTATTTTAAAGTGATTGAAATGAGGTTCCTTCGCACTAGATCAGAAACTCGTTTCTAAAACTGACTAGAAAGAAAGTCTATTTTGACCATATAGAGTGAACTCTTCGAATATACTGATTACGCAATTGACGTTTGAAGTTTCATCCGTTTGTAAAATAAATGGTTGACTAACGAAATCATACTTCGCCGTAGCTCCGATTTCTATTAAATCTTTAACGTCTGTCAAGTAGGCAGGATAATCTTTAGCCGATTAAAGACTGGCTATATTCAACAGAATCCCGTTGTAATACAATTTATGCGAATGGGATGTGTGAAGTTTGCTTTTAATTGTTGGAGGATATTTCTGGATTACTACATGAGTCAACAGTAAGCCTACTAGTAAGGTAAAGTGGATATTATATCATGAATTATTCGTAGTTGAGTGATTACACAAAAGCTGAGATCACTGATTACCTATTTCATTCAACTTCAATTTAGTATCAAAGTTGCTATATATCATCATCATCATCATCATCAAAACAATCAACTAGATCATAATCATTACAAGTGAATTAAGAGATTATAGATATTTGTAAACACATTCAGGTATTGAACCAAGCTTTCTTGACTTGTTTCAGACTACTTTTATTAGAACTCAAAGTGTACAGCAATGAATGTTAGTTTATCTACGCATACACAAATAAGCCTCCGTATTAACTAACAACTCTCACTCACTCATCCACTCACTCAACAACTCACTCACTCATTTACTCACTCTTACATTTATTAATTCATTTAAACAAAATATAATCATTCTCATGATGAAAGTCATATGAATCTGGCCGTTATTGATTCTAGTTTTGATGAAAATGGCAGACCCTTATTGGCTGTGATATGTCTGCTGACCTACATACACAATATTCTCATAATGACAAAACATTCCATTGAATTTAATTAATTGATGATAGAAAGAAGTAAGTAATTCTGTGCCCCACTTTTGCTTTTTCTATAGTCAGCACAACTGAAGAGGTGTCTAGTGAAACTCTCCAAATTATGTTATCCTCTTAATTAGGTAATGAGAAGAATTGAATGATAAATGAGAATGGATGAACTGGTGTTGTCGGTCATACTGTGCATGTTGTGTTTGTGCTGATGAATGAGGAGTTTCTGTTGATTTGTGTTCGTATTCATCGAATTAGATTAAGACATCCATATCGCCATATCGAGGAACAATTTACTTTATTATTTAGACAGATATGCCTTTGTGATGATAATTATGATGTTGATGATGATATCGGAGACAGTGATGACTGAACTCACTTAACCGAATAATCAAAATCATGTTCAGCAAATTGAAATAAATTCAGTCTATTCCAGTGAATCATCTTTCAACCGGAACCACTCAATATTAAATGCTATGCACAATCTTCTTTGATGTTCATATTCGCTTACCATTTGTTACGTCTAATGTGATAAATAGGTTCGGTTGGACCTCATAATAACCTAATAATAATCATAATGATAATAGTAGTCAGTTGGCAGTATTAAGCACATATATACTGCCTATCAACTAGCTTAATGTTAACGATGATTATTCAGACACATCTGCCTACATTCCTTCAAAATATAACACCAAACAGGCTGAGAAGAACAATAACTGATCTAAATTATATTCCAGCATGATTGTGGTAATCTTTAAGATGCCTTATAAGTCGGTTGTTGACAGTTACATCAGTTGTCCAATGCATGCACACAGAAATCAACTGAAATTAGATTACATTGGTAGATGACACCATAAAATTATCATTGCGGAGATCACGATAGCTGTTGGTGACAGTTGGAAGTCAACGCACGCCAGATTATTTTCAAAACTATCATTAGTATGTAAACTACAAATTGTGTACTTCATCCTAACGCATGTATAATCCTATGAAACTCTTCATGTCTTGTCACTTTCCTGACGTCGCAATAATACATTCAACAGAAGTTGATTCTTTGTAATCTGTGAGTCAATAATCATCACATATTTCACCTATTCTTTCTACTAAAGTCACGTTCATATTCAACATATACGCCATAACTTCGTATGTATATGCGTATATTATAAATGGCTTTAATCACATTGAAGTAGTCTGATAACGTACTTTCAGAAAGACTATTAACTAATTGTAGCTAGTTACGAGAACCTTGGACACTTACCTAAACAAGCCTACTGGTATTAAGTGTGGGTGTTGAAAGAAAGTGATGTTTGTATATGAGTTGACAGAAATATCTAATACTTAATAAGCAGAGTTTATCTATTTCCTAATGAAGGCAATAATGAAGGCATCTCATTTCTTAAAAATCACACTGAATTAATGAATAGAATTCCTTAAAGTGGTTTATCGTGATTTAGTTAAGCTAAACTGAGATTTAGTGTGAAGACGAATTGATGAATCAGTCATTCATCAATGCAAGTCGATTCTATTTGATACGCTTGGCACGTTAAAAAAAACAATCACCTTTAAGAACTGTTTCTGTGTAGACTATTTTATTATTTCATGTTTGATTAAATGTTAATAGAACAAAATAGGATTGTCAAGCCTATTCTAATGACCAGTATATACCGCTACTTAAGTAAGTTAGTGGATCTACGTAAATATTCCTTACTGCTGATTATACTTTTGCTGTGTTTATTCGTGAATGTAATTTGAACCACATAGTGTTAAGGATACCTGAATAGATTCGGCGATTCGCTTTCGAGTGACGTATAATCACCATCATAGAATGAACCACTTACCCATGCAGAAATATAACAGGAAGTGTAAAAGATAATTCTGCAGTTTAGCCAACCAATTTAACACTCCAGCTTGCTTGTCTCTTACTTATATTACAAGTCGACGAAGACATTTAAAAGTAACTCGAGGTACTATTCATCATTTGTAATCATCCGTTTATTCTATTAGATATGCCGGGCACGTAAAGAAGATTGTTTACCTCCAAGAACTTTTTTTCTGTAGACTATTTTATTATTTCTGGTTGGAATCATAGTGAATATTTTATATCAATTATTATTCAGTTTTCCTTCCTCTATTCTCCCATTTGATAGATTAACTGTTAGTATATGATTTCTCATTTATGAACTACGGTCAATTGATTGTGTATGCGTTGATCTAGTTCACAGTCACTATTACTTTTATTTTGTGTAATTGTTAGTTATCGAAGTGACTGACAGTATGGTCTAGTTTTGTGTATAACTGATGGAATGTATGAAATATCACATGATTCTGTGTAGTCGGTCTATCGTCTTGTGTTCTTCTATCTCTGGCTTGGGACTGAGTGGGCATACGACAGATATACAGTGAGCGACTGGGCACCCATTAGCTTTGAAATTTCAGCATCAGTGTTTTACGCCATAACACAAATCCCAACTGAAATTGCTAAGTCAGTGTTGCTACTAGTACATTGTGATCTACGAATACAGACTTATGTCATAAATACTAGTATATCGGTTTGCACCTAGCCATCAAATCTAGCACACTAGATTCGTTCTACTTTGGTCGGATCAATGGAGTGAGCCTGCTTCTCAATGTTGATGTTGAGAATTCAACCCAGAATGTCGCGCTGACCAACAAAATCTAAGCAATCTACAGTAAATTCAGAGTATGTTATTAATGGATATTTAATTGTCATTATCAAAATGACTACTCAATAGATCTGAGTAGTAATAGTTAATTCTGTTAGTATTAACTACAGCAGCAGCAGATACTTTTTTTATTTAACATTGCGCAGAAATATCTGAGTATCAAATCAGCACAGTACAGTGTATAAACATTTGAACACAGTCTCGATTGTAGAGTCTCCAGTTTTACAAACATAATGCGAAATCACAAAAGTATTTTGGTCTATTCGCATGTCTGAAAGTGAAATTAACTGTTTGACATTTGGAGGGATTAAGTTGAAGACCATCCAAAATAGACCATCGTTCAAAATTCCGAAAAAATAAACAGCTCATTTCACAAGAACTTAAAGAAAAAGAAACTGGTATACAAATTGTAAGATCAATGGTGTACTTAACAAAGGTATTTTTCATAGAAGGAGGCAAGTCATTCTTGAAAAATGCGAAGAAAAACTAAGAGGAGTAACTCCTTAAAGTACACCAACTGTCGCTAACAGATGACTGGAGCACTTACATTCGTACACAGTATATTGTATACTTCCAAAGAAATAGAAATACAGCCAGTTGTTTATTTAGCTTACAGTTACCATGATGTATTCGCTTAGATGTAACTGGATAACATACGATAGTCGCATTTTTAGGCAATCCAATTTTGGGCCTTGATTTGTCAATCAAAGCAAAACAAGAAACGAGAAAGTAAGTTGATGAGATACTTAGTAAAAGTTGGTTGCCGATGATTTTAAAGAGGCTGCAACCAGGACTTAAAATCGAGTCGCATATAACTGAAGATATCAATCGTGAGTAACAAATGCCAACAGAAACACATTTAAGAACCAGAATGCGTACAACAATCTATTAACTGATGTGATAAACAAAGAAGTTTTCTATTATCGATTTTGTTGATCAGTACACCTAGTGATATTGTTATGTTAACTCGGAAACAACTACAACGAATATAAACGCCTTCAAATATTTCGAAAATTCTGATTGAATTTACTAAACGGTTCTTGTTGAAGATGACAGTAAAACCATCGGATTGAAGAATTCAAAGAATAAACTCTAATGTACCTGTTAGGGATTCGATATCCCTAAAAATACAATTGTTCATTTTATCAAGTTGTATTGATTTTTGTAAACTTGATTTATAAACTTTTATCACATTTTAATGTGAGTCAATGTAAGTTATATTCACAGAGTATATTTGACAATAATTCATTGTATTAATAAAATGTTTATGATTGCAATTTTTGATGAATAGTCACTATAAATATACGAATATTTTGTACACGACTCACTTCCCTTTTCACTGGAATAAAGTTTCCTGTTTTCTCGTCTTCTGACTTCTGATTTTGCGACTAAGAGGGTTCAAGGGGTTCAAGTGCTAAGATTGCGTTGCGGCTAGTCAAGTCATCAAGCACGAGATATAACAGTACCATAGTCAAAAACAACTTCGTATTCAAAATCAAATTATTTCAACTCTACTAATTCTCATGAAATCAATGTGATTATTGAACACCAACGATAATGAAAACCATTGGCTAAGGTATGGTATGCATTTCTGATAACTTTGGTAAATTAATTATTCACAATTGAAGCAGGTATAGAAAATTTACACCCATCGGTGTATACCCCTTAATGTTGGATCATCTCTACACACACACGCACACATCTATTCAAAGTGGTCCGACTCAATGCAAGTAGATTATATTTAATCTAAATATTACAATCTGTTAATTAATGCAAGTCATATGAATCTATCTTCTGATATTAGTGCAAAAAAGTACAACAAAATGTTATTCATTGTGAATTCATTCTGACCTACTGACAGTGTAGATTTTACTAGCAAAACATTCCATTCATTCTATTCAACGTCAAGTTAGTCATTGTAAAATGGATAGTAAATTTTAGATTAAACAAACTAACCAGCTAACCAACTAACTAACTAACTAACTAATTAACTAACTAACTAACTAATTTACTAACTAACTAACTAACATAATAACTTAGTAACTAGCTAACTGGAAATTGATTATTTTGCTTGACTTCACTGTTACATTGCTAGTAGTTTGTTATTGTATACGTGAGGACATCATGATAATGAAGGATTTCAAGTGATGACATGAAATAATTAGGGTAGTAGAAGAGTCTTCTGATGACGACAATTGTGCGTAGATGATGAGTCGACTCAATTTAGTTGTGATTGTAGATACCTCTGATGTCATGTGAAATTGCAGGTGATTACATCGGTGTCATATTTCAATAAATCAAATGTATGAGAAGATTCAGTGATACAAGTGATGCATGAAAATCTGTTGATGCAAAATGATGTGCTAAAGTGAGTGAATAAATTGTTTATAGATAATTTTCTTGCAGTAATCCGTTATAACCAGTTAATTGGAACTGCGAGTAGACCATTGTGGAGCAACGTATGCATTTGAAATGATAAAATGTAGATAATTAATAATGTTAACGTGTCGGAATAAAATGAAACCTTCATGTAAACGTTGTTTCTTCAGTCGATAATCTGGTTTATTCAATTGAGTTGTTGCTGATAGTTAACATGCTACATATGAATGCATCTGAAGTGCACCCGATATATGACCAAGTTACGTTTGTAGTATTACCAGGGCAACTTCTAACGATTGAACCCACTCTTACGAATGAGAATAAATCAGAAGGCAATAAGGATGGCAAGGAAGTTATATTTGATTGTGAATAGAGCGGCAATGAAATAGCAACGTCTAGGCTGGCAAACTAGAGAGAGAGATCCTTTCCACGATGCGGCGTGACGTCATCTGGTGGTGATGCGTGACCTAGCGCCTCCAACTAGTAGTGTTCGCTAAAACAAACATGGTCAGCATCAATGTCGAGGACCTATGTAACTATTTATTTTGGGGATTATTTACCACTACAGCTCACTCCCCCCCTATTAGGTTCGTGGGGACCCTATGACGCACTAGCCAAACGATAAAATCCAATGTGTTAGACATTAGTAAACGTTCCTTTGATAGCTTGGATGTTATGCAGCTTCTGAGCATCAGTACCTATTCTATGGTATCGTTACATAAAATATTCGTACAAAATATATTCGTTCTCTTCCTCGTTCTTCTGTTCGTTTCCAAACGGCCTGGAAATCCAAAAAAAGATTTAAATATATGCATTTCATTTATATATTTATTTAAAAGCAATTTGGCGGCTAAATACAGCTACAAAAACGCATAAAATGTCGACAACGCCAACATGAAATAGAAAAAGGTTTTTTGATATTTTTTTTTAAACATACGAAAATGTGTAAAATGCATACCGCAATGTTCAAAGAAGTAATTTTATTCAATTTTCCTTTTTTTAAATGGAAAAACGAAAAAACTTTCCAATCCACAGGGAGTGGGATATAAGGAAAAAGTTAATAGACGTAATATTCGTTTAAGTGTTCTGGAAATCGTACATTTTTACCAGAACGTGTAGCTCTCGGCGATACGGAGCTCTTCAAAATTTCTACTTCCTTATTAGTCAGTGTTTGAGGCGTGACGACTTTGTTCATGTCAAGTTTCGGAGGTGTTGTGACGAGTTCGACGTCAAAAGGTTTACCTTCTAGGAAAGCCGCGTTGAGGCAGTCAACGCTGACGTTCTCCTCTTGGCCATTTGTGTCGATCGTATAGTACTTTGGTTCCCGTTTCAAGACCTTGTATGGTCCTTCGTAAGTCGCGTCAGGAGGTCGGCATAGAGCATCACGACGAACGAGCACGTGTGTACTATATTTTAGGGCGGGTTGGATAAAAGTATCTGTCGATTGTTGTCGAGTTTGGACTGGCTTAACTGAGGCATAGCATTTGTAAGCCGGTTCACATAAGAATTGATATCTAGGTTTGTTGAAATGGAAGCGGTTTTCACAAACTCACCCGGTATTCGAAGAGTCGTTCCGTAAACTAAGTCAGCAACACTGCACTCGACATCTTCTTTTACAGTGCTTCGAATTCCGAGTAAGACTAGTAGCAAAGCCTCTGTCCACTGCATGATGTTCGTAGCTAAAAGTGATGCTTTCAGCTGTCAATGAAATCTTTCTACCAAACCGTTTGATTGTGGGTAGTAGACAGTTGTTCGGAAACGCATTTCACCAAGAAGTTTGGTCAGAGAGTGGAACAATCCAGATTCAAACTGACGTCCACGGTCTGTCGTTATTGTAGATGGACAACCAAAATTCGCTATCCATCGTTCGACGAAAGCGCGAGCAATCGTTGCAGTAGTGATTTCTTTTAAGGGAATCGCTTCTGGCCAGCGTGTAAAACGGTCCATGCATGTCAAAAGATAAGAAAATCCATTTGATTCTGGTAAGGGTCCTACCAAATCAAGGTGAACGTGGTCGAATCAAGCGTCGGGAGTTGGGAAAGTGCCAAGAGGACATTTGTTTTGCTAAATTACTTTGTTGTTTTGGCAGGTCACGCAGGATGGTACCTATTCTTTGATGTCTTATTCATCCTTGGCCAGCTGAATCTCTGACCAATCAGTTTAGGCGTAGCACGAACTCCAGGATGAGAGAGGTTGTGCAATGTGTCGAAGATGATTCGTCGACAACTCTTGGGAACGGTTGGACGGGCTGTACCTTTAGAATAATCACAAATTAAAGTGTTCTTACCTTTTCCAATCGTCTTTGTTTGGAGTTTAAGTGTTGTTGTGGATAACTCGTGATGAAGATCATTGTCTTCATTTTGAAGTCGAGCTAGTTCAACAAGGTCGATACCTTGGGTGTGATTCAAGGCATGTATTCGTGATAAGGCGTCGGCAACTACATTGTTAGCTCCAGATATATGTCGTAAATCAGTAGAGAACTGGGAAATGTAGTCTAAATGACGCGACTCTCGCGGAGAGTACTTATCTGAAGATGAATTCACAGAAAACGTCAGTGGTTTATGGTTGGTGAATATTGTAAATTCACGGCCTTCGATGGAATGTTGAAAATGTCGTACAGCACAGTACATGGCTAACAGTTCACGTCCAAATGTGCTGTATGTCGATTCTGTATCGTTTAGTTTTCTTGAGAAGAATGCTATTGGTTGCCAAGTTTGGCCATTCCATTGTTGCATAACTGTGCTAATGGCTGAGTCAGATGCATCAACCACGATGCTGACAGGAGCCTCAGTATTGTGATGTGCCAGCATAGTTGTATTTGCTATTGCTTCTTTAGTCGCAGTAAAGTCTTTCTTTGACTCTGCATCCATTGTGACCACTTTTTTGTTCCCACGAAGCTGATCCGTTAGTGGTTTCATGATAGATGCACAGTTCGGTATAAACCGTCTGTAAAAACTTACCGATCCATTGAAAGTCCGCAACTGCTTAATAGCGGTTGGTTCCGGGTACCCCAGACTAGCCGCAACCTTGTGTTTTTGAGGTTGTATACCATTCGCATCAATAGTATGCCCCAGGAAGTCCAACGAGGTTGTTCCGATTTGGCATTTCTGTATGTTTATGGTTACTCCATTTTGTTGCAGTCCACTGAAGACTGTGCTTAAATGTTTCATGTGTCACCTCGTCTGGGCTTGCTATCAAGCAGTCGTCGACATATGCATGTACATAGTCGAGCCCGAGGAACACGTCATCGATGAAACGCAGAAATGTTTGTGCTGCATTTCTCAATCCGAAAGGCATTCAAAGGAATTCTTAAAGGCCGAAAGGGGTTGCAATGGCGGTTTTGGATATGTAATTTTCAGACATCGGTAATTGGTTGTACCCCCTTACTAAGTCGATTTTCGAAAATATTGTCATCCCTTTTAGAGTAGCCGTTAAATCGTGGATGTGTAGTAACGGGTAACGATCGGGCGGAGTTTGGGAGTTGAGATGTCGGTAATCACCGGTTGGACGCCAGTCATTGCTATCTTTCTTCGAGACCATATGTAATGGAGATGACCATGGGCTACATGATGGGCGGATTATTTTCAGATCAATCATATAATCGAATTCGTTTTTCGCCATCCTTAGTTTTTCGGATGCGAGTCGGCGCGCTTTGGAGAATACAGGTTGACCTGTAGTCGTGATGTGATGTGTAATATTGCTGGTTACTCATAATAATTTCGATGCTGCCTTGTTCAGATCTGGATACTTGTCGAGTATCGGCTGAAAATATGGGTTAAGTAAATGTTTAAAACGAAGTGGACATAAGCTTCAACCTGTAGCCGCGGTTCCACGAACGCATAGATTTGTGTTACTATCCACTAGTCTCTTTTTACTAGGGTTCACAAGCAAGTTGTGGTGGCTAAGTAAATCTATGCCTATGATAGGTATTTTTACATAGGCGATAGTAAAAATCCAGTGCATGGGTTTTCGTAAACCCACGTTTAAGTAGACGTATCGTTTGCCATACGTAGATTAGTGTTTTCCATCGGCTGCCTATAAATCGAACGCAGCTTCATGTTGGCGATCAGATGGAGCTGCAGGAAGAACGCTAACTTTTACCCCAGTATCGACGAGGTATCGAACCTTCGTTATTACATCAGTGATAAATAACAGGCGCTTTTTCCACCGGCTACGGTTGCGGCTAATGCGTGCTGGCGGGATAGTTTCCCGATGCGTCGACAGTCGGCTTTTGTCTAGGAAAACAACAAGGGTCTCTACATTTCTTGGAATCATTGCCATAGGTGTCGTGGTACCAACACTTATGTGAGTTTTAGCTTCGTCGAAGTCGAGATGACTATCTCCTCCGTGATGTATTTCGTCTACGAGAATTGTTCGGTTGGTGTCTTTCCTTCAGGTCAAGAAAACAAGAAAGAGCATTACACAATTTCGTCACTTCGTTTTCGGTGGTTTTTCAGTAATGGAATAAACCTGATTGTCTCGAGTTCTGGTGAACTCTCGAATTCGATCAGCAGATGAAGCTAGTTCATCTACTGGACTGTTATTAAGCGTTACCGTAACTGCTTGCACTTGTAGTGGAGGTATTGATAAGAAGAATTGATGGAAAAGACCTTCGTCGAAAGTGCGTTTACCAATCACTTCTTGCCTGCGAGACAGCATTTCCGTCGCTGAACCGCTACTTAGCTCAATGGTGTAAAACAACTCATCAAGATGTTGTCTGTCGGATAAGTCTCCGCGTTTGAGAATTGATCTTTATAGCTGGTCATAAGGTTCTAGGCAGTCAGGGCTGAAAAAGAAAGGGGTGACGTACCTGTTTAATTCACGCGGACGTGACCTTATGACGACAAGAAATTGAACGCGTGGGTCTGTCACGCAGTGGTCTCGAAACTCGGCTTCTGCGTAGCAGAACCAAGCTTCTGTGTTTTCTGTCCAGAACGGAATGAGCTGAAAGTTTGGGGGTGTGGGAGTTTTAATCTTAATGAACTTAGGAGTCTGATCAGTCATCATATGTATGCAATATTTGCAAATACAAAAATAAATGCAATCGAGATGTGCAATAAAAATAATCACACCAAAAATACTGTTAAAAACTATAAACAGGAACGAACTTACATTTATGAACGTGTCCAGAACACGTCATGCATAATAATGAAGTGCACTCGACATATGACCAAGTTATGCCTGCTGTATTGCCAGGGCTAAATTCTAACTGGCTATCGGAATTCAACATGCCCATTTTGTGATATTGTAGCTTCATCAACTAAATGCACTTGAATCTCATTGTTTATGTTTACAGAAGACCTCTAAGCTTATTTATTCATGTTAAGCATCACCACGTTATTAAGTGATTTAATGAGTTCAAATAATTATTTGGTGGCAACAACCTTGGGATTTACATACATCATTTTTTATTCTTATCAGCACCAACAAAATGATGCATAAACTTCCAAATTACATGTTAACAAACGGTGAGCATGCTAGTGACAAACCGTCTATTGTGGGAGGCGGTTTTAGAGGAAGATGGTAGGTAACTCTGTTTCACATGTGCTTTGTGGTCGTTGGCACTCAGCTCCATACAGTACTTGTATTGTTCAAGAGAAAATTATTTGGATGTCCACTTACAACCTATTTGTTGTGTTATAGATGAATTGTACAACTTGCTAGAATCGCTTCGACTGTATAGGAAAGGGAAACTGTTAAAGTTTGTGTACTAAATTTCTATTTATTCTTTAATAGATCACCAAGTTTCTCACCAATAAGTTGTGTTATTGGATATCCTGCTAGGAATTGGTGCATGAATTTATTCCTCTCAATAATGTGACGAGCCAATCACCACGCGGAAACTATACCGTTTTCGGGCAGCATTCATTTATTTATTTGTTCATTTATAAGAACCTGATAATTGTCACTTGAAATTCATGAATTTCAATTACATGACAGGAGAGATATTTATGTTTGCTGGGAAAACATATGATACGAATACTCTACGTTATGTAGCTTCATACATCTCAAACTTACATTTACTATTTAATAAAAGTGAACGTTGATAATTCGACAGAAGCTCTTATTCATCAGTCATTCTACTACACTCGGTGAGATAAAATGATAAGGCAAAACACTTAAAATATGTAATTGATCTTCTTGAATCTGTTTATTTGAAATTTTATAGTTATGATTGTAGAGTCAATATGGAGAAATGTGTTGGTCACACAAAGACCAGTGAATTTATAAATGGTTGGCGCTACTGCTATCCGCCTTCTTTACAATTAACAAAAAATTGCAACAGTAAGAATTACAATTAGGGGAGTTTGTAGAGATAGTTAACTGTCAATTTCCATTTTGATATCACGAATTGAAACAAAAAGTAAGAATATTTGTAGAAAAAATAACTAGCACTGTCTCTTCGTTGACTGGAATAATCTAAGTAGAGATTTTCCAAAACTGACTTCTGGTAAACGGCCAACTGATAGAGCGACAACATCTAACATAGTACAACGTTTCAGAGAGATCCAATTCTGACAACGATTCACAACCGTTAGAATTTGCACCAATCCGTCATGAAGAAGATATCATAAATATTGATCACATACCACTATTAGTTGCAAGTGGTCACGCGTTATTAGTTTTCGCTCTCGAGACTACCACTACTAGTAATGCGTCATTTTCTGCCAAACTAAATGGGCGTATAGCAAATATGCAGAGATTATGTAGGCAGAATCGTCAGTCGATTGAACAGTCACTTCAAAGTCTATCATAGAAACAACATGGAAGGCTCACTTATTTATCTTGTGTAAATAACTTTTTATATAAGTTGTCATCATTGTTCGCATTATCAGCTGATGGTTTTGAAATGTGGAAAGCCATACAAAACAAAGATGATTGTTCTTGACCACAAAAGGAACCACAATCATTTGAAGAATGGCCGACTATTAGGAAACTCTCAGTGAATGCCTCAAAACGCATTATGATGCCTACTGGATAACACGCTACAAACGCATGTGAAGTAAGTAATTTGTGTTTTATGAAGTCCAGACACGTGTTCGTCCAGAAATCGCTAAATTAACTAAAGATAGTAACTGTTGAAAATTGCCCCCATTTTCAGTGAATATGGAGCCACAATATTCATTCAATTAAGAGTGATCAATAAGCACCTCATCTTCTCGCAAATACTTATTTTCTGCGTGTGCGTAAACACAACCCTACTTTGCTCAGTCAATTGGATAAAGGATTTAATCGAAATTGACTTCATGAATGCCTGTGCAATGTTAATTTCTACTTTAGATATTCAGTGTTATTAAAAAGAACAACATGTCTTTCTCAATTCAGTAATCCACCTCAGAGATTACCATCAATCAAACATCAACACTGGACTGAGATACACAATTTATTTATTTCACATCTTCGCACTACTACTATGATCGTGTTACAAAGTACTTGATGTTCATCAGGCTCACATATCTGAATTCACGCTTTTACTGGTATTGTATCATGTTGGCGTAAGTTTTAAAAAAATATGCTTTCAAGAGAATACCTGTATCTTGTGGGATTCCTCAGAGAAAATCGTGTATGTGGATTGCCAGTGAAACGCCTTCTGCTAGAGTGATTCAGTTAGGTAGTGCTTTATTCCCTTCAATTGACGTTTAACTTACAATGAGTTAACTCTATAACAGGTAATAGATGTAATTAATGGTACACGTAGGTGTAGGGTAATAAACAACTCTGGTAAATTTTGGATGAATGAAGTCGTGTATCTTCATCAATGACTGGTGGATTTATTAAAGGTATTTAATGGCAGCCAAACTCGACAGACTATGACAGGGATTTGAGTACATTGAAATGAGATTGAATGACATAATATACGTCTACAAAGATGTCGATAGTTGCATTCAGTCGTATTCATTGATGTAGACTAGTTAGTTCTAGCCCGTTCAATAATTATAATCAATGGTTAAGGCATTACTTTTACTGGCACAGTTATACTCACTATTTACATTTATAGTAGATGTTGATTTTGAATAATAGTGCGTCCTACGAGGTAGATGGTATAACTGTGTCATCCTAGGCTACATTCTCAACAACATTTGATAGAAGTGCATTGTCAGGTTGTTACCACATATGACTACTAGTTTGTTTGGTTGAATTAAATAAGATGTTGGTGACTAACTGCTCGTCATTTCCAGCACAGTTGCAATCAATTCGTTCCCTCTTGACTTCATTCACAACATTGTAATTTTCAATTGGTCTGTGATTGTTTTAATAGACTAAGTCTATTTTATTATGTTTATTGACAGGCAATCTTCTATAACTTCGCTGGTCTTTGTGTTTATTCTTTACAGAATGACGACATCTTCCCAGTGTAAAATTCGTTCGTAATTATCAGCATGTAATGGTATTTTATGGCATTGGACAGCTAACTGATAATCTCATAAGTAAAGTTATATGAGTTACCACTTTCACTCACTTATTTACTCTTGTATTCATTCAGTCTGAATATAGTCAGTCTTATGATGAGAGTCAAATGAATCAGTCAGTAATGTTTCCATTTATAAAGAAAATAGAGTGATCACATCCATTCTGAAAAGCCTGCTGACCTACATACACAATATTCTCATAATAACAAAACATTCCATTGAATTTAATTAAATGATAGAAAGAAGTAAGTAATTCCATGCTTCGGTTTCACTATTTCTATAGTCAGCACAACTTAAATGTTGTCTTCTGAAACTCCCCAAACTGTTCTGTTTTCCTGATTAGGTAATGAGAAGAATTGAATGATAAATGAGAATGGATGAACTGGTGTTGTCGGTAATACTGTGCATGTTGTCTTTGTGTTGACGGAGGTGATGTCACTGTTGATATGTGTGCGTATTTATGAAATTAGATTTAAACATCCATATCGTCTTATCGAGAAACATTTTACTTTATTATGTGGCAAATTTTCATGGTGACGTTGATGATGATGATGAGGATGAGGATGAACTTGTGAAGCGCATCCTCTTGAAACGAGTAAATTAATTGATGTACTTAATCTGATTTGAATAAAATGAGTAAACAAGTGGGAAATAATCAATTTGAATGTTGTTGGATATGAGGTGTGTTAGTTAATTAGTTTCATTATCACCGTGGACTATGCTTGTATTATAAGTGTTTACAGACCTAACATGTATGACTTACTGTCCGTAACTGCTAAATTCAAACTGTAGGATAGACGATAAAAGAAACTTATATCCTTGACTACTTCTACAATAGAACACATTAATTAGGGCATTAGAGTATAATAAGACAATTCAACGTATGACGTGCATTTAATTCTTCTTTAAGATATGCATCATTAACATATCAAGTCAATGAATGTTTGAAATATATTCTAAAAGTTACTGTGACTATCAATAATCATTGTTAAAGACAGTCATCTCCAATTTTGTACAGTTTTTAATGGAGACAGTATTTGCCGTTAACTGTCCACGGCTTAGCATCCTTTCGATGAGGAGTCAAGCATTTCTCTGGTCACATAATGATCTGTTACTCGTAATGAAGTATGTTAAGATGATACTGCTCCAAGAAGATGGTGAGATCTGTGTATGTCGTTGCATTCACCGTAGCTGCATATAACCGATTAAGTTGCATGCCTTTAAGATATAAACACATTTGCTATAACATATTGGATGAATTGTGTATTAGTGAAGCATGAGTTATTATTTGAAATACATTGTGATGATCTTTGGATGTGTTGTCATTGATCCCCGTTTCTTCATTTCTCGTACTCCCAAAATTCTACCAATGAGAGGTATAAATTTCACTCCGATACATTTACAACTTAGAGAGGAAGTGTTTTACAAATGTCCATATTGAATCATCACTGGATATATTTCCATTCGACAAACTATTCATTTGTATATTCACATGAGCCTGTTTATTTTAGTAAATTACCCAAACTCTCTGTTGTAGATGAATTCAATAAGCGACCGTCTATTTAACATCATCTGATTTCTGTTCTCAAGCAATAAACCACTGATGAAACAAGTGACTTTTGAAGCTTTTTAATCAATGCCTCTGTATAAAATTTAGTTTTGTTTATTGACAGAATCATTAAATGAAATTTACTAGTGAAGATAAGCATCGTCATTATTGATTCTCTGATCAATCCAACAATTCCGCTTGAAAGATTCTAATCAACAATGACAATGTGTGTTGCATTTATTAGAATTTGTAAACTGCTTCATCACTATACTAACGGATATCTGATGATCTATGAAATAGTTACTCACAAGCCCTCATTAGGTATTACATCAGTGAATACAATCGAATGATCAAGGGAATACACCATTTCCAAGTAGCAACTTAAAGATTGATACTTAACAATTTTGAGTTCAAAATTGTCACAAATTGGCATAAGCAATGCTAGTTTGCAATCATTTCATGCCACAAAGAATGGTAAATAGATTAAGGAAGTAACTTAACACCTAACTTTATATGTATTTAGATTCTCTAGACCTTATGACATAACTATGTCACCTCACTGATACTGAAATATAGGCATCACAGATGAATCAGAACCCACAATGTCTTGATAACTGAATCTACTTATCATATTTAGTTATGTCGCCGTAGATTTCCCTCTTGGTATGTTGTAAGTATGGCTATTAATTTCAGTAGTACATTCAACTACAACAGCTACAATGTTTATCAAACACATCAAATTGTTCCTAGTTTGAAACATTAGATGTAAACATTACATGTTTTCAGTAAGTTACCAAAGAAGAACATAATAACAAGATGTATTGAGTTGACTGCCGTATTCACGAAACATATCACGAAGTCGATTTAGTTTCAATTCGTCTAGTAACACATTCAATCAACCTATCAGATGCAGCTCTAGTAGACACCAATGATTAGACGTTGGTTACTGGTAACTTTTAACGAATCAGTGAATTACACATCTTGTTAAAACGTGTATTTAAAACGACGTGAATGTAAGAAATTTCATTCTTCACTAGATGTTAGCTGCAATAACTTTTCATCTGAGACCAATGAATTGCACGTTATACTGGTTTATGCTATTAATGTTATACCTCAATTTACTGTTCGTGGATAACAGACTAGCACAGGAAGCAAATGTAAGTGATTGTATGAAATTGGTTTGCATTAATAATTAATTGAATTGTAGTATACCGATTCTGAATCATTAGGATTATTGGATTATGGCTTTTCTGAAGATCAAACTACCGCAAATGTGAAGCGTTTCTTGGTAGGTTGTGTATTTCAAGTAAATAGGCTGAAAAAATTAAATGAATTTAGTTAGAGGACATTGGGTTTACATTTAAAGTTCATCAGAAGACTTTCAAATCATTAATCGCTTTCAGATCTGGTAAGTAGTCACAGTTGGTGTGTTTAGTCTATCCATCTGTATGTATTTACATGTTAAGCAGTCATATTCAATATCCATTAGACTGAATCATATCACACATTCTGCAATGAAACATCACTGTGAATAGATGAATGATTGAATGAATGAATCGAGTGAATGTTGTACACAAATGACACTGTCACATCAATCAAACCTACTTTAATCAGGATATATTTTACATGCTTGATTTGATTGTTAACTCAACTAAAACGTTTCCATATTTGTATTGAATTTATCACACTTTACAATTTCATTATGTTGATGTTGTTGCTATAACTTAGAAGCGACTGTGTTTATGGCTGATGCATTTGAAAATGGAAAACCAGTTAGATCGTTTCGAATTGTCGATGGATATTCTTCCCAAACTTATGTGTATTCACGTACCCATAGTGAGTTTACTTCTATAGTTTTTTCACATTTTCTTTTATGGACATCGAATATTAGGCTAACCAGTGTTTATGATGAATCTTTTGAAAAAAACTGACAGTAAGCAGAATTTCAGATGTGGTCATTCACACACTACTACAACACCACCGTCAACAACAACAGATCATCAACAACAATTGACTCAATAAACAAAGCAAGTTCAATGACCGTATTCCTGTCATATCACACATAAGTTGTTTAACTAACGACAAAATGCTCGTGAAGAATAAAGTTTATTCACTTGAATAAAACGATACTCGACTGCGAATCACTTCACAATAACCTTTTCTCCATGTTCATTTCCAATAAGATAAAAATAGTTGCTAAATTGTTGTAATTGAGAGAGTAATTGTATACTTCTTCTAAACTTAAAGGTAATTCGATTATCGTTTATTGTGGGCTTATAACTTACTGCAAATCCCACCCTGCAACTTATGGTAAGTGTCAACATGATATTCTGTTTGTTCAATCGGATTATATTCATTATTATTATCAAATAGGGTACTATTACAATCACTGAGTCCTGTAACAATTCACTTCCCACTAACTACCACTATTTTCATCGAAGTTAACAAGAATCATGTGAATTGATGAGACAAACTGACACTTCATTGCACATTCATTAGAATAAACTGATTAACTATTTGTAGATTAATTAAAATGTTCACATTCAACTGAAGTGATCATTGTGTACTAATGATGACGACCACATTAACATTGAAGCTTCTTAATTCAACTAGTCAGCTTTTAGAATGACAACGACTAAAGGACAAAACATGAGGAGAAAACAGGCGGCATGTCTTTGTATTTTACTTTTCACTCACATTCATCCTAAATGTCATGCTGTGATAACTTTAAATTCACATCATGAAATAGGGATTTAATAGTTCAGACGGTCAACTTCATTTAGTTGAATGCATTAGGAAGATTATCAGTCAATACAGTCAATGTATATTTGCCTCACTTTCTACTTGTTCAATCGTTACTGATCACAAATTAAGTAGTTTGTTGATGATGATTCATATTCAGTTATCAATTGATTGGCACATTTCTGTTTACTACTTCTAGTCAATTTGAGAATGTTTATCTACAAAAGTGGAACCATTCAATATGAAATTTTTAGGGTAGGTTTTCTACTTGATGCATATTGATCAATTGTTCATTTTGAATTTTTGTTTATTTCACTAGATTCGCCATGTCAGTACTTTTTATTTTCTTAATTCAATCATAAGTGACATTCAAACGATCGTTTCAAGAGAATCGAACTGAGCGTAAAATGTCTACGAATCACCTGTAAATAATGAGGACGACGTTAATGATGTCTTAGAACACTTCGTCAAATCACTGTTATTAAAATTATCAGGTTAAAATTAATCTGTTTTACTGAAATGAATCATCTTTCATTTGAAACCATGTGTAGGTTTACTTAACTCAACATCCTCTTGCGACTTGTTAGTTAGTTAACACAGTGATCTGTGATCATTTCATAGTATCCGCTTATGAATTACCATGTCACTATTCATTATATAGCTGATTTAATAAATTTCCAATGACGCACTGTTGCAACACACAACAATACAGAGATATAAGTATCGTTACCTCACATAGTGAATTAAAACACAATGCAAGTTGATATGCCATTAACATGCATTCAATTTCTATCTTGAATACAACAGTTTGCCTATCACAAACTGACAAATGTGAATATTTATTTGTTTGTGCTTCCTAGGTGGATGGTGAAACTGATGATTGTCCTATGACAATAGAAATCAGAGATGGAATTTATAATGTCAGTGCAGATGGAAGTAAGACATATTTCTATAGCATAACTTTACAATTGTGGGGATATTTGAAATTACTGCAGAAGTGTCTTTGAATTTGCTTAAGTTATAGCACTAGCACAGGTATCATGTGAACTTGACAGAATTGTATGAACTACTGATGATGTTGAATGAATGTTTCATATGGATGATGTATAGAATTCACTGTAATTCAGTGTGAATAAATGTCAACTAGTATCCAGTGTATCGATCGATTTATTCAATTAAACAAGTGAAATCTCACCGTCGGCGACTGTTGAAAATGAAGTGTATCTAAGTTAGTTGTAGTGGAATGAGTCATGAACTAGATGCTGTAATGTGTCGTATGCACATAAAATACCTATTGATGGTAAATAAATCACCATTCTATGGTTTGACCATTAGTCCACTAAATGTCATACAATTTAATTGAACAAATTAACAAGATGTTCAGAAGAATAGTTTTCATCAGGTTAGAATGACACCGAAGTAAACATCTGAAGTAACTAAAAATGTTTACATTGTTTTTGTGTCTTGTGTATTTGTGATAATTTTATTAAATCGATTTTCATTCAGGTGAAACCATTATCCACGAAGAAGTTATACACAAGAAAGTTTGTCCAAGTTCTAGTATAGTCAAAGGCAGGGTGTTTACATTTTTTCCACAACCAAGTGAGTAAACTCGACTTCATTCAGTTTTATGTGTGTGTGTGTTCCTAAAATGTGAGTTCCCCCTTTGTTATTTTGAATTCACTAAATCATCACAACCACCAAAAATTGTACTGTCAGTTATTCATGAAATTGAAGTGTTTCAAAATGATGAACAGTTTTCGTCCTAGGAGGTGTGCGGTTAATCAATTTCAATCAGACTGGAATTGCCTTCTTGACACTGATTATGTTAATCAATGAATCATGAAACTATAACGTGTTCCAATGAACAATGTGTCTGCCTCATCGTTCATCTCATACTGATCGTCCACGGTTGTTCAAATCTTTAAGTTGATTGTTGATTGTGAGTGTGTGTAGCACTCCGTCATTCATTACCATAGTCTAAATCAAATTCATGAACATTCTTTTCTCAATTGTTTTGCATTTCTAACTCTTCTATTAAAAATTCTCTTTAAAGACAAATGTAGTTCATGATTGTTGATCTAACATCATCAACAACAACAACATGAACGATAAACAATAATTCAATGACGTTTTCTTAATTTACATTTAAGGATGTCGAGCACAAACATCTGAAGAAACATGCGCAGCTGAGTCACAACTTGATGCCAATTGTAGTTGGTGTCGGGAATGCAAAACATGTTTGCGAGAAAATAACACACAGAGTAGTTTATCGGTAAGTGGTGTTTATGCTTTTTTTGTAATTTACATTGAACATACTTGCGTCACTGTTCATATTTATAGTCGTCTCTCGAAAGCATTTCATAATTCCATGATTTCATCACGTTTGTGTTTTATCCAATAGAACTACATTATCAGTAAACACCATTGTGATAAGTTGATCAAAAACTCATCTTTCAATGCGATTAATCGTGTTGTTGTTTCACTTGTTTAGAGCACATCAATATGTAATTGTGCGGAGAAAGTAAAAACAACGGTGTCAGAAGTGAATGGCCTGAATGACAATGGGTCATCTACAGATTATGAGTCTTCGAAAGCCACTTCACAACGTCATGACATAGCTAATGGAATGTCAACAATTGTTCATGGAGTAACAGAGTCAACCAAGAATACAAATGACAACAATAATTCAACTATAGATTATGAGTCTTCGAAAGCCACAACACAACGTCAAGACGTACAACAGACAAAATCAACCAATGATTCTAAACCTCTTGCTACCTACACTAAACCTATTTACTGCATTCTGGGTATTGTTTTGGTATTATTCATACTTTTTATAGTTTGTCTTATCTTATGGAAGTATTTGTATAAACAATATTAGATTGTATGAAAGTTCCTCCGCAAACTTTTTGGTATTCGGCAGTTCCTTGAATCGTATTTGGTCACTCTGTTGTATTTTGACTGTGTAACTGTTCTGGTTTCTTTCTGTTTACCCCACCCCACCCCTTTTTATTGTCATAGTATTAGATTTTAAATAGAATGAATTTATTAATAAACTCATCGGGTGAAATTAAAGAAAAGAGAATTCTAATGTTTCACTCGGTAAACTGATCTGACCTTCTTCAGGGAAATAACCAAGATCAAAATTATCGAATATCAATGTAAATAAGAGGTAAAAGTTGAATTATGAATATCCAATCGTATACAGGATATGAAAATGTTATGTGAGTCATTATAAGTGGACTAATGTAAGAATTGTTGTAATTGAAGGAAGGTGTGCACTTCGTCTGTACTTCCGAGTTCCAGTCATTTGAACACAGATACTGTTCTGCAGTATGTTCACCAAGAGCGATAGACAATCTGAAGATTGGCTTGCCATCAAATCATAGCAGAAGTAGATCAATGTAATGATAATTATGATTCACAGGATAAGTGTATATTTGCAAATGGTGACACGTTGAAATGTGTAATTAGTGTAAATAATTCTAAACAGAGACAGTCAATGAATAAATAAAATGCGCTGAAAGTTCGAGTAGTAGGTGTTTGAACTTATGTTTTAATCACCAGTTGCCATGGTGAAGCTAATAGTATTCCATCTCGTCGGTTAATAAGTAATCGGATTTGCCCATGTGTGTATGGCTACAGATGTTAACCTTTATCCGTAAGAATATAAACCTTTGCAATGAATTTTAAGTCCATCAAATGTGATACTGTGTCCTGATTCTATTGAACGTAATGCATTGCTGACTTATTTTCAACTTTCCTTAGATCTTCTGAGTATTAAGGAATATGTTTCGAACAAAGTATATAATCCTGTAACCTTACATTCAACTGTCGTAATGTTTCTCCTACGTATACAGCATTGCATTCATTACATTTGATTTCATAGACACAGTTCGTTTAATCTTCATTTGGTACTGTATCCTTGATATTTACAAGTACAGAGCACAGTGTATTGTTTGTTCAGAAGAAAACATGTATGCCATGTTTATATAAAATTCTTCTAATCTTTTCAGAAGCTCCATTTCTGTATGGCACAATTACAGTGTCAATCCATTCTTTCCGTTGGACCTTCGATCTGTCTTTCCGATTAAGTTTCTCCTTAAGTATCTTTTGAACAAAGTTCTTAGTGTAGTTATTTATCATTAATGCAGATATTACTAAGTTTAATTCAGTTTCGTGGTCTTTATAATCTGTGACTAGTTGAAGTACTGTTTATCAGTTTATCAGGTTCCCAACAACTCCCATGTTTGTTGATTTAGCATCAGCTGATTTATAGTATAGGTATTTTCCAGAATACGTAACCTTGCGAAAAATGTTAATCTTCATGATGAATTATACAGTCGTGATGATCTTGCAAATCTAAACTTGTCATCCAAATATGATGTGTTAACTCAGACGTATAGGTGAATGTGTCACGTTCTGTGTTACTCTTCGCTGACTGACCAAATGATTGATTATTGATTAAACTGTAATAATTCAATGCTGAACATAGTGGATTTAGTTGATTCTATATAACATGAAGTAATAGAATGATAAGAGCGGTGGTTATACAGGAATTATGAAGAACTTTTAATGAACTTACAAGAATTCATAACAATCAGTATGTAAGTGTTTTTTCTTCTATATGAACAGGACACTTGATATTTGTTAGTGAATATCAAAGATAAAGCATGCTGATGGAAGAACAGTTGAATTGAGTCTATGTGATTACATGTATCAAATGTATTTGTATAGACGTATAACAGATATCACTCATGACATTGTTTGAAATAGATTGTGACTGGCAAGTGGAAATCAGGACGCGCGGTTCGCCTTGTTTGGGTTTTATCAGCCTCATGCACTTGCTTGATAAATCAACGGGAATGACTGAATTCATTCTAATTATATTTTTCATGATAACTGGATGCAAGAATCATGTTTGGAATAAGTTCTTAAATCCTACAAACAGGACGCATAACTAACTTTCATGAAATAAAATAACCTATACTTAGAGAAACTAACCGTTGAGGTCATCAATACATATTCACCATCCCAAACAATTTGATGATTTTTTGCTTACCATTTTCTAGTAAGATTGTCTTTTACGGGATGGAGTTGTTAACTTCATGTCCATCTCTTCTTCTTTGTCCTAGATCGGAACCGGCAACAACCCTATGGGGATTCGAAGCGTGAATCAGAGGTAGATATGAAATTAATGAACATCAGTTAGAAAGAGCTGGCAAAGAAAGCCAATGATAGAGTTGGCTGGAGAATGCTGGTAGATGACTTATGCTCCACGTATGACTGCAAGCACTTATTGATTGATTGATCGATTGATCGTGAACAGTGTAGGTAGATGATTCTCGTATTCTGCTACATAAGGTTTGTGTCAGAATACTGCAACTTTATTCTAAGTAATGATTCCACTAAGGATACATTTAGACTAAAGTCTGTACAAGGTCCTTTACTCTTCGCATTCTTGAGGCTAATCGTACTCTAGACTATAAAACTAGATGCACTAAGTTAGGACTAGATACCTAATGGAGGCGACGACTAAAATCAAATCTAATCTTTTTTAACAAGATATGGAACAATTTGGCATTTTCATCGTCTAACACATTTCAGCCCAAAGAACCTTTTTGCCATAACCTTCGCAATTCAGCCTCGAAAATAAAAATATCGAATTCTAATTATGATCTTTGTGTAAATTATTTTACACATAAATTCTCGAGAATCTGGAACCATTTACCTCAAGCCATTCGGGAATTAGATTCACTTCCTTTGTTTGTACGACATGCTGGTAATTTAATCTCTTCTGAAATCACATTAAAAATGTTCACACCAGATATTGTTTCTTATTCCACCAGCGAAATAATTGGGACACTAGACGTGTGAGCACCATTCACCTTAGTCGCAAGCTAGTGTTTTTCCCTTTTAATCAGCCTATAAGTATAAATGGTATGTTGGAAGTATAAATACTAATCCAGTCGATTGGCTTTGTTAAGCTCGAAATACCAGTACTGTTGTTTTGTGTCCTCTCTTCTTCTTTGTCCTAGATCGGAACCGGCAACAACCCTATGGGGATTCGAAGCGTGAATCAGAGGTAGATATGAAATTAATGAACATCAGTTAGAAAGAGCTGGCAAAGAAAGCCAATGATAGAGTTGGCTGGAGAATGCTGGTAGAAATCTTTATGAAGATGAAAAGAAGTATGTATTTAGGGCCAATTTTATTTAAATGGAATTGACTTGTATGATGTCGTCGTTGGCAACTAACAGTTCCAATAATAAGTAATATATATTTGTAAAATTCCAATGAGTAGAACTTAAAATTTCTGACGTTTCGCGGCTTAGTGCAAGTCGCTTCTTCAGAGAAATGAATAGCCGAATTTAATTAACACAAGAATAAATAATACAATGGAACAAATAAAAAACAAAATTAACCCGTACAATCAAAATGCGAGTTTGATCGTGTTATGATGTCAAGTCATATAGGTCAAGGTGGTTTGAGATGAGACATGTATGTACATGTTAGTGTGATGTGTGAGGGAAATATGTGAAAATAAAATTGTATGTATGTAAAGTCATATCATTCTGATCATGCCTGTAAACTGGCATGTTTTCATGTACACGATGATACTTGAGAATAAAAGCCATTTATTTATTTATTATTCGACTAGAATTTACGATTTGGAAACACTTAAAGTAAATGAAATACCTCTTTGAGAAGTGGTTTTGTTCTGATTGTCTTAACCACTTCGACGTACCAAAACAACTGATTGGATCCAAGAACTATCAAAGTGAAATAACCGTATTGGTTTATTGTGTCAATTTTGAGAAATACAAATAACCATTAGATGTATAGTGAGTATAGTAATCATTCTGATGATTCGGACTAACTGATTATCAAACTGTAACAAAATATTCTTTAGAACGACAGCCGATTAAACATTCTGGTAGAAATCTTTATGAAGATGAAAAGAAGTATGTATTTAGGGCCAATTTTATTTAAATGGAATTGACTTGTATGATGTCGTCGTTGGCAACTAACAGTTCCAATAATAAGTAATATATATTTGTAAAATTCCAATGAGTAGAACTTAAAATTTCTGACGTTTCGCGGCTTAGTGCAAGTCGCTTCTTCAGAGAAATGAATAGCCGAATTTAATTAACACAAGAATAAATAATACAATGGAACAAATAAAAAACAAAATTAACCCGTACAATCAAAATGCGAGTTTGATCGTGTTATGATGTCAAGTCATATAGGTCAAGGTGGTTTGAGATGAGACATGTATGTACATGTTAGTGTTCTAGTACTGTAACCTTTGTTACAGTTGGTTTAGTTCTCAATTCATACATTTATATGTTATAAGAGTCCCGACAGTAACACTTCGTCGAAATATTTGTATGTATGTAAAGTCATATCATTCTGATCATGCCTGTAAACTGGCATGTTTTCATGTACACGATGATACTTGAGAATAAAAGCCATTTATTTATTTATTATTCGACTAGAATTTACGATTTGGAAACACTTAAAGTAAATGAAATACCTCTTTGAGAAGTGGTTTTGTTCTGATTGTCTTAACCACTTCGACGTACCAAAACAACTGATTGGATCCAAGAACTATCAAAGTGAAATAACCGTATTGGTTTATTGTGTCAATTTTGAGAAATACAAATAACCATTAGATGTATAGTGAGTATAGTAATCATTCTGATGATTCGGACTAACTGATTATCAAACTGTAACAAAATATTCTTTAGAACGACAGCCGATTAAACATTCTGGTAGAAATCTTTATGAAGATGAAAAGAAGTATGTATTTAGGGCCAATTTTATTTAAATGGAATTGACTTGTATGATGTCGTCGTTGGCAACTAACAGTTCCAATAATAAGTAATATATATTTGTAAAATTCCAATGAGTAGAACTTAAAATTTCTGACGTTTCGCGGCTTAGTGCAAGTCGCTTCTTCAGAGAAATGAATAGCCGAATTTAATTAACACAAGAATAAATAATACAATGGAACAAATAAAAAACAAAATTAACCCGTACAATCAAAATGCGAGTTTGATCGTGTTATGATGTCAAGTCATATAGGTCAAGGTGGTTTGAGATGAGACATGTATGTACATGTTAGTGTGATGTGTGAGGGAAATATGTGAAAATAAAATTGTATGTATGTTCATGTGTATGAAATTCGATGTACTTTAATTGTGGCTAGTTGGATAGAAAGTCCATGTTGGGTGAATAGAAAGGCCTTCCCTTTTGTTAAGTGCAGTTGGATTTAACAAAATATGAAGCGCCTCAGCTATTCGTCTTTCCTTATAATTGGAAAAACCTTTTTGAATGATTCGGATATTTTTAATATCGATTTTATGATTGTGGTAGATAGAATTTGCTGACTGCTATTGCTGATTTAATTTGTAATTTTTCAAGTTCAACAGGATTATTTGGAGGTCGTTTAGTGTAGCTTTCATGCTCTTTGGCACGAGTTTTGATTTCTCGTGAAGACTCTGCAAAATAGAAAGCATCACAGTCGACACAACCTAGGCTGTAGACATAATTCTGTGTTGAGGTGAAAGGGATCTTGTCCTTCATTTTAACCAATGCACTTCGAATAGTGTTGGTAGTTTTGTAGAAAGTTTGAATTCCGTGTTGTTTTAGAATTCTTTGTAATTCATCAGTTGTGTCTTGACGGTAAGGTAGAACGGCTGTACCAATCCAAGATGTTTTGACTAATTTACTATTATTTAGTAATAAGTCGTTTTGTTTTTGCAAATTGTTAATAATATTCATTGGAAAATTATTAAGCCGTAGGATGTTGACTATATTTTTGTATTCGTGTTTCTTGTCGTCTTCAGATGTAATGAGTCTACTGGCTCTTCTGAATAAGTTTAGAGCCAGCAATATCTTTGCACTGAATGGATGTGCTGAGTTGAAATCGATATATCGATTTGAATGTGTCGGCTTGCGGTAAATTCTCAGATTAAGAGTTCCATTTAAATTTCTTTTTACTAAGCAGTCTAAAAATGGTAACTCATTGTGTTCATTTTCACTTTCTAAAGTGAATTTGATATTCTGAGATAGGTTGTTGATTCGTTTTGAGAATGATCTTAGAAAAGTCTTTTTGATGATGACAAAAGTGTCATCAACATATCTTAGCCAAACCCTTGGTCTAATGACATTTGAAATTATCAAAGTTAACCTTGGTAATGATATGTACAACAGTTCCAATATTAATGTCAGCTGGTATTAACGAGATCATTTTCGGTGAGTTATTGTCCGAAGTGAGCTCAGTAATTTAATTGAGAAGCTTTCATAGTTGCTTTACTGGACAATACTATTTAGAATTAAACTGTGTATTTATTAGCTATTCCAAACACATTTTCATTTACTCACCTCATCCTTTGTGTATTTATTCATACTACTACTTATTACTATTCAGTAGTTAATTTCATGCGTAAAAGTTTTCAACTATTCATTTTCTTATTTGGGGCTTCATTAATTTTAATTCATAACTTATGCTACTGTTATAAATCGGATTCATTTTGATTGTTAACCTAAAAGTCGACTAGTGTCTAACCTGATGGAATTTTGTTTCATTTTGTCGATTCCTCTGTTCGTGTTCATTCTGCGTCATTATGAATAAGAACAGTATTGTCGCCTCCGACAGAGTCTATCTACCATTTATTATTTACTGAATGTTTTGCAAACCCGTAACATTCGTTTGTAGAGTCTTTTCGCCTTATTACCAACTTTGACGCATCACAAATACCTGGAGACCTTAAGAATTGTGATTAGCAATTCTAAACTTACTTATCATAATTAAATAGAATGTGACTGTGAAACAGAATAAACCATCGTTCAGACTATGTACCTAGTTACGTTAATCTAATGATAATGAATTCAGTGTATCATTAAATTATCTGCTTCTTAATAGGGTAGGAGACATAAGTTTAGATGTTTACACTTTATTTTAGTGTCGTCATCATCATCATCCTCATCTTATTCATTACCATTATTATCATGAGTATGATAATTATAACGAAGGATATATTCTCATTCGAAGGTGTAATATGAATCATACTACTTATGGTATTTGTGTCAGTAGTATGTATGCATGATAACGTGTATGTATGTATTACTGTTTGTTTGTATGCTCATCTGCATCTTCCATGATTCACTAATGCATCTCGTATATTATGTTCATTAGACCCACAACCTAACGTGTATCTATCTAACAATTTGCTTACAGGCTTTTAATTAAACTTTACATGTTATTGGAGAAGGAAGCTGTCCACTCTTTGAGAATAATACAACGCTATACCTTACACAATGTCCACAAGTAGATCTACTAGGGTGAAATATCTTAGAAGCATTACAACTAGCAGAAATTTTGATTGATTCAATCATCATAATGATTTCACAATACTGTGTAATCTAATGACTGAAGAATAGTGAATGTCCGTCTACTTTATATGCCCCACAATGTAAACCCGTTAGAGAATTAGGAACAACATTTTTACAATTTACTTACGACTGATTAAAACTGTAGGAACATTTCCAATTATTCACTTGTGATAATATGCACTGACTTTATTTCAGTGATATGACTACACAAATAGGGAGTGAATGTGATGAGTCTGTGATTATCTACAAACCCTACACTCCTTTCCCCCGTCACCCTATCATCCTGACATATTTACATTTTACTTATCATTGTTAGTACGCATTTAAGTGATAGGAGTAAACTTCCTTGAAAATTACACGTAGTAGACAGTTGCTTAAACCTAAATTGCATGTTGGATTGATGAAGTTACAAGTGGATTCCTACCTAAATCGTGTATCTAAACATCTGTATACGTGGATGACGTTGAATACACTTATAATATGTTATATGCACTAAGTTTCAGTTTGTTTTCTGTAATACATGAACGTCTCATGTTAAATACTAGACGGAGATCATGAGCATAAATTGTTAGACGAGCTTCAACGAAGACGGAATTATTTTTCATTGATTATATAACGCGAAAATTGATTTTAATGCATATCGAACAAGTATAGTTGACATTAAATTTGTCCACTTTGGCTTAAGAAATTCCCGAACAAGATGAGATGAAATCCAACGATATCAAGTTAAAATTTTCACCTCAGTTATTCAGTAGACAGTCAGTCAGCTTGGATACTACGAGAATTCATGTTTTAGTGTATATTCAGTCAATCGATATAAATGTTTTGATTAGTAGATTTTCTTCTTCTTCTTCTTCTTTTATAGTGCCATTAGTCCCTGGTTTCTAATGGTATTCTGCCAACATCAAGGTTGGACTTAAACCTACAGTGGTCTGAATATTTAGTTTCTTTTCGTAGATAATAAGTAAAATGTTATTGGCTGATAACTGAGAGTTGGAATTTCACCATAAAACTCCGTCAGAGATTGGGGTCGATTGGCCACCACTTAAATGTACGTAGGAGTTGTTGCGAGTGAGACAATTATCACCGATGACAGATAAAGTCCGTCGATCTATATAACAATGTGGTTGAAGTGAGAAATCAATCATTGGATGCCGACATACTGTTGCATAGGGTTAGACGTTCGCCAATTTCTCCTCCCATTTCATATTTTATTCTTCAATTATCACATTTTAATCATTTGATCGTCTTATTAAACTTGATATTTTTAGTTATCCAAGTCATGGCAGGTAGATATGTGTATGATCAGAATGTTCAAAATGCATAGGAAAAATACACCACTTATCTGGTACGGTGGAACGACTCTATGAGTGGTACTATGGTTGAAAGTCAGGCACAAAAATAAATGATGAATCGGTTGATAATAATGTGAAGCACTTCTCATTTATCGAAGTGATTACATTATGTGTTGTGCATGTCGGACTGCTACTTACATCCACAGATAATGTTTATAGATGCTGAAATAGTTTTACGAAATCCGGAAAACAGTTAAATTTTGATGATGCATCAGTTGAAGAAGTCATTGAATGCTGGTTTAAGACTTCTTGTGAGATACCCACTACTATAATGGAACAAGTATCATATACATGATGATTGTTTAGAGTCATTCGATGATGCAGTTCATTACCGGTTACAATACTACTGATACACTCACTTGCTTAATTTCTTAACATAGTCATTTCAAATATTCTGTCGTACATATCCTCTTTTGCATTGCATCATCGAAAATTATATTTTCAATGTTTAGTCACTGTCATTATAACAACAATATTTCTACTCGTTCATTGTTCATCATGTTAATTTCATTTCACGATGTACATGTGATATGTCATCTTGAGTTAACTCATATCCCGTTGTATATTCCAGTTTGATTATCATTTTGTAACTGACTGACTGACTGACTGATTTATCAAATCTTCTATTATCATGTTATCAATAACATGAAGTAGATTTAAAGGGACCGATTGAATTCGCTTATATTGTCTAACATATAAACGAAGGTGAAATTGATTTAACATTGATAATAGTCATCTGAACATTTTCATCTTTTAGATAATAGTCAGTCAGTTATGGAAAATGTAGGATGTGACACATATTTACATCCGTTCAATTGGTGAGATATAAAATCATTTTGAAGCTGAAGGTGTAAACAATTACAAAAGGTGGATACATTGGGTCTATTACAACTGAACTGATGTTATATCATCCAGTGCCTCTGATCATTAGTTATGATAGACGTCTGGTTAAGTTGTTGGAAACTGGTTACAGTCCTATGAACATATTCATCTTTCAAATATAGAGTCAATCAAACATAAAAGAATGTTGGACATAAAACATGTATGCATCAATGTATGTTGCCATAACAATTTAACTTTTGATGACAACTATCAAAACAATAGTAGCAGTTAAGTCATTAAACATACGGTATAGAATATTTTTAAAGCTAATTATCTTAACGACATTAACGATTGGATACATTGTCTCCATCAAAAACGATTTGGATCTATGCTATTTAACCACTGGTTATAGCAATCATCTGGATCAATTAATGTTTTATTGGTCCACCAACGAAGGGTAAAAAACTTCCAAAAATGTGTTTTAGAGAACTAATTCATGTTTTCTGGTCGTGTATAATGTAAACAATACATTACTATTATTGTTAAGTTTCTCTTACACTATCCTCCCATTTAGTATATTTGCTGTTATTATGTTGTCTGTTACTATGGGCTACAGTTAATTATTTGTGTACGAGTAACCCCCCCATTCACTACCACAATCTCTTCAGTTTCGAATAAGTGTAAAATCCCTAATTGGTTTGCAGTGTAGTCTAATTTTGTGTATATATTAAGGCATGATTGAAATGCAATACGACTGAATTGAATTGGATTGGATCTGTTTGGCTCATAAATCGTTGTTTTCTCTATTCCGGCTTTGGGGACTGGTAGTCACGGGGCTGTTCGTATACTGATTGGCAATCATCAAGTCCACTGTGTGTTTTTTACACAGCCTTAACATCCTATCTGAAGCTTCGTGAATGAGTAGTATGTGTTTCATTCGATCTGCTTACCTTTATGTTAGCTTGTTTGTACGCAAGATTTGTTTAGGTAGACTGTAATATAAACAATCAAGACACTGTTGTTCTATTATATCCATTATCTTTAAGGATTGAATATACTTGACTACATGATGATTAATCTGTATGTAGGTCATAATATTAAACGAGACCATTATTGCATCCGATAGCTAAGTGAAAACAACTACGTCTGTGACATGTATATTAATAGTTTCAGAATATTCGTATCCTTCTATCGTGTTATTTCTTCATTTAATCAAACTATTCAGTATGTCTGTATGAATATTAGTAAGTAGTGTCTCATTGTGTATTTAAATATTTTACTCAATTTATACTTCTGACCACTTATAAACAGTAGTGATGTAAACAATAAAGTATTCAATGATTACATAATGCAGAACACCAATTCTTTCAACAATCCATTAGCGACATATAAGATTCCTTAAATTTCATTGAATTCATCATTTACTACTTATAATCATCAACAGGATTTATCTACACCAATAAATCAATTTATGTCGAATAACATTGGTACTACTATTCAAACTACTGATATGAATACTAATGATGAATTACAAACTAATACTGACATTCTATTGGTAAATGATAGTCGAAATAATGAATACACAAATTTGGCAAAGAATATCTAACCATATTGAATATTGACTGTACACATTAGCAATTGATTAATGAAAGGAAAATGTAAATGAACACTTTAATAGATAAAAACTATTAGTTAAATAAATCAGTCATTCATTCCCTTAATTGATACTACTGATATCATTTCATCTAATGAAAGGTAATCAATTGAATTGTTTTATGAAAATTATACTAAAGAATGAGTTCAACGTCTTGTTATTTCTATCTTCCTACTGCTCATCCCTCCACTTCTTCCTCTTCATCCCTTCACTTATTATCATTGTCACTGATATAAACATTCGGAATACATGTTTGTTTGTTTATTGTTTGTTATGGCGTGAAGAAAGAGAAAACGAGGGTTTTAATTGGTAGATGCAAATGCCAATGAAGTGTGCCTAGCTGATAATGCGCAACTGACCTAAGCCCACTCAATCCCTAGGCCGATAACTAACAACCAGAACCAGGAAACGTAAAACGGAAAGAGCGAGATCGACATCTGAGAAGCAAGATTCTAGAACCAAGACCTGGAAACTGAGAACCGAGATCGTATTATATTTTAATTATGTCTTTATATATACATAAAATCAGACCACACAGTGTACCAATCAAGAATCTAACATTGGTACAAAACAAAGGAAAGAGTGGCAGTGAATGGGTACAACTTGTAAACAATTAAGTAAACGTAATTCAGTGAATAACAATATACTAAGAGTAAATATACAAAACGAAACGACCGGGCAAGAGGAACATAACAGTCATATAAATGAAATGTTTAAACTGTCCACAGACATAATAATTGAAATAATGTTCTAAAACACAGTTCTCGATGATAGTCAGTCTTTATTAGGTGACCGGCCCATCATTGTTGTACACAGTTACTGTTTAAATGTTTATTTTATTCATTTTATTGATTTTGGTGTAGTCATTAGTATATTCATTGAATGTATTCATTATGAAGTCATTGTGTGAACGGAACAATTCACTGAATAAGTGAGGTACAGTAAGAACTAATTGACATTAATTTCTAAGTGTTCATCTATTCTACCCTACTTATCAATCGACATCTCAGTAAAAACGTATAATTTTAATGTATTTGTATTAGTAAAGTACATGCATCTGTTACATACACAAACTAGAATTATTGAATAGTACAATTGAAATTATTATTTCGGTGCTTTTCATGTATCCGAACAATGACAGATTTGTCCTAAGTGTCTACTGTATTGAGAACGCATTGGTATTTTTAATGTATCTAAGCGATTCAGACAAGAATTATATCACCTGTAACTGTACACTCTTACAGGTAATAACATCAATCACGTAATATTTTTATTTACTGAGTAACCTATTCTATTAACTATACTATACTATTATGGCATAACATCAATGTTATAATGAAGTATTTGATTTGTGCCTTAATTGACTTCATCATCATCATTATGGTTGACAAATGTATTATAGGAAAAGTATTTCCCATTTAAATCTTTAAGATGTTCTGGTAAAGTGAATACTCTAGCACTAGCTTTACGACAACATGATATAGCATATTGACATAATGAGAAATCATCACTATCATCTTCTAACCAAATTGATTTATTTGTTGAATTAGGTTTAATATGTTCAAGTAATTGAAGTAATGGTATACCAGTACTAATAGCTGGATCACGAAAACTATTAATTGGTCATGCATTTGCTTCAGTTAATTGTTCATTTACCCAAGTTAAGATATCTTTATCATCTGATGGAAGATCTCGTCCACCTTGTGTAACCTATAATATAAAGATATGTATTCATAAAAATAACTTATTAAAAGTTTTCCATATCATTCAAGTAATCATTCTATTACATCCATTCGTTGAAAACCAAATACGATGAAACGTCAGTTCTGAATTACGTTTACCAGTCATAACTCAACTTGAACATTACTTGTAATTAATAGCTATATCGAGGCAATCCGTCCTGGATGCATATATGGCAAGAGAGGATGAAAAGTTTCAGTCCATGATTAATCAAATGGAAGATACAAACCCATAGTAATTACAATCTACTAATTCACTTAACTTTATAAAACAACTGTTGTAATCTTAGAAGCACTGAATAGCTGTTTACGTATATGGGATTAATTAGTAGTGAACAGTCATGACTACACCATGAATCAAGTATTGGATCCTCAAGTCATTGTATAAAAAAATAATGCCCTATATTTCTTACTTGATTCAATTCATAATATTATGTGATGATCAGTTAATGTCATTGATTCGAAACTGCCTATCTCCATTATTGTAAACTGTATTTTATAATTGTTGGGTAGACTGAAGAAACCCCTCGAAACAAGCTCAATATAGCATAGAAATCAACAGGAAATATTATGTCTAATCAGATAGTTATTTTTATCCGAAACTTCTAGACAGCTAGAAGTCACGTGATATGTCTGTGATTGGTCAATTATCTTAGCAGTACTGTGTTCGAAGGTAACAGAATTCTCTAAAAGCCTGAAGGACATTTATGATAATATATGTATATCCTAATTTTCTATACATAATTGAACTCTGGCAATAAAGTGTTTTGCAGTATTTCCTGTCTTCTCTTTCGTGTTCCTGCTGACGAGTACTTTCAGCCTGGGGGTCGAATCATACCTTAGGAGTCGAATAGTGCGGTCAACCTAGACAAGATAACAATTGACGACGGCGATCTTTGCAGTCGATAAAAGATCTAAACCACGCGTCACAATAATAATGATTACGCAATAGCATCAATAAAATGGTTGTAAATATAAACACGGTAATGCACAAGTTAAACGAATGACTACATATCTAACCTGTGGATTTTAGCTTCTAGTGATTATCTAGTCAAAGTCAATCGGTGTTATGCAATTCCGAATGTATGCCGTTGTTATAATTAACAATATAATAGAACTCAATGTAATCAATTCGGAGTAGTTTTATTCCACCCTTCCTCCTTACTCAGAATATTGGTTCTTACTTTATATTTTTAACTTAAATCGATTTGCTACTCAAATGATGCCGATTCTACAATTTGGTTCAACATGGAAATCTTGAAATCAATATCTGTACCTATTTCATCATATTCATTAAATTGTTTCCAATACCTTCTGTATATCGATTGAACTACAATGAACTACATGTCAATTAATGAACATAAGACACTGCTGTTTCATCATTTGTATCCACTTAAAAAGGAATTGTATTATACCTGTCAAATAAAAACCTTAAATAACAGAAAAGGTAGAGACATAACAGTTGAACACCTAGACAGTTGTGTTGCCATGATGCACTTCAGGTTACAACAAACAAACTCTCAGATAAGGAGGAAATTCGGAAAAGATGCTGGAGGTGGATAGTACATATTGCAAAAGTCATCAAATTATCTCACACAGCAGTACTAACTTGGAGTCCTGAAGGTCAAAGGAAAAGAGGATGACCAAAGAACAAATTAAACCGGGAATTAGAGGGTGAAATGAAATGAATAGCACTTGGGAAAAACTGTAAGAACAAGCCTAAGGTAGAGTTGGTTAGAGAAGTATGGTCGGCGACCTGAACTCCATTAGAGTTAACAGGTGAATGAAATAATAGCTACTACTGATTGATTAATCAATTAATTTCTTAACATAATTTCAAACTATTTTTAATTTATTATCTTCACTAGTAATTCATGTATTGTTGTTCAATGAGCATTAACTTCTTACAATTGAAGATTGAAATTAAACATGAGATATTCTATTGTGAAAATGATTCTTCTAATTAGTAAAAAACACTAATTAATTAGAAAAAAAAATTATTGAATTATTTTTCTTATTTCAAGAATATAAATAAATGAATGAAATAATCGTCAATAAAGGAGCAATTGTTATGAATTTTGTTTATTGTTAACGGTACAATCCACTTTGAATGATTGTAAACTACAAATTAATTTCTTAGTTTATCTATTTAATATAAATTAAAAGATACGTCATACAAATGAATGAATGAAGCAGTAAAATCAATAAACAAATAAACCGGAATAATTTTCATAAACAGAAGAAAACCACCCAGATAACATTTCATTTCAATTAACTGTTAATCTTATTTGTGAAAAAATGTTAACAGCAGACTATTGAAGGATTGTTCCTGGTCATCGATTCTTAAGCTATTTAATTTCACAATATCTAGAAGTAAAACTAGCAGAGGAATGTGATAGATTGACAAATCTCAGTCCAACTCAGCTAACCTTAGTATCACAGCGCCAATATCACAAAGCCAACAAATAATGTTAGGATGATTTATTTAAAATAGATATAATGAATATTAGTGGAGTAAATGTGTTGGGAATTCAAAATCTCCAGAAATACAATCTCTCATTAAATCAAGCGAAAGGTGTTGTATTGATTATTTTGTAATATTGATTTGTCAACTTTCATCAGTTAATTCCATTTTAAATATGAGACACACAAACGTTGTCTCTAGTCTCGTCTGATATATTTTGCTCCACAATATAATCTCCTTATAAGTCTAGTCGTTTGGAGTAGCTGTAGGCTGGAAAAGAACAAATCGTGGTATCCGCTTGAAACTAACGAGGGAACTCGACACAGAATACAGCTACCCTTGCTAATTTAACTGCATCGTATCGCGAACCGTACTAGATCAGTAAGGACCCACACGTTTGTCTCATTTGAGAAAACATAACAAAATATTTTTCTCATTCCACCTCATTATTCGCATAAAGTATATACAAATAAATACTTTGTCACAAGCAAACTTATTTTACAGTGTTTAGGATTTCTGTCAGGTTTCATTTAGCAGCTCGTCAATGTTGGATATTGCATAGTAGACTTTTTCATAAGTCAGTTGCATCAGAAAAAAAAATTGCAATTACACATACATGTGTATATTCGGTGGTAGGGCATTTATAATATACCAATTTCCACGATAAATAGAAATGAATAAGGTTTCCTTCAACCTCTTTATCAAAGCTTGATACTTTGACTAAAAGGTGGGATTCATTCATTTTCACTAAAGTAGTGATTTGGATTAAGTTGAGAAACAACGGAAATTCAACTTTAGTAGTTGTACCACACTGATTAAGCATGTTTCGACAAGAATGATAGCAAACATTTTAGTACATACACAACTTTAATAAGCATTTAACAAAAGTTAATTGCCCGCAACGTTATCTAAAGTATTTCCATTAATGTTCACATAATCGATTATATCCAACATTTCCAATCACTTTACAGATCATGAATGCCACTTGTTAATCAGTTTAGCTAACAATATTGATTTAATTTCCAGCCTCTAAAGTTATCAATATTTGAATTCCGTGAACGTGCCAGTACAGTGCCAAAGTAAAACAGAAACTAGTGGAAGTTACAGCATGAGTTTAACGTATGTGATGAGAATTACACTGTAATAAACACTAACTAGTGGGACAAGAAAATGTCTCAATGTACTGGCGACAGTTGACCGAAAATGTTGCGAACAGCCTAACTCATGAATTAAAAAAATTCCAACGTTTACCTAAATATGCCATCAGGGACAATTCTTTAACTCCTATTTTAAGATGTGACAAATAAAGTAGGGATTATATAGTGAACAACTCTTCTAATCAATGTGTGCCTAAAATATTTTATAAACATTTGTTTCCGTTTGTGATATACGATAAGAGGATTCCACTGTGCTGACATTTAGTATCCAAATCTCTTACATTCTTATTGTCTAGAAGCACTATCAAAACCTTAGTTTGATGTTTTGTGTCCAGATTCAAAATAGCCTTAGAAAATCCCACGAAGCATGCTTCTAAGGGATATTGAAAGCTATATAGAATGCTTCAAGGTCTGATGCTTATCCTATAACAAAATGGAAGGCAAATTTCTGTTCAATTTATTGCTTCGGTTGCAGGTGAGGCTAATTGCTTATCAAAGAATCTTTCATTTCTTAAGAAATCGAATTCTAGTTACTGGCATTCATCACAGATTGATATTGGCTGAGCAGCACTGGACAGCTGTTCTGTTCTAATGTGGGACTCCTCAGCAGTGCACTCTCGATTCTACCACAGTCGAACTTTCTGCACCGGTGGGTCGGCATCCAATAGTTGAATGCCCACTTCCACCAATTTGTGATACAGCGCGACGATCATCTGTCGTTATTCGTGATAATTGTCTTTCTCCTGACAAATCTAAATTTCAATTAACATCAGTTTATGATCTGCATATATATCCGAAGAACTCCTCGACTTTTTGACAATTCCTCCTAAAATCGACTTATTATTAAATTATAATGAATTGGTTTTCTGAATATTATTATTACTAATATATGAAACGATTTACATTTATTGATATCAACCAACTGATCGTTCTTCTTTTTGAATTTAAATTCTTCGATAGTCTAATACTGAATCATATTTGCCAGAGGAAAAAAAATTACTACCACTCATTGAAAGCGTGGATGTGGGAACCATGACGATTTGTAAAATAAATGGATAATTATAGCTATGTTAAATTCATTGAGTTCGGTGGTTTGTTTGCAAACTTTTAATTGTCTTTCTGCACACTACCTGGGAATACAAGTGAAATGTCTCAAAGGGTTTGAATTAAACCATTTTAATGATCTTATCTGTGAATGATTGTCTTTCGATGTACTGCCAGTCTTATTTATTATTTGTAATGCTGTTGACTGTTTGTTTGATTATTTTGTACAGATTGGTAGAGTCTATACGAATATACCATTCAATTGAAGACTGACCTGAATAAGTGCTTCCAGAAACCTACTGGCATCCTATACATTTTCTCGACACTGAAATTTTCATTATCTCAGCCAATTTTTTTTCAGGGGATGTGATATGAGTTATAACATCATATCGTTTAAATTCCAGTGTGTATTTGTGAACGCGCTGATGAAACGAGTGTTGGAAGAAAAGTAACATTTGAGAAGGCGAAATCACTGATGTGAAGCATAGTTAGGCCTGACTTTACATAAAATGATTATATGATCACTTAAATATATTTAACCTTATGTTGTATAATATGCTAAGTGAACACTATTCCTACGAAACAAAACTTCAAACAAACTCATATTCTGAAATATTGGTACTTCGGTTCGTGGAGTCGAACCTCTCAGTTTAAAGGTGATTCATCCAATATTCATAGTGGTGGAAATAACGCTTTAGATAAATGTGTATCAATTTCATAAATGTTAAAGCACTCAAATTCGAATTATTAGATTGCATGTAAGAGCCCCATCGCAACTAATCCAGTTTAGCTAGCTACACAGTCCCACCAACTCTTGTACAAAGGATATGGTTTAGAGTCAGGTACACGTGTATTTAGAGCACATCCTCATAAGATAATAATAATAATAACTGCAACTTACTCTGTTTACATGAAATATAATGAATTCATTGTATAATAGAAAGCTTGCTTTTTCACATTTTTAAAAGAATCAAGTTGTATAGAACACCTTATATTAACAGCTAATTAAGCAATGCTCAACAAACCACATGAATCCAACCATTCATTGACATAATTTTTCATGCTACCTTATACGATTGTGATTGAAACAACAATACGTTTTAACTTCAAGTGATTCTGTTAGCGTCATAACTAAAGGTTTATTGTTTTCAAGACGATAACTATTACTCAATAACTGATCATCTACAGAAACTTGGATTAGACATAATGAATTAAAAATAACAAAATTTCAGTTGACCAAACGTAAAGTAGTATATTATTGATAAACATAGATATGTACGAATCAACTTTGATGAGACAAAAACACTCATGACATAACTAAAGAAAAATGAAACTAGAAGAGACGCAGATGATGTGTGCATAAGTTTACAGAATAGAACATATGTGTATCGGTTCAAGTTGCAACACTTCAGCATCACGGTAAGATGAACACCAAATTAGTAGGAGTGGTAGTGACTCACAATCGTAGTAAGAAAAGTGTGGACATATAATATGGTCCAGGAAGAAAGAATTAGTTTATGGAAAGGTATGAACTAATTATAGGCTCACAATTCAAGGAAAGACAAAAAGTAAATTCACCTGCGACACTAACCGATCCTGAGCTTTACTGCTCAAAATTTCTGACAATTTATTACGGCATTCGCTCGGATCTCAACCAGCAGTCAGTGACTGATGCCATATTTTGGTTTGGCCGCCCCTAACTTTCTTCCATCCTACTCCAATATTCGTCAGTACCGCACTCTTGTTCAATGCTATCAAAAGACTCTAAAGTTTATTAGTGTCTTCACCAAATAAAATTATATCATCTGGGTATTTTACATCAATTAGTGGAATGAATGATAGACTGTGATTCAATTCATTTTCGTATTACTGTCTTATCATAATTTATTTGAATACTGAATGGATTGACCGACTAATTCATTATATGAAAACAACATACTAATTATCTGTTATGCAAAATGAAATATTTAGGCAATACCATAACTTTACAGCAAAACTTGTGTTATCTTCTCTCCCCTTAAATAACTTCGGACCCATTCAGCAGACTATTGAGAAAATAAACTAAAGTCAAAGATTTATTCCTCACTTCAAGAAATGATATGTGGATATTAATACATTTTCTAGGATGTTTATAAGAATTAGCTATTAAATGTGAGTTTTGCGGCTCAATATTCGACGGCAAGCGTGCGATTTAAAAAAAAACATAATTGCAACTGTCAATACATTCTATAGGGTAGAGTTTTAAGAAATAATATATTACTGAAGATGATTGTAAGGTTCAAATGTTCAAAACAAAAAAATTTCGACTCGTTTCTGAAGCTTAGTACACGAGTGATTACCCGATTTCAACAGGATTTCATATGAAATTAATCTATGTAGTACTATGCAATAATCTATTAGTTTTACTGTCGTATACAGACACCTACTAATACCTACTTCGCACATTGTTTTGAGAAGTTCGTTAATGGAGTTTGCTCGCTCTTAAATTATTTTATACGGTCACCTGTTTATGCCCTCAATCAAGTCAAACATGTTCCATTCACATGGCGAAGATATTTTTAGGAAAATGAGGACGAAAAATGAGTACATGATGCTTAATCGGTTCGAGACACAAAGGCTTCATCCATGATTTGATAAATATTGACTCTATAAAAATACAGTTTTTAGCCTGAAGGGCATCGGGAAGAAAAATGATGCACGAACTAAGGTATAGGTGGCATTGACAATTGTCTAATCATAATTATACTGGAAGTAAAAACTAAAACAGGCAAATAAAAGAATCAGCTGGAGTTGTTTATTATCACTGACTAATAGTAACACACTTTATATATAAACACATTTTTTTGAATAAGAATGAACAATAAGTAGGCAGACAGATAAACAAGCTAATAAATACAGTGAATTAACTATACAAAGTACATATATAATTGGCTGAAGCATTCAGCTTTGTGGGTGAATCGTCAAACTTTTAATAACTACGTCACACATTTGAAACTTGCCCGATCCACCTACTCTGGTTCGGGCAACCGGTTAGTAGTATCACTAGCCATCGCATTTATAATCCAGCTAGAAGTCAATCACGCAAATCTGTACTCTGGTATACGAATAAAATATACATAATTTGAAAATGAATTGGAAACATGAAAATCAGATAAAAAAATACGTGGAAGCACTTTAAATAGGACGTGAAATAAAATCTCGTTTATGTGTATACTTTTTAACCAACAGTTGATTATTTGATTTGCCACACCGACGACGATGATGATAAACAGGAGGCAATACACGCGATTTTGTTGTATCAATACTGTACGCTTTCTGAGCAGTTCGTCCAGAATACGAAGATGTGGAACATTCGATTCGATTCGGCTTAACATTTGTTGTTGACTTTAATACCAATGCTTCGGCATATGGATTATGACCATCTGTAATCGGTTTTAATGATGCAGCACCACCGACTGGTGTTTTCTCTAAGTTTCTTAAAGCCATTTCAATTCGACGTATAGCCGCTTTAGTTTCGGCCTGATGTTTTGGTCGATGTTGATTAGCGTTGTGCACTAAAGAACAAAAAAAGATTTTCAACAAAGCCCCCCCCCCACTAAAATATCTTGTAATAATAACATATTACAGAGAAAGAAGTATGATAATACAGTAAGCATTCACTGTAGTCAAATTGAATGCAACTTTTAACAATTCCCCGACAATAACAACAGTAAACAAAAACCGATTGGTTGAATTCGTCGTATCCATAAGTGTGTGCATCAGTGTAACTGCTTATGTGATGCCAGTTATATAGCGCGTACAATTCACCATATCCACTATAGTATCGCCAAACACCAAAGTGAGCTACGCAGATGGCTCAAATAAACAGTAAATAACTCCACAGACTGATTGTATGACAATTTCAGCCGCCTCAAGCCTACCCCATCAAACATAGAGTGTCAAGGCGGGTAGTAGTTGGACATACATAACATACGTCCTTCCCTTTAATACTTCGTTAATCATAGAACATGATTTTTACAATGATCCGTGAAACCGCAAGATTATTATGTGCAACACTACCACTTGATTAATAACGATTTTATTGTTGTCATCGAACACACTCAATCAAACGGAATATTTCTTCGCTTTATTTGCTTTTAGCCAAACCAAAAGAGGATTTCCATCTTAAGGAAAATGATAATAGTGGGATATACAAAAATGAATTTGACTTATTAAAGAAACTTTTACGGAAAACTAATCTAACACAGTCTACGTTTAAGGATTGTCTCTATTTAGTTTATTGATGGCGTTCTTATTGTAGACTTCAAAATGATGACATTTATACAACACAGAAGGCCAAGGTTTTCATTTTATTACTGAATGGATTGTTATTAACCAATACTAATCATTTCCTGTGGTCACATCGTGTCTGACTAATCAGTTAAAGTGATAAGATCTAAAGTGGCAAATTTAGGGTCGCAGGTGAAACTTAAACTACTGAATGCATTGAGATATAGAGATAGTAAAATGTTACCTTTCAACAAACAAAAGGGCGATTAGAAATGAATAGCTGTAAAAATAGCACTCTTCAACCCAGATTTTTGGTGCGAGTGGTAACATTAGAACCGTGGCCTAGTCAAATGCTTAGATTGCCATTTTAAAAACTGCGTAATGTTATGATTAACTATCATGTTTTAGTTGGATTGTAACTAGCACGCCAAATCCAGGATGCGCGCTTCGTCCTATTTGGGACTCGTCAGCTGGATGTGCCTGCATCCCAATGTTGATGTTCATACTGGGATTCGAACTCAGTCCACTTCACGCCAAATGCAACCGCGTTCACCACTAAACTGCTAAGTCCAGATAGTCGCACTAGTGCAACGGGTATATCTGTAATTAGGATAAGATTTTATCTTCCCGTTTAGTCATAGACTGACCGATTTCACTATTAAAATGCAGGAAAATCCAACTGATGAGTCCCAAATAGAACGAAACACGCGTCCTGGACTTCGCTTGCTAGTCACAATCCAACTTATACACTACCTGTGATTAATAGTTATATCGAAGCAATCCGATAAAGATACACATATGGCAAACAAAGGCTGACCAGTTTCAGTCCATGACTAATCAAGGGGAAGATACAAACTCATCTTAATATCATGTTTTGAAGTAGATGGAACAAAATAATGAACAATACAACTATATATTAATGTGCCACATTAAAGTGCTTAAAAAACTATCCCAATACTAAACATTGGAGAATTCAACTGGAAACATTGCAGTTGTAGAGATATTTTCTTCTCTGTCTATCCCATGCAAAAGCGAGAGACGAGGACACTGACAATTTGTATCATAGATAGAAAAAACAGTTGTTGCAATTGAATCGGCAACAAATGTAGTGCGATTAAAAATGGGTAGGAGATGTTAACTGCTACGATTTAATTGAATACTAAAGAGAAATTTCCTCGCATAATTTTACTCAGCTCAAGTTAAGAAATAATTACTATAGTAAACTTATGGTATTCAATAAACCTATTATAGTAGAATTATACACTGAAAAGAAATTCATATACGAACAGATCCAAGCAGTTATGTTTCTTCAATTTTCGCCATTGACTCTACTATTTTCAGACTTATTCTTTTCCCGTGTGTGTAATGTGCCAATGAAATCTCATTCATACTGTCCTGAAACTGTTCTCTTAAACAATATGCTGAGGTTTTTGTAAGGCAAGCACAGCGAATGTAGCAGAATAGTGAGAAATCATTTCATTTCGCAGTTTCTCATTAGTTGCATACAACCTGGAAATAATCGTAGTCATTAAAATAAACAGTTATAAATACTTTATGTCAGCTTGTCGGCTTAAAACTCTTCGAGTTTATTTCTGACGTAAAGTATGTATAACTGTTTATTTTAATGACTACGATTATTTCCAGGTTGTATGCAACTAATGAGAAACTGAGAAATGAAATGATTTCTTACTATTCTGCTACATTCGTTCTTCCCGCATTACTAAAACTTCTAAATGGAAGGAACTGTATGATATATGCTGGAGCTTTAAATTTTGGAGCCCAGTGTTAAATAAAGTGGAAAGCATAAATTATTCAAAACTATAGAATTACATATCATGAGTATTTATAATGTCTCCGAAATCCACACAAAGTTTATGCATATGACTCGATAAGATCCACTTTTAGGCTTCCAGAGACTTGATAGAGAATTTTCTTAGTTCTGTAAATTTGAATGAATCATTACTTCTGAAAGCAGAGTGAGCACTCTTGGAGTCCATTCCTATTAGGAATTTCTTTTGAATTGGCTAATTAAATCAACCTACTACTAATGAAGTTACTAATTCAGTTACGCATAAACAATCTCATTGTTTTCATTCGTGTACAATACAAAACCCGACGCGTATGCATATGGGTCGAAGCTGACATACCACATAAGCACAACGAGATCAAATTCACAGTAATTTAACAGTAAGGAATAAAACAAATGAAAGTACGAAAAAAATAACGGAACTTAGGATCTATTAGAACATAGAAATTAAATATGTTTACTTCACCATAACTGATTTTGAGCCAAGTCACCCAGTGTCTCCAAACACTGATTACGACTGTTACGCGGACCCCAAACGAGAAGCCTGCATCTACTAACATGGCTTAGATTAACAGTCAAATACTTCACAAATTTATGCCGTGTTTTGGTCTGGCTGACCCTACCTTTCTTCCATCCTACTTCTACTCCAGCCATCATGGTTTGATGAGGCAGACAGTGATCAAGCATACGCAACACATGCCCCAACCATCCTAACCGATGAAGGGTTACAACCTCTTTAAATGATTTGCCATGTTTTTCCAGTACTCTATGTCTAACATCAATATTACTTGTTCGCTCGTTCCATAATAAGACTTCTGAGATAAGTAAAGTGATCAACATGATCGACTACTTCACTTCCTATCACTAGTCTAGACGATTATACAGACCAGTCGAGAAGTAACATTTTGCATTTAGAGGGAAAGAAACGCATCTCGAATATGCTTGCAATGTCACTTAAGGTGTTCTGGAGACTCTGTATAATGTCGGCATCTTTACTGAATAGGACTACATCGTCTGCATATTCTAAATAGGCAAGTGGGCTTTCTGGAAGGAGACTAATTCTTGTAAAGTTACTTCTAGGAGGACATCTATGATGAAGTTAGATAAAAAAAAAAAGGAATAAAGGGCAGCCCTGACGAACACAACTTGGAGTTGACAATGATCGTGGCAGTTCGCCATAAGCCCTAAGTCGGCCTGTCGTATTTGAGTAGAGAGCCTTTATAAGGTTTATGTACTTTGATGTACGTCTTTTAATCACAAACACTGCTATAGTGACTTTCGATCAACGGAGTTAAACGGGGCTTTTAAGTCAAGAAATACGACTATTTATCGGACGATGGTAGCTACGTCTATATTCTAGGATCTGACAAAAAGTGAATATCTGATCAATGCATTCTCATCCAGCCTGGTTTTCCCGAGTATGTTGTTTTCTCGTTTCAGACAAACATCGGATGATTACAGAATCTAGTACCTAAGACACTATCTTGGTCAAAATGATGTCTTGGTAGTTGTCGCAAGAGGATTTCTATTCTTCTCTTTAAACTGGGAGGATCAGCGACTAGGGTCAGTCTGATGGGATTACGTTTAGATCACAGACTATAACTAATATATCAGTCAATATGTTTAGGAAAACTAGACAGCCGTCCTTAAATGTAACTGGGGTTAACCTGTCAGGATCTGTTACTCTCCCTTGCTTCGAATTACATGTAGCCGTCTCAACCTTACAAAGAATCGGGGAGAAATATATGCCAATTTTCCATTCGGGCAATTTGGGGATAGTCGGAAACGGGAGGGTAGATGGAGGCCAGTTGAACTGTCCATGAAAGTGTTCAGCTAATCGGTTCAATCTTCTAGATTGTGAGTGGATCATGGACCCATCCTTTACCGGTCGATATCCTAATACCCGTTTTCTTGATGAGTCAGAACAGTTGTCTGGTATTATCTATCGATGCAGCCGTTTCTATTGCATTTGCTCTTGCTGCCGACCACTGCTCATGATCCTTGCTTAGAAATTTTGTTAATCCACATTTAAGTAACCGTCGTTCTTCGTCATTCTCCGAGCCTCCATCAGCGTAGCAGAGGTTTTAAGAATATTTTGATCTTTTCTAACCTATGTATTTAGGTTGGATGCTGCTTTTAAAACTCCATTAAAATTGTCCTAAGCTTTTTCTGAATGAATCATTCGAACATGATCGACAAGGTGTCTAGCTAACTTTTCGCTGAGTTCCTGATTAGCCTGTCTGTTCATGAACTAGCAAGCGAGTGGTTTTCCAGTTGTGACCTTTTTGCGTTCGATAAAATGCACGGAAATGAGTATTCTAACTAGGACATGGTTAGAATTCAAATATGTACTCCCAAATGAGTAGTCGAACGTTTTGGAGCCACTCCAATGGCGATATGGTCTAGATGTGTCCATCATTAGGTCGAAATTGGAGGTTGCCATGCTAACCAATGTCTCTGCGTATGTTTGGAGCTTGTGCTTGCTGAGAATAAACGGTAATCTGAAAATAATTGTGGAAGATGGTCTCCATTATTTATTGGTTGGGCTGTTATGCTACAAAACCCACCTAAGTATTTTTCAGCCTGACTTAGCTTACCCAACTTTAGCATCAAAATCTCCTGCTATGATCACTATGTCTGAGTGTTCAGTTTTCTGAGGGAGGTTAGGGAACTTCACCTACACCAACAAGGCCATTAGAGCCTGCTGCTGGGTCCTCAGCGTATATCGTGATGTTTCTCTGAACTAACTAGGTGATGTCAACTGAATGATTACGATAGGGACCTGCATGTGTGTTTCCAAAACACAGCATACATCAATGACAATAGATTAAACGGTTTTAGCTAGTGAAGCTTGTTAACCAATTTAACAAAGAGAGTGGGAAACCTGGAATAGAGCTGCGTGGAATCAAGTCACTAATGGGAAGTGTCTGAGAAATGAAAGATGGACGAATGAAGTAAAAGTAGAGGAGATATTAGGAGAAGTAGGGATTTGGGCTTAAACGGGGTGGTCTCGAGTGCTGCTAGAAGTATGTGGGTCGTCATCACTTCCCGGATGTCCACGTCGTGGAAAGGTTCTTCTTGATGTGCCCGGAAAGTAAACTGGGTTAGGGTCGGTCTTAAAGACCTGGGAGAGTGATGGTAGTGACTAAAGAACAACTGTTTAACGACGGTCATACATAGCCTTTTCTAGAGGTGTTAGTTGTCAGCTCCGAACTTGTTATGACTTTATTGTCGGAGACGACCTCACCCTAAGACCTTAGTTTTACTGACTTTAGTCTCACCGAGTTTCAAACGACCTGCCAAGTATGATAGGACATCAAGAAATGAATGTCCCACCTAGCATAGTCCGACTGGGTCATTACAATAGGCAATCCTGACCATCACATCAAGGTAGTAGCAATGGTCAGGGTCAGTAGTAGTTTGGGTACAAGTAATAACATTGACAAACAGCCAGAAATGTCGATGAAATGACGAAAATTCGGTGTATTCATTGTTTGTACTCTTTTCGATCTTTAGTTTCACTATTCCTTCATGCAAACACCTATAATTCCTTTCTCTTCCGATATGTCGTCACTGTTTAGTCATTATAATTATTAATGCTCACACGAAGATTTTGACTCCTTTGGTATTCATTTGTTGGTTGGATCTCATTATGGTGATGTATTCTGGTTACTAGGGCTAAACCATATTTTTGCCAGGTACTATGATGACTGTGACTAAATAAATAACAAGAATTGTGCACAATTGAAGGACAAATGAAAGAGGCGTTTTCTCTCATAATTAGTTAACAGGTAATCTGACAATATATAAAACAAAGTGATTTTTCGAATTGTTTTAGGAGGTAACAAATAATTACCTCTGAATCTAAAAATAGTGTTTAAAAGACAAGATAAAACTGAACAAATAAAATAAATACAGATATGAACGGCATCAATATGGAAAATCAGTAAAAGACAAACGCTTACATGAAGTTTCTAAAGTTATCTTATGAGAATTTGTCTTACAATGTGCTTGAAAATTTTGATTTAGGCCAAGTGTTCCGTACATATCAGGTATGTGAACACGGGAAAGCATTACAGATGAATCAGTGGACATTTTCGAAGTACTAAAAGGAATAAAAATTATCCCTTATGAATTGACTTGGCAGAAAATTTATGTGAATTGAAGGCAGTCATATATCATCTTACGGCAACGTTTAATTTCTGCTAGAGATGAGAATGGATAAAATTATCTGAACAAGGGACCTAATCACTCCGCAACAAAATGAATTCAACAAACATAAAATGTCAAGCTTCTTAAGTTTGAAAGGCATTAAATGTAGCGGGTAACATCAGAATTAAAACGATGGAAGTAGTAATGACACTTTATCAATGTCAAATAATACAAACTGATCTTTGATAAGTGATTTATAGTGTTAGTCAAATTATACAGACTATACATTTTCATTGTCGACAGCAGATGCCAGACCCAGGTTTAGTGAGTAATAACCAGAACAAAACCCGGACTGAGTGTCCACTGTGGTCTGAATTGTTGCGTATGTTATACATGTACGGCAACATAGGGAATTAAAAAGATGAGAAACAGAGTAAGACGAATAATAGCAAATGCAAAGAAAAACTAAACATGTGAAACATAGTTTAAAAAAGGGACTAAAAATGAATTCATGAATGACACTACTTAACACAGAAAATGGACTATTCCAACCAATTTTATGTCGCACCGTTTGACGTTTCTAAATACAGACTATCACTGCTGCGTGAGTTTATTCAAGAAATCTAGACCATTCGACATAAACAGGTGCCATACCATATGTTGACCGATAGACAAGTCTAAGTTTACTCTTATGCGATACAAGATTGCATATCAAAGTAGGTGATGGTTCAGTATGCGTAGCATATGCCCTAACCATCTCGGTCGATAAAGGTTTTAGCTTTCAACAATCGACTTGCTCTTTTAATTTGCATTTTGTCAGAATCTTCAACACCTTCTCCTCCCCTCCCCATCCAAGAGAACCAAGTTATCTATACATTCTAAGCAATGGATACCCTGGTATATCGGTCCTTAGAAAAGTCAGAAGTGTTGTTTCTTAAAGTTTGTCTATGAAGGAATTAAATGGGAATAGAGAAAGTAGACAGCCCTGATGAATACCATTAAATGAAAGTTCACCAAAAACTGACTAGACCAAATGTGTGTATACTTCCGCTGGTGTTGTGTCCTATGAATTAAATGGTTTATCTGCAAATCTCCAATTGTCATCCTGAATATTATCTAAGTATCAGGTACACCTTCAAATAACATTCACTGCCACTGGACCTAACGTTTAAATGAGTTAAATGCAGCCATAAACCCAAAGAATACAACTATAGTCGGAAATCATTAAGTTTATCCGTTCCAAGTCTTGGCAACGAATGAATACACGATACACTCCCACGTGTCCAGTCAGAAATAATATTCTAGACACGATATTAGTCACAATGATTTATCTGTACTTATAATGAAAGAATTTCCGTTTTTATATATATATCTTAAAATCACCAGGTAAATTGAATAAACAAGTCCACATAATACTTAAATATACAAATAACAGCATACTGAAAGGAATGTTCATCAGTTGATCCATCACATAGATTTTCAGTAAGACTAGAAGAAAAACTTGTGGAATCATATATGCCCATCACGGCTGCTAACTGAGCTTCACGCTGCATGGCTTCTTCCATAATTCGAAGTTTGGAAGCTTCATCAGACGCACGCTGTGCAACAGTCAACTCATCTCTAGTTGGTCGAGCAGGTCTGGCAACCAAAGTGTATCCATGGAAATTTAAACCATTTAACCTACAAAGAATAAACAGAAAAAGGTAGACAAATCACTTTTATCAAAAGACACAATATTAGTGCCAATTAATAGTATCTAATTAAAGAAGTCCGAAACAGCCTGAATTTTTTAGCAACCAGCATCAAGGCGATAATTTCATGAAGGCACAGATGCTGGAATAAAAACTGGAGTTATAAGACCAGACAATCTATATTTTCATTCTCACTGGTGAACAATATCTTAAGACAGATCGATATCACTTGAAGAATTGACGTCTGTAATATGGGCACCTTAATATTCCCAACCGTGTTGCTACCTTAACGTGGTGGTCGGGCTTGCCTATCGTGATGACTCAATCGGGCTATACTGGCTGGAACAATCGTTCCCCAAGGTTCTACCATGACAGGCAGGTCGGTTGAGGAGCGGTGAGACCAAAAGCAGCAAATATAAGGTCCGAGGACAAAGTTGTACTGCTGACTGTACAGAGGTGTGACGGCGGTAAAGTGTTTTCCTCAGACAACTAGTATAACAGCGATGCTGCCTTCCCACAAAGGAAGAGTAGGGTAAGAAAAAGTGAACCCTAAAAATGCACACCTTACCTTACTCCACAGATTTCTGTCTCTGGCAGTAAGGCCCCAATAAGTACGGAGCTAAACAACGAAAACCCCTCTCAAAAAAGCCGTTTGCAACTGGCCTCAAACAGTTGTTACTTGGGCACAGCGGTCACGCTCCCATGTCTTCCGGATCAACCCTAACCCATTTTGATTCTTAGGTACATCTAGAAGAACTCTTCCACAGAGTGGGCAACTGGGAAGAGATAACCGCCCTCATACCTCTGACAACACACAAGATCAACACCATTTTAATCAGACTCTTTATATTCCTAATATTTATCCAGCCCCTACCTTCAGGCCTAAAACCCTATCTTCAGCTTTCTCCTGTACCATCAGTGCCAACGATTCCGGCCCACGAAATAACGTCTTGAGTATACTAAGGCCACACTCCAAACTTCACATTGGTGCATTCAATGTACGAACTCTGTGTCAAATAGGGCAACAAGCCTCCCTAGTTAAGACATTAGAATCTGGTGCCATTGATTTATGTTGTATCTCCGAAACACGCATACAGGATCCTAGCGTGGTCATCCACTTGACCTCACCTAGTCAGAGTGAATAACCTTCACGATACATTCTTCGTTTATCTGGCGATTCAACAGCAACTTCTCGTCGGCTAGCTGGTGTAGGTAGTGAGTTAAGTATGAGAGCAGAACAGGCACCTCTCGAATGAATTCCTGTAGACAGTCGCCTATGTGCCGTTCGACTAAGTGGTTCAGTAAGAACTCGAAAAGATAGGGACACACGCCGTTGTCTTTTCGTTGTTTCTGCCTAGTATCCAACCGACTGCAGCCTGGATGAAATGAAGGATAAGTTTTACAGAAAACTTTCTCAACTACTTCATAGGACCAAACACTCAGATTTGGTAATCTTGGCTGGTGTTTTCAACGCCCAAATAGGTAGCTTGAACTAATCTGAAAGACATTTAGGTGGATACTTCAGTGTTCCAGCTCAGAGAAAGGATAACGGCGACCGTCTGCTGAAGCTTTGCTCAGATAATCGGTTATTTCTAGCCAACACGAACTTTAAGCACAAGGAGCGATATCGTTTAACATGGCGACCTCCTGGCCCTACTCAATGGTGGACTCAAATAAACCATATCGCCATTAATCAACGCTGGAGAGGCTCGATAGAAGATTGCCGATCTTTCTGGAGTACATGTTTGGATTCTGATCACGCTCTACAACGAGCACGCATTTGCTTGCATATTACTGGGCAACGAAAAATTATCACAGAAAAACCCACTAGAATTCAGTTCAGCAATGAAACAGCCAAGATCAAATTCAAGGAACAACTGAAGAATCACTTAGGTAATTATAAAGATGAGACCCGACAAGATACTGTTTGGCAAGATGTCCAAACAGCTGTAGCATCTACAGTGACATCTATCAAGGACCTAAATCAACATGTCAAGAAAAATCAGTGGATCTCGATGGCTTCTGTTGAATTGATGGACTCCCGAAGACTTATCTCGTCAGGCTCCGGACATGATGAGGAGCGAAGAGTAATCAGGTACAAACTGACAAGAAGTATGAGAAACGACCATGAGCAGTGGTGGGGAACAAAAGCAAAGGAAATGGAAAGGGCAGCGGCGTTAGGTAACACTAAACAACTTTTCAAGTTAATAAAAGAAACTGGGGTTAAAAAATCCAGCGTTAGTGAGACGATCTCCGAAATAGATGGGACGCTTATTAGCTCTCAGTCTAGACGTTTAGAACGATGGGCCGAACACTTCAAGGAGTAGTTTAGTTGGCCCTCAGCCGCTCTAGAACTTCCCACTATTTCAAGACAGCTGGGATGGAAGGTCGACTTAAGTCTCCCGACTCTTGTCGAAGTCGAGAAAGCTATAGCCAATCTAAGGCAAGGCAAAGTAGCAGGTACGAATAGATTATCTCCAGAGGTCTTTAAGGATGGCGGTCCCACATTAACTATTAGGCTGACTGATATTTTAACTAAAGTTTGAGAACTTGACATAATCCCACCCGACTGGTGTCGATTGTTAATCGTCCCAGTATACAAGAAAGGGTCAAAGTCGTCCTGCGATAATCATAGGGGAATTGTTTTGACTAACACAGTGTCTAAAATACTAGTTTCTATAATTATCAGACATTCAGTTACAACGTAGAACTTGGTACATGTGTACACCAGTTCAAGTTGCCATACCAAAATAGCAGGGAGAGATTAAATTGTTGGATCGAATCCCAGAGTATGGGAGGTAGTAACAGAGTTAGCATTAATGGAAAGGAATAGAGATCGGAGATAACATTTAAGAAAATATGATTCAGCAAAGAGAAAATTATAAGTTCAGAAACTCAGAATTTGGAAGAAGACAAAGAGTGGATGCACCTGCGCCATTTCCAACGATTTTGGGCCATATCAGCTAAAGTCCCTAACCATTTGTGACGATCATCGCGCGGACCCCAACCAGGAAGTCTGCACCTACTAACATGGCTCAGCCCAGCTGTCAATGACTTCATGAACTGGCGCCATGTCTTAGTTTGGCCGCCCCTAGGTTTCTTCCAGCCTATTCCCACACCACATAGCATTGCTCATCAAGGTAGGCAGTGGTTAGGCATGCGTAACACATGTCCTAGAAGCCCCAGCTGATGAAGATTTACTACTTCATCAATAGACTTACCGTATTTACCTAGTACTCTATTCCTAACCCACGTATTGCTTACTCGATGGTACCAGTGAACACGAGCAATGCTTCAAATACATCTATGATCGAATACTAGGAGCCTATGAATATCCTCTATCCTTAATGGCCATGTTTTACATCCATAAAGTAAAACGAGTCGAACTGCTGCGCAGTAAACGCGTCCTTTGGTCAGTAGTTGGCTGTCTCGCCTATACCACAAGTGACATAAATTTCCAAAAGCTAGTCGGGCTTTACGTATACGAGCCGAGATTTCAGCAGACACCAGACCGTCAGAACTGATGAGGCTGCCAAGATAAGTTAAGCAGTCAACGCATTTAACTGCTTCACTTACTATCACTAACTTCGGTGCCGAATCAAGCCAATCCAGAAGCCACATTTTCATTTAGATAGGGAGAATCGCATCTCAAACATCCTTACATTCATATTTAAGGTAGTCAAAAAATTCTGCATTTTAGTAACATTTTCACCCAGGAGAACTATATCATCCAAGTCAGCAAGTTTATCTCCTGGAAGGAAATCAACTCCAGAGAAGTCAGACGATGACAGTGTTAACTCTAAAAGTATGTCAATGATAAAATTAAATAAAAATGGGGAAATCAGACAACCACATAACCTTACGATTGGTAGGGTCAAACGCCAACTTTATGTCAAGGAATACAACTATTGTTGAGCGTCTAAAGGCGTGCCTATATTCCAAAACCTGCCGAAGTGTGAATATTTGGTCTATACAACCACGTCTAGGTCTGAAACCACCTTGGTTTTCTCGAGTTTGCTCTTCACAAGCTTTAGTTAGACGTTGAAGTATTATTGAAGCTAATATTTTAGAAACTATATTCGTTAAGCTGATTCCTTGGTAATTGTCACATGAGGACTTCTGTCCTTTTTTATAGATTAGGAGGGTTGGTGTTCGAGACTAATCAGGTGGATTTGCATCCACTTCCCAGATTCTAGCCAAGATCCCGGTTAATCTCGTTGATAAAACTGGACCACCATCCCTAAAAATCTCAGGGGTTAACCCATAAGATCCTGCTGCTCTCCCTCGCTGTATATTCCCTATAGGCTTCTCAACCTCAATAAGACCAATATTAATTTGCCATTCAGATTGCTTGGGAATGGTAGGCGACTGGGATGAGGCCGAAGGCAAGTTGAACTGTTCCCTAAAGTGTTCTGCCCAAATATGAGGAAACCACGCTGGTTTCAGACCTGGTCGCGCTTGTATAGAACAGATATTCACCATTTGTTAGGTTTTAGAACACGGACACAGTTTTCGGCGCCCGACAATGGTGGTTTTCCTCGGCTTGAAAGCGGCATTTGACTCTGTTAACCGAGTTCTGTGGCAGTGTCTTTCATTGAAGGGCTTACTCCAGAAGTGCGTAAATCTTGTTAAGGCTCTTTACTCAAACACTATTAGTCGTGTCAGAGCATATGGCGAACTGTCATCTGAACTTGTAACCTCAAATGATGTCTGTCAAGGCTGCCCACTTTTCCCATTTTTGTTTAATTTCATAGTCGACTTACTGTCGGAAATTACACTCTCATCGTGTGCCTCTTCAGGAATTGATCTCTTACCAAGAGATCCATTTATTGACTTAGAATATGATGACGATATAGTCCTGTTTGGAGAAGACGCTGATACGATGCAGAATCTTTTAACAGCAATAAGCCCCGATGCAACCATGTTTGGAGTGCCTTTCTCCCTCTCTAAATGCAAACTATTACTCTAGGACTGGTTTTCGTCAACACCTGAACTAAAGATACGGAATGGAGTAGTTGAGCACGTCGACCACTTCACTTATCTTGGAAGTCTGATTAGCCTTAATGGATTGGTCTCTGACGTAATATCAGGAATTCAAAAAGTTCGTTAGCGTTTGCCAACTTACGTCACCTATGGCGTAGACGAGATAATCGTCTCTCAACGAAAGTAAGAGTGCACTGCACAACAGTTCGCTCTGTCTTACTGTATGGGTGCGAGACGTGGTCATTAAAAGTAAACGACACTCGAAGGTTATTAGTTTTCGACCATCGATGTCTACGAAACATCTTTTGCGTTAGCTGGAATCACCAAGTAAGTAATAACGAGGCTAGACGACGGAAGTTAGGTAAATGTGGTATATCAGTCGATGAGGTTGTGAATCTTCATCGACTGAGGTGGTTGGGACTGTGTTACGTATACCAAACCATCGTCTATTTTGAAGCGTAATGTGGGCTGATATAGGAGCAGGATGGAAGAGTTGGAGGCGGCCAAACCAAAACATGGTATCAGTTCACGAAGTCACTGACTGCTGGTTTGAGTCGTGTCAGTAGCTGCAGACTACCTGGATGAGGTCCTCGCGATTACCGTAACCGGTGTTTAGAAACACTGAGTGACATGGCCTGGAATCAGTCACAGTGGCGCAGAGATTCACTCACTGTCTTCCTTTAAATTGTGAGCTTTAAATTATTCCATAACTCACTTTCCACGCTCCATGAACAATATTATACATGTTCACACACCTTGTTACTATTATTATTTTATTTTATTGAAGTAACTTCTACTAACGTGGTGTTAATCGTGCGGTGCGACACAGGTATGGAGACTTGAACCGATGCACACATGTGCTAGGTTCTCTGTTGATCATACATACATACGCACCTAAATATTATTATATCATCTCAATGTGGGAGACCTGTTTTCCTAACAGCAAAAAAAAAATCACAGTTACGTTTCCTAAATAAGCCTTTATTTTATTACTACACTTGGATCCAGTAACATTTCTAATAGCAGTCAGCTGGATACCGGTGAATAACATTTTCTAAAAAAGAAGTGTTTTGAAAGTGTATGGTAGCTTATAAATAGTTACGGGTGAAACGTTACCAACAAAATCTGATGGACAATATATTTTTTCACTCCTTGTAGACAATATACTTTAAACGTACCAAGATGGATCTTACGAAAGGTTTATACTAGTTAAACGACTATTGATAATTCCATAACTTTCTAACTGAAACTTTTTAATATTTTACTGCAAAATTTTCCAACAACCTTAGACTGATATTCTCAGAATCTTTATACACAGTTTGATAAGAACCACCATGAATGATAGAGATTCTTTACAAAACACTCTAAGACCCAAATTAGCATTAATTAGTGATTTCATTTTTAAGTACCTAGAGAGGTAAGCGACTGGGATCAAGTTACTTAGTGCAGGTACATTTATTTTCGACGATAATATCTAGGCCTAACAGTAAGTGGACGAAATTACCCACAAAATAAATAAAAAACTAATCAGAACGAAACTCTTTTTAGTTTCTATGCGTAAAATTAAGCTGACAGCTTGCCACAAAGACTGATTAAAGTTGGACTTTATGAACAATTCAAGTAAAAACTGGTAGCATAATCATTTGTTACCATAAGTATATTGCCATTTAGTTATCAAAGTAGAGGCTGACAAAAATGCGCGCTAGACCAAATGAGCATACTAGATTAGGCTAACACAGTGAGTTTTCTCCTATAGATCCAGTTCAATATGGATAACTGCACCATATGCTATCAACTGCAAGATGCCGCGGTACCTTTTTTTTCTGCAAGGTGTAATAACATGAGTATACGATTCATAAAACCAAAAGACCAACGACATTACAGGGATTGAGGCAGCTGAAGTAAAATTATAATACCTCAGCGTCATCACACGTGAACTTATTGAAGAATAAACAGTCTTCACTATAGTTAACTGAAACGAAACTCAAACGCAGGGTAAAACGAACTTACGACTTCCATGCTTTTGTAGCATCATCCACTGATTTGTAAGTTAAAAAACAATAACCAACTGTAGATCCTTGCAGATCACCAGTTTTATGCACAGGAAAGTGGAAATCAGATAATTCTCCAAATTGTTTAGCTAGCTGCAAGACGGCAAATTCCGTAATACGTGTCGGTAGGCAACCTAGCCAAATTCTGTGCGGATCACCATTTACTTTAATAAAATCATTACAAATATCTTTACTATTCATGAAACGATCATCGGTTGCCATTCTACAAGGAGTTGTATGAGCTAATTCAAAATAATGATAAAAAGTTGACAAAAGAGCTTTGAATTACTAAGTGAAGTGGAATTTCTGATCCCATCTTTGGGATTTCAAGAGCATTATGACTATGATACAGAAGCAATCGCTATATACATATTCCAAAGCATAAATAAAGTAGAACTCAACTGAAACTTAGTATATATAGTTGATTATTAACTTCTCCAAGGAGAAAACATGTGGATTCTGATAAAATATTGACATTTAGGAACTAACCAAATTCAGTTCTCTAATTTAAACAATTACACTTCTACTTTACTTCATTTACACTTGTCTACCTGAATAACTTGTGATGGAATTAAGACATCTTTCTGAATATACTTGTTATTAATTCACTGATCGTAAATCAAGAAGCATACATTAAACAATTAGAAAAATCGATGTATTAATGACAATTCTACGAAGAAAGTAGTAAGACTAAATTAAGTAGGAATACTTGGACAGCATATTTAGAATTACTTATTGGAAAAGTATTTTAGTGTGTTTATTTCCAGTCTCGATCGCAGATAATTCTTTGCTTCAATCGGTAACCACTTTTAAAAATAAACTCAGTCAGTTACAACAGATGTGTCATTAGTAATATCTCAACATTTTAGAGAAAATATCACTAGTTGGTTTGGAGTCAGAACGTATTATTCATACCCAACTAATGTATGCATCAATATATATATATATATCGGCCTTTCAAGTTTGGTCAATGGTTCTCAACAAGTCCAAAAATTGAAAAAATAGGGTGGAACGAGCCACTTGAAAAGTTGCATCAGTTTTGTCGACAAACCTTTTTAAGGAGAAGCTAGATTTTTATTAGAATAAATACCGCAAGAATTAGCACATGTCACCAAACTTACTATACCTGTTACAGTAGACTGAAGCTTTTCCAACTGGCTTTATGTAGAGATTAATTACTTTCGTAATAACATTCAAAGGAAATATGGATTAGTAACAGCTATCTGAAGTTAGGTCTAGACACATATGTCAAGGAGGATCTACTAATAATGATACTGGTCAATCAGAGAGCTGGAAATAGCGTGACCAGGATCAGTATTCCTGTATATCATATAAACAAGCCTAATTCCTTTTTAATAAAAAGAGCTTGTTAATTATCAACATAATTCGTTACAATCTAAACAAAGTACACCGATCTACATCACCAAACCGACGTCAGTATGTCGACCCAAGGTCGCCATTTAAATACAGCTCATATTCCAAACGTCAAACATTACTAGATTTAACTCCAGTAACCAGAATCTCGATCAGCTAATATGGACCATTTTCACTCCTTTAATATGTATCTCATTACTGTGAATTGGTTCTAAATCTCCGGTAGTTCTAAATGTCAACAGACTAGCTACACGATTCCAGCTGTTACAGCTGATTAGTCATGTTTCAGCTTCCATTTAATGAAATATTTTAATTTGTGCCTACTCCGGTCTTTCAAATTATATCCTGATTACCAGTATTTGTTATGCTAGCATTGAGATAGAGCCAGGAACTGGTCACATATTTATTACTGTGAGGAGATACTTAGGAAATACATGTGTTCAGAATTGTTGTTCCTGAATCACGGTAACATTAGAAGATGAAAAATTTCAGCCTGACTTTTTACATTCACTGTGAGGAATTCTTATTACCTGCTGTAAAATCGGGATTTCCGTGATTAGCCTATATCGTTGTTTTATGTGAAGTTATGGATCTGTAGCAGCCACTGACAATATTACACATGATATTTCATCCTTATCTTGATATGCATGTCACAGTATAATTAAACAGCACAACTTTCACATTGTTCAGCGCGTTCAGATTCTGCTTGCCTTTGTTTTGGCTTCATGAAGCAAATAATCTTGTATTAACTAATCTACCGTCGTTCATAATACTCGTTGAATCCAGTTAAGTACCCACGCGTTTGTTGGAAATAGTTGCTGAGTAGTGCTGAGTGGTGTATTTTATTTGAGGGATCACCTAGATGCAATGCTTTGAAACCAGTAAAAGTGGAAGTTTTTACAGTGTGGCACGGCTACATGATTGGACAATTGGGAAGTATATATTTAGTTTACTAAACGCAAGGCGGCATAAACAGTCTTGGTATTCAGCTTCATTTCTAGTCGAGCGAGACAGTGGTGACTGGTGTTGATATTCCATAGGGTTAATAGAGTTCTTAGCGGTAAATAATCCCTAGAATAAATAGTTACGTAGGTCCTCGATATTGATGCCGACCATGTGTGTTTTAGCGAACACAATTAGTTGAAGACGCTCGGTCACACATCATCACCAGATGCCGTTACGAAGCATCATGGAAAGCATCTTTCTCTCTAGTTAGCCAGCCTAGACGTTGCTATCCCATTGACGCTCTATTCATCGTAAAATATAACTTCTTTTCTATCCTTAATTGCCTTCTGATATATTCTCATTCGTAAGAGTGGGTTCAATCGTTAGAAGTTGATGTGGTAATACCACAAACGTAATTTGGTCACATACTGGGTGCACTTCATTGGTGAGCACGACGTGATCTGGACACCCTCATAACTGTGAATTAGTTCCTTTTTATAGTTTTTAGCAGTATTTTTGTGTGATCATTTTTTTCGCACATTTTCGCTAGATTTATCTTTATATTTGTATGTATTGGTACTTTAGGGATGACTTATCAGACTCCTAAGCCTATTAAAGTTAAAACCTTGACACCTCCAAACTTTTATCTCATCTTTTTTTGGACAGAAAACATAGAAGCTTGGTTCTGCTAAGCAGAAGCCAAGTTACCATAGGGCGGCTTGACAGACTAATAATAGTAGTTTATTCTCAAGCACCAATTTGTACATAAGTGCATACCAGTTTAAAGGCATAATCAGAATGATATGGCCTATTTTTAACACGGTTTCAGTAGTTATTGTTATGGAATTCACGATATATGAGTATATTAAATATTTAAAAAGCCAATAGCAACAAGTTTCACAGTTTACAGTACTACAGTACAAGAGGCATACTTTGTATTATAGAATACTTCCAACAAACAACCGAGCGCTTCTTGTCCTTAACGCTGTAATCTCAGGAAATGGCTGCAAATAAGCAGAATGAACCGTAGGGACTATCCAGAGGCGTGATAAGGCTGATAAATTGAATTTTGGTTAAGGTAGCCAATCCATGTGGGTTGGCATTGAGAGATGAGTTACTAGTAGATTGACTACGTTCCTAGCCAGCGTTTGGAGTAAGTTACTTAAAGGAGATTAATTTCTTACGAGAGCAGACCATAAACTCGGGGAGACAGTGACACAGATTATGAAATAGAAAGAAAAAACAAATCTAAATAGTGGTATTAAGATAATCAGTTTCAAACCAGTAACTTAATTTTAATGTTATTTCTTCAATACAACGCAAATGATTTTAGTGTTAGCGTTAGGGTTAGGGTTAGCGGGTTAGGGTTAGGGTTAGGGTTAGGGTTAGCGTTTAGGGTTAGGGTTAGGGTTAGGGTTAGGGGTAAGGTTAGGGTTAGGGTTAGGGTGTAGGTGTTAGGGTTATGGTTATGTTAGGGTTAGGGTAAGGGTTAGGGTTAGGGTTAGGGTTAAGGTTAGGGTTAGGGTTAGGGTAGGGTTAGGTAGGTTAGTGTTAGGGTAGGTTAGTGGTTAGGGTTAGGGTTAGTGTTAGGGTTAGGGTTAGGTTAGGTTGGGTTAGGGTTAGGGTTAGGGTTAGGGTTTAGGGTTAGGGTTAGGGTTAGGGTTAGGGTAGGGTTAGGGTGAGGTTAGGGTTAGGTAGGGTAGGTTAGGGTTAGGGGGTAGGTTAGGGTTAGGGTTAGGGTTTAGGGTTAGGTTAGGTTTAGGGTTCAGGGTTAGGTTTAGGGTTAGGTTGGGAGGTTAGGGTTAGGGGTAGGGTTAGGGGGTTAGGGGTTAGGGTTAGGGTTAGGGTTAGGGTTAGGGTTTAGGGTTAGGGTTAGGGTTAGGGTAGGGTAGGGTTAGGGTTAGGGGTTAGGGTTAGGGTTAGGGTAGGGGTAGGGTTAGGGGGGGTAGGGGTAGGGTTTAGGGTTTAGGTTAGGGTTTAGGGTTTAGGGTTAGGGTAGGGTTAGGGTTAGGGTTAGGGGTTAGGGTAGGGGTAGGGTTAGGTGGGTAGGGTTAGGGGTAGGGTTAAGGGTTAGGGTTAGGGGTTAGGGTTAGGGTTCGGGTTAGGGTTAGGCGTGTTAGGGTGATAGGGTTAGGGTAGGTTAGGGTTAGGGTTAGGGTAGGGTTAGGTGTAGGGTTAGGGTATAGGGTAGGGTTAGGGTTAGGTTAGGGTTAGGGTTAGGGTAGGTTAGGTTTGGGTTAGGGTTAGGGTTAGGGGTAGGGTGGGTAGGGGGAGGGTAGTGTAGGGTTAGGGTAGGGTTTAGGGGTTAGGGGCTTAGGGTTGGGTAGGGTTGTGGTTCAAGGGTAGGGTAGGTAGGGTTAGGGTTAGGGTTGGGTTAGGGGTAGGGGTAGGGTTAGGGTTAGGGTTAGGGTTAGGGTAGGGTGAGGGTTAGGTAGGGTTAGGGGGTAGGTGAGGGTTAGGGTTAGGGTAGGGTTGGGTAGGGGTAGGGTTAGGGTTAGGGGAGGGTTAGGGGTAGGGGTAGGGTGAGGGTTAGGGTTAGGTTAGGGTAGGGTTAGGGTTAAGGTTAGGGTTAGGGTAGGGTTAGGGTGAGGGTTAGGGTTAGGGTGAGGGTTAGGGTTAGGGGTAGGGGTAGGGTACCTTCCAAAGCTATAAACAATTATAACACAAAACAGCTAGAAAATGTTTACTCAATACGCGTTTTAAAATATGTACAAAGTATCGTACTTTACTTACTTCACTACTTACTTACTTACTATTACTACTAGTACCTATCTTACTTACTTACTTACTTACTTACTTACTTACTTACTTACTACTATTACTTACTTACTTACTTACGCTGACCTAACGTACTTACTTATTACTTATTACTTACTTACTTACGTACTTACTTACTTACTTATCTTACTACTTACTTACTTACTTACTTACATACTTACTTACTTACTTACGTACTTACTTACGTACTTACTACTTACCTTAATTACGTACTTACTTAATTACTTACTTACTTACGTACTTACTACTTACTGACTTACTTACTTAATTACTTACTTACTTCTTACGTACTTAATACTTACTTATTACTTTTATTACTTACCTTATCTTACGTACTTACTTACTTACTTACTTACTTAACCTTCTTATCTTACTGACCGTACTTACTTTTGTTTTTACTTACTTAATACTTACTGACTTACTTACTACTACTACTACTTACTACTTACTTAATTACTTACTACTTACTTACTTAATTACTTACTTACGTACTACTAACTTATTACTTACTACTTACTTACTTAATTACTAATTACTTACGTACTGACTTAATTACTTACTACTACTTACTTACTTACGTAACTTACTGACTTACTTAACTTACTTACTTACTTTACTTATTACTTACTTACTTACTTACTTAAGTACTCTTACTTACTTAACTTACTTACTAACTTACTTCTTAACTTACTTACTTACTACTTACGTACTACTTACGTTACTTACTTACTTACTTACTTACTACTTACTTACTTACATTAAACCCCTTACGTACTTACTTAACTTACTTACTTACGTACTTACTTACTTATC